>WOXC01000917.1:0-177194 GCA_011680675.1 Gymnobelideus leadbeateri
CATCCTGAGGATGAAGAGCTGGGACAAAGGCTGAAAGCAGAGGTCAGTATAATGGAGAGGCTTCAGTGAAGATTGACTCTGACCTGGTGGTTGGAGGTTCTGTGGAGAGACAAACAGTGATAGAGTGGAAAGTGGTTCAACCATTCAGAAAAACAGTTTGGAAATATGCAGAAAAAGGTTGTGAAATTGCTCGTGATGTTTGACCCAGCCAGAGATCCCACTACTGGTACTATACCAAGGAAATTATTAAGGGGGGGTGGGGGAAGAGACTTACTACAGTGTACATAGCAATGTTAATTAGGATAATTAAAACTGGACACAAAATATGTCCCCGTCAGTTAAAGAAGAGGAATAGCTGAACAAATTATGATCTCTGAATGTAATGGGATATTGCTGTGTTATAAGGCTGTGACAAATATGCATAATTCAAAGAAAAATGGGAAAATTTGTATGAAATAATACATGATGAAAGTTAGACATAATAACCAAAGCTGTGTGAGTTCAAGGAGTAGAGGTAACTAAACTCGTCGCATACAGTGACCCATGTCAGTATAACACTACCAAAGGACACAAGGGAGGATCCGTTGCAGAATATTAACTGAAGGAATTCTTTGTCAAAATTTAATTTTTGTAGGGACATTTGTAACCAACCAGCCTTATAGAATTCTTATGAACTAGAAAAAGATACTGGTTTAAAATGGAAACTGTTCACTCGTTAATATATAAAACTAAGTAGCAGTCTGAAAGCTTGGGTCCAGAGCTTTTGAGTCACCAGTCAAAGAATAATGCAGCTGTATTTTGCAAAATCAGCCACAATGCTTTCGTATGCTTATAGAGCTGCACCTACATAACTGGACTCTTGTCCTAACAGTATATGATTGTGTGTTTCATTGAGATTCCTGCTATTTCCTTAGGTTAAGGAAGGGAAATTCTTCAAGGTGTTAAAATCATCCTTTTCAACTTGATGTTTTGCTTTGTCTGACAAGTTCTCTCAATTCCATAGGAGCTTTCTTCCCTCAGTGCCTTTGCTCCTGCTAATATGACCTTCCCCTCTTGTCTCTACCTTTTAACAGTCCTTTCTATCCTCAAGCCAATTCCAGTGCTGTTGCTTAGTCGTTTTTCAATAGTGTCTGACTCTGACCCGATTTGGGGTTTTCTTGGCAAAGATACTAGAGTGGCTTCATTTTACAGGTGAGGAAACTGAGGCAAACAGAGTTTAGTGCCTCGCTCAGGGTCACATAGCCTAGTAAGTGTCTGAGGCCAGATTTGAACTCAGGAAGAGTTCAGGCTACCTCTGTTCCAGTGCTGCTTCCTCCAGATAGCCCCTCCCCTTGCTTATGCTAGTGCCTTCCCCCTCCCTCTTAAGTCAGAAATCATAATTACTTCCTACTTCACATAGTACCATTTTATCATATTGTACCAAATACCACCCTTCATATAGTACCAAAGACTTGAATTCTGTTATTTTCTATCCTGTTCTAGTCTCTAGTTTTTGTAAATATAAAACATTTGAGTCTCTGTCAAGCCCCATCCCCATGTTCCTGCTCATTGTAAATAAGCAGTATTGATTCAGAACGATTATCTTACTTATTTTTGTATCTCCTCAGTGACCTAATCATGCTTTCTATGCAGTAGTCACTTAATATGCTGTGTTGAATGAATGCATGAATGAATGAATAAAGATCAGACACATAGGGAAAAGTTTGGGATTGAATCAGACTTAGATATATCAATAAAAAGCTAAAAAGAAATCATTCTAAAGACATGTCTGTGCCAGTGAGACATTTCTTAAAGGAGCTAGCATGTCAGTGCATAATGTTAATTATTGCCAAATTAGGGTAGTTTGCAGATGTCCTTCATATCTGAACACTGTATGCTTGATGAGGCTTTCTGTCCTTATGTGTGGATAGGATTCTTCAATCGCTTCCAAGTATAATAATCTGTGGGTCGCTGAGCTGATGTGTAGTTACCCGCCCTTTCCAAACTGTGAATGAAGGCGGCCTCGCGATTCACAGAACCTGTCTTTTAGCTCAGCATGATGCTTTTTTACGCTGAGACTCCTTTTCTTGTAGAGTAATGTCTGTTTTTAAAACTAGACTGTCATTTGCTTCAAAGCTTTCTAACATGTCAGGTGGCTCTTGGGAGCATCTGATCCTCTCTTGCCTCCCTGTCAAATGGAGGAGCCAATACCAAGCCCACCAATATTTCTGCCCTATCGTGACAAGTCCTAAAGAAAGAGGAGGGCAGGGAAGATTTTCTACATCAGGGGTTTCTGGTCTGTAAGGAAGAATCACCTGCTAGACAGAGAAGCCTTAACACTAGTAGATGTCTGCCCTTTCTTTTCCCTGACTACCTTGGGAATATGTGCCTGGTGTTTATTTTTATTTGTTTTTTCCTGTTAATCCTTATCTCCCGCATCAAAACTTGTCTCCATCAAAATGCAAACTCCTGAAAAGCAAGAATTATTTTCATTCTTTGAGTTTCTAGCCCCAATTCTTGGCATAGGTACCTGGCCAAAACTTGTTAATTGATTGATTGATCACTAGCTTACTCTCATTCTCTGTAATAGGCTGAGCTTTCAGGCAGAGAACAGAATAGCAGCGCTTCTTATACTGGGGGTCTCCACAACCAAAAATTAATTAAAAATCAAACATTTAATGGATCTGAGGTGTTTCTGGCAGTGCTTGCCCATGTTGTATTGTACAACTTCCCTGCAACGTTGGTTCCAAACACAAAGCATGCTCACTTTGCACGCTCGTGCCTTAATGGCAACAAATACTTGCCAAAACGTGAGAAGGGGTCACACGTGGAAGAAGTTCAAGAAGCCTTGGCATAACCAGCACTCCCAGGTAGCTTTCAGGAAAATGAGAAGTAGACATCCTTCCACCAAATCTGATTGAATCATAGTTTTATAGGAATTTGGATCAAACCCTGACAGCTGCCAGTGATCCCACATTACCGGTGCCTACGTGGGTAGTGTTGTTGAGAACATTTTTATGTTCTAATGAATCCACTTGTACCACATATACTTAGCTAAAAACCCATAGCTCTTTTGAACCTCCTGTATGTCATTTAACATACCCAAAGGGTAGACTAAATGACATAATACACATGAAGCACTTTGCAAATCATGCAACATTATTTCTATGCCACCTGTTACTGCTCCAATAACACAGGAGAGATGAGAGGCTGTGAGCATATTGTATTGTGACCTAGGCTTGAAGCCAGGTGGATCTGGGTTCTGAGTCTGATGGAGCATCTCATTTCAAGCAAGTTAGGCAGTTGTCTGAGTGGATCAGCCTGTACTGGGGAGAGGGGATGAACAGTTCTTCAAAAATGGCCCCATTCCTAATTTTCCAGTTTTCTTATGCGTTACACCCCTCCAAGTACTCGGGGATCCAGTGCTGCTGACCACTCTGCCATTTGCTCCTCATGCAGGACAGTCCATCTCTGAACTCCAGGCATTTTTTTCTGGCTGTCCTTGAATGCTTAGAACTCAGTCCCTCTTCATCTCCATCTGATCACCTTTCATAAAAAGTCTTTTCCGGCCCTCCTTAATGCCTTAAGAAAAGAAAGTTTATGCATGTTTATGGATATCTATTTATCCATAAATAATATGTATTTATATGTGTGTATGTATGTGTTTGTGTGTATATGTATATATATATTTCTATATCTGGGCTTAATTGTAATCTTCTGAGGGAGTAGGGAGGAAGGGGGGAGAAAGAAAATAAAAAGGGCACAACAGAGGGCAAAAGAAAACATGCAAGGAAGCTTTGAAAATAATGTGTCATATTTATTACATAGGTTTTCTTGAAATGGAAATTTATTGTTGCATGTTGTATCCTCTCTTATGTTCATGGCAGTGTTTCTTTTTTTCTTGTTTTGTGTTTAAGTTTAAAATAAATTTAAAATAAATTCAAATAAAATGAAAAAACAAGAGAAGGGATAAAACCTCAAACTTAATAGTGGGGTTTTTTTGAGATTATTTCTAATTTATCCTAAATATATCTTGCTTATATATAGTTGTTTGCATGTAGTCTCTTCCATTAGATTGTGATCTGCTTGAGACCAAGGAGTATTTGTTTTGCCTTTAAAAAAATTTTTTTTTTATTTCTAGCTTATAGCATAGTGCTTAGCACATAGTAGGTATTTAAATCCTTCTTGACTTATCCTTGGCATCAGAGACTTCCCTGTATTAATGAATTATCATATAGTCCCTCTCCCTAGATGGCTTCTTCCTTTTCAAGAGCTTATATTCTGGTTGGGGAAGATATGATTAATTCACAAGAAACAATTATGGAATATGCGAGGTAATATATAATTGTGTTAAATTGTGTGGCTCATTTTTCTCATTTGTAAAATTAGTGGGTTGGACTAGCTATCTCTGGTATCTCTTCTAGACTTGAAATTAGATGACATTGAGAATATAATACAGTAAAAAGAACCAAATTTTCATTCAGAAGACTCAGGTTTGAATCCTCTCTCTGAAACCAACTCTGTGACTGTATGTGAATCATTCACCTTTTCTCAGCCTCAGTTTCCTGGAAATGAAGGTAATACTTTGCATGACTTACCTTGCTGAGTTGATGTGAATAAAGTGTTTTGTAAACTGTAAAGTGGCATATAAATTCGCGTAGTAATTAAACTGATGAGAGTTGATACATTTGAGCTGCTCCTGGGGGTATCAAGAGATATGGACTTGTCAGTTCTATTTTAGATGAGATTGCTGTTCAGATATGCATAGGATTAAATAACCTCTGAGGACCCTTCCAACTCACAGATGCTGTAAGAAGCATAGCTAACTACAGATGGTACAGGCTAGTCAGGGAAGTGCTTCATGAAGCAGTTTCTAACTGGAAGGGTGGGTGGGGTAGCCTTTGCATCAGCTCCTACTAAGTCTTAGAGTCTAAAAACTAGATGGTGGCTTCATTGGAGCGGTTTCTAAGGGTAGGCCTTAGATAATGAAAACTGGAAGGTAGCCTTGGGCTCATTGGTTCATAGAGGAAGAGCCGAAGGGCACCATGGAGAGGGCATCTAATGTCCTCATTTTATACATGAGGAACCTGAAGGTTGAATAGCCAGAGGTGATGTAAGTAATAAGTACCAAAGCCAGGTTTCAAACCCACGTCCTTTGACCCCACCTTCAGTGCACCTTCGGATCTCGCGTACTCAAGCCCACTTGTTTTTTTACAACTTATATGAACCACCCTCATTTTACAGATAAAAAAAGAGTCCTAGAGGGATGAAGTAGCTTCCTCTTACCGGCTTGGATCAGTGCATGACCCTCAGGTACCTGTGAAGACCAAAACAAGGTTCCCCACCCCCTAGATCGTCACCTTTGGTAGTGCTGTCACCTCTCTCTGTGCTGTCCTGGCTTCAGACCAGATTGGGTTAACATGAGGAAGTCTTCCCTACCCTCAGTTTCTGTTGGTACTCTCCATCCCTCCCTCCCTGACAAGTTCTGTTCTCCCCACAGGCCACTGGACAGATTCCCTCCGGGAGCAGTTACCGGCTGCTCTGGAGTTCAGCTGGATGTGAACTGGCCCCAGAAGGGCAGCTCTTGGAACATCTGTTCTGCCTTCTTAGGCCCTTCCATTTTAATTGTGATTAGTAAATTCATTTACATTTGAAAAGGGTAGTTTTCTTATCAGCGCCATTGAGTTTGGTGCCAGGGTGCTCAATTTATATAGAGTGGCCCATTTAAAATAGGTCCCATTAAACCAGGAGGGGAGAGGAGGGGGGTGGGAAGTGGATGTGGGTGTTTTACAAATGCAAATATATCATGCAAATAATGTATTTTATGCTGAATGATGCCATGGTTTTCATATGTAAAGTTAGAAACTGCTGCACAAAGATGATGATAAACACCTTTGCATCTGTTCATGAGATACATCACCCAGGAGCAGTAGGCATCTAAATTGTAGCAGTGATTTTTAAGTGGAGTTGCTTCTGTATATCTAAACCTACATCTTATATGGGGGGTGGGGAGGAGGAGAATACATATGTACTTATCTAGTTATTTATGTATTCCCAAGTAATCAGGAAATCACTGAAAAGAGGAGTCCAAATTGCCTTAGCCTATTACTTGCCATCAATGAGGTAATTTAGACTTTTTTTTTCCGTTTCCATTTTAAAGGTTTTGGATTTGCATGTGATTGTCACAGGAAGGAAGAAGAAATAATGTGATTGGGGAATGAATTTGTGATGTTCTCTCTTGTAGGATCGGATTCTGACCTGGATACATTTTTCCTTGGTTTTTTGGTGTTTTGATCTAATCTGGTGTTCTTTGGAGCACTGAGGATAGCAGTCCCCCAGTAGTGGGTAGTGCTTTATTTTTCATTGTTACTTAGAAACTTTTTTGAACATTATTCGGAGCACTATACTACGACTGCTAGCTGATGTTTTATAGCCCTCGGTAATGCGAAGTATTTGACTGAGATTATTTCATTTGGTCCTCATAGTTCCCATACTAGGATACAGATACTTAGACGAAGGTCCCTGTTCCCATAAGGGTTTGTAATTTGTTTGGAAAGATAAATATAACATTGAGTTGCAATAGGAGACAACGGAATAGGAAATAAACACTCTAGGTTGTGGTGGATGTTGCCATTCTAAATGAGAGAGTAGGAGAGAAAGAAATAAAGAGAATCTGCACCATGGGCTGGGGGGCGGCGGGGAAGGACTAGACTTACTTCAATACTAGAAGATGCCCAGCATGGAAATGCCTTCCACCTAAACAGATTATTTATAATTGATAGTCTTAGAGATTTGCTTTGGGAGCACTGGGAGATAAAGCAGTTTGCCCATGATTCTGGGCAAATCTGGGTAGATGCATGTCAGAAGCAGGACTTGAACCAAGATTTTTCTACCTCCAAGGTTGGCTCTCCACCCACTGCTCCCAAACTGCCTTAAGGCCAGTAATAACAGGTGGGTCCATGAAGCTTAACTTGTGCTATGTAGGATGGATACTTTTTGAACAGGTAGATAGAAATGTGACAGATGGTCTGAATGTATTAAGCATTGCCTTTTAAAAAAATAGTGTTTCATTTTTTCCAATTACATATAAAGACAATTTTTAACATTTTTACAATAAAAGTTTGAGTTCCAAATTTTCCCCCTCATTCCTTCTACTCCTCCCTCCCTAATATATAAGGATTTTTTTCAAAGTGTAGATTATGTAGATTGCATCCATGTGCGATCATGTAAAACATTTCCACATTAGTTATGTTGTAAAAGAAACAACAGAGCAAAAGGAAAAAAAAAGTGAAAATAGCAAACTATTGCCTCTTGAAGGAAGTTATAGAGTATGTGATAGAGGCAGCAAAGAGAATAACAGGGGAAAGAATGGGACATAAAATGGAGCGACAGATTATAAGAGGGGCCTGTATGTGTGCCCACTCCCATTTTCCAGATGAAGAAACATAGCATTAGAGATTGCAGGAAATTCCTTATGGTTACATAGCTACTAGTGGTCACACAACTAGTAAATTCTTGAAGATGGTTTTGAAACTAGATCTTCCTGACTTCATATCCAATGTCTGTCTGTCTGTTTCTCTATCTCTCTAATCTGTCTGTCTGTCTGTCTACACATGCCCATGCTGCATCTAACATAAGTTCATTTCACAGGGATTATGGTTGAAGGTCAAAGGGGACTTGGAAGTAGCATCTGAGTTGTTTTTTAAAAGCAAGAAAAGGACTTTAACAAAGGGTAGCTAAGTTAGTTTATTCCTTTTAGGCAGCCATTGACAATCAGGGAAGCTAGTGTGTGTCTAATTAAAAAAAAATAGTTCGGTTCAGCTCCCAATGCTGATTCCATTTCTTAAAACACAGTCGCTGTTCTCCTATCAGAGTAACCATAACTTCTTTTGCTTGTGATTTTTGAGGCATTTGACAGTAACTCTGATGATCATTTCAATAATGCATTTTCATCTATTACCATAGTCTGAGATAGGGCCATTCTCAATACATTTCGACTCACTCTCCTCTCTGTTTACTTTGGATGAGCCTGAAAGGTCATCCCTTTTCAAAGTGAAAATTGTCTTTTTAAATCTGTGGAAATTTATAAAGAATGATATTTGTGAAGTCATCTATTCTAATCCATTGATTTAAAAGAAATAGTTCATCCATAAGTCTGACCTAAGTAGTGTTCTAATGAACAAAGCACCTTATAAAAATTATAGGATAGCACTTACTAGGTCTGTATCCCAAAGAGGTTTAAAAAGGCAGGGGGAGACCTATTTGTACAAAAGTATTTATAGCAGCTCTTTTTGTGATGGCTAGGAATTGGAAATTAAGGGAATGCCTATCAAATGAGGAATGGCTGAACAAGTTGTGGTATGCAATTGTAATGAAATATTACCGTGTTATAAGAAATGTTGAACTGGATGATTTGAGAAAAACCTGGAAAGACTTATATGAACTGATGCAGAGTTAAGTGAGCAGAACCCGGAGAATATTGTATATTGTATATAACAGCAGTTTTATACAATGAACAACTGTGAATGACTTCTCTATTCTCAGCAATACAATGATCCAAGACAGACCCAAAGGACTTATGATGAAAAATACCTTCTGCCTCCAGAGAGAAAAGTGTTGGAGTCTGATCCAGATTGAAGCATATTCTCTCTTCATTCTTTGCCTCTAGTTTTCTTCTTCAAAATGACTACTATGGGAATGTTTTATGTGCTTGCACATGTATAATCCATATCAGATTGCTTACCATTTCAGGGTGGAAGGAGGGAGAGAATTTGGAACTGAAAATTTATTAAAAATAAAAAAGAATTTAAAATTTTTTTTACATATAATTAGGGGAAAATAAAATATTATTTTAAAAAATTATAGTATCATAGAATTAACTGTGGAAGAGACATGAGAGATCATCTAATTCAACCCCTTCGTGTTACTGATCAGAAACCTGGGATTCAGAGAAGTTAGGTGACATACACAGTCACACAGATGTATAGAATCCTTTGGCCATGCTGAGATCTCAGCTGGACTTCTCTTCCCACTGTACCATATTGCCTCTATCAAATTCCTATTGAGACAAGGAGATAAAGAGGGAAGTTTCTCACAAAGGAATAAAAGAAGTAATGATAATTGCTGACATTTAAATAGTGCCTATTAATGTGTGCTAAACTGTGCTCAGCACTTTACAGATATCCCATTTGCTCCTCTGGGAGGATCAGTTCCAGAGATAGGTATTATTATCCCCATTTTATTGCTGAGGAAACTGAGGTAGCCGGCAGCTAGGTGGCCCAGAGGGTACTGTGCCAGGCCTGGAGTCAGAAAGACTCACCTTCCTGAATTCAAATCTAGCCTCAGACCCTTCCAAGCTGTGTGACCACAGACAAGTCATTTAACCCTGTTTGCCTCAGTTTCCTTATCTGTAAAATGAGCTAGAGAAGGAAATGGCAAACCATTCCAGTAATTTTACAGAGAAAACACCAAATGGGGTCACAAAGAGTCGAACATGACTGAAAAATGACTGAATAACAACAACAATAAACTTCCTGACTCCAGGTCCAGTATTCTGTCCACTCCACCACCTAGCTTTAACCTCTGTGTCCAGGAATCATCCTGGAGAGCAAATGAGATAATTTATGTAAAGTGCTTTGTAACAGTACAATGCTGTCTATATTTAAGCTGCTATTCTTGTTGTGACTTTTAGTCTAGTCCCTGCTTTACCATCACTTTCCAAATCAATCCAGTGAGTGTTTTTTAAGCGCATACCATTGACAAATCCCTATGGATATAAAGACAAAATAGAAAGGCTTTTCCCTCAAGGAAGAGGCATTCTGCTGGGGAGATACGTGAAACAAATATGTGTTTGCTCTTGTGTGTTGATGTGCTTGGGGAAGAAGGAGAGAAAGAGGGAGGCCTTCCTGTCTGAGATGGTGGTGGTAGTTGTTCAGTTGTTTTTCAGCTGTGTCTGACTCTTCATGACTGTGAGGTTTTCTTGGCAAAGACACTGGAGTGATTTGCCATTTCCTTCTCCAGCTTATTTTATGGATGAGGAAACTGAGGCAAACTGGGTAAAGTGACTTGCCCAAGGTCACATAGCTAGTAAGCATCTAAGTTCAGATTTGAACTCACAAAGAGGAGTCTGCTTGACTACTTGGCTCCAGGCTGGGCAGTGGTACATGAGGTCCAGTTCTTGGAAGATTTGGGCATTCTAAGAGGCAGAGAACAGGAAGGGCATATATTCCTAGCATTTGGTGTTACAGGGAAGCCTGTGCAAAGATGTGGAGTTGGGAGATGGAACATTGAGTTTCAGAATTTTTCTAGAAAGTAGAGTATATAAAGGGAAGTAATATGCAATAAACTTAGAAAGATAGCCTAAAGCCAGGTTGTGAAGAGCCTTAAATTTAGCTGAGGAGTTCGCATTTTATCCTGGAGGCAGTAAGAATTCAATGAGGTTTCTACTTGTCCTTTAGAATGATGATTCTGACATCTATATGTAGGATATACTGGAGGAGAGAGAGACAAAAACTCAGGAGCCCAAATTGAAGGTTTTTGTAATAGGCTGAGCAAGATGTAAGGCAGACCTGGACCAGATGGGGGCTACGTGATGAGAAGGAGCCTGATAGAGAATCAACAAAACTCAGCAACTCATTGGGTAATGGAGGTGAGAAAAAGTGAAGGATGAACCTGGATTCCTGGAATTATACTAGTGGGTCTTAATTTCCTGACCCATAAAACAAACTGGTTGGATTTGAACTCTGAGACCTCTTGTAGCTCTGCCATTCTGTGATTCTTGCCAGTATGTTAGCTGTGAGAATGTTGAACTATGAGAATAAGCATAAACAACTTTCTGCTAATTCTGACTCTTACCACAGAGGTCTGGTCTGTCTAGTGGGCTAGGCATGCTGCAGTAAAATTTTATTTTCTGAGAAAGTAGATGTTTTTACACAAGAGGTCCTTGTTGATGTGAAATACAGAGAATGTTTGCCTTCCTATCATTTCCTGATGTTTCTGTAGTGGTGGGGAAAAAAAATACAAGGTAATTAATTGCATGTAATGGCAGGGTTTGAGCACCCTGCTTTGATTCTGCTTTATCTCCATGAGAGCACAAGTGAGCTGCTGAGGAAGTGCCCCCCAGATTTCACTTCCCAGTTCTCACAAGTTTACAAGAAGTTACTTCTGCATTGATTTCAGGCCAGAGGGGACACAGTCCTTTTCCCAGAGCCCTGAGATTAGACCAGGATGACGTGTTGTATCCCCCACCCCCATCCCCTAGTACCCCAGTACGCAGTGGACTTTTTTTCTTTAAAAAAAAAAAAATCTCCATTGTTAGGTCACTTTCATTTCCAAAATGCATCTCTCTACCCCCACCCATTTCTCAGAAGAGCCATCCCTTGTAAATCAAGTATAAAAAGAAAGGGGGTGGAGGGAAGTAGTTCATAACCAACACATAGTAAGTCTGACAGTAATGATAGTAGTATAAGAGCTGGCATTTATGTAGTGTCTCAAGGTTTGAGAAGCATGTTTTATTTGTTATTTCATTTGATCGGTATATACGGTACTGTACTACGCCTCTAACCCATCATTCTCATTGGATTCTGAATGCTCTATACTATTGATAGTGGATAGAGCATGGGACCTGGAACCAGGAGGACCTGAGTTCAAATCCCACCTTAAACCCCTATAGGCTGTCTGACTCTAGGCAAGTCAACCTCAGTTTGCCTCGGTTTACTCATTTGCAAAATGAGGATAGCAGTAGCACCCACCTCCCAGGGTTGTCATGAGGATCAGATGAGCACTTGGCACATAATAAACACGCACTATATAAATGTTAGTTGTTTGTGTTGTTGTTGTTGTTGTTGTGCCAGTGGTGCAAAGGAAATCCAGAGGGATAGGCAGGGGTGCAGGGGTGTGCTAATAAATGTTTAATAATCAGCTCTCTGAAAAAGACACACTTTTAAATCCAACCTGCATTATTAAAATGTTCTCCATTAGTTTCTTAAATCTTTTCAATCAGCTAAACAATAAGTCGGGCTCTTATTTTGGCGTTTATATATTTCTGAGGTATAAGTGCTCACACTAAAGATTTATTTATTTAGTTTTTCTTTTTGGAGGGCAATTGGAGTTAAGTGACTTGCCCAAGATCATATGGCTAGTTTTTGTGTTAAGTGTCTGAGACAGGATTTGAATTCAGGTCCTCCTGACTCCAGGGCCAGTGCTCTATTCACTGTGCCACCTAGCCTCCCCCCACACTAAAGATTTAACAATTGGTTCCATGTGAATTCACTCCAGCACACCACTGAGCATGGGAGAGATGTAGCTGTTGATCCTAGTTAATAACAAACACCTTAGTCATTCCAGTAACTTTTTCTTTATTCCCGTTCCACTTAGTAGATGCCACCTGTACATTTGTGACTGCTAGTATGGTATCGTGACTCCAAGAGAGGCAAAGGGTCTCAAGCCATTTTGGTTCAGTGGACCAAAAGAAACCCTAGGCATCACCAGCTCTAACCACAATGCCTAGCAGGTAGCAGGTCCTGAATAAATGCTAGTCGACTAAGATACCTTCTAATGCTAAATCAGTGATCCTCTTCCTATAGGAAATACATTAGAAATACTTTGTATCCAGTGTTGCCTTGGACATATGTTACCATTGATTGGGTCCATGGTGTTCCCTTGTGTATTTGGCCTTATGTCCATTGGAAAGTGAGAGTTTGGTAGAATCATTTAGGATACTAAATCTGTCTTGGAAATAGAGCTTTTGTTGTTCAAGTTTGTGCCACGGGTCCCTTGGGTCTTACTCGCTTAGACTGGCTCTTAATGATCAACGAGATCAATATACTGAAATACCAGTTCTCAAATTGCCTTTCTGGTAGCTAATAACCTCTTAACCTATGGGTTCCTCTTTTAAAAAGGGAGGAGGGGTATTATCCTGCTAAAGGGCAAATCATCTTGTTAGAATACCAAAGAAATAAAGTTTCTGATACATTTGCTCCATCAATATGGTATTGTTTCTACTAATATGTGCTCTCTAATCTGTCTCTTGCATATGGTAAGCTTGATAGCTTTTTCTATCCTGGGACTTTGCCTTCCTTGGATAGTTTCCTAGCCAGATATATCATCTCCAGCTTTCTCTCATAAGTGTGTAGATAGCTAAGACTCTAGAGACATGGAGCAATATAAAAGGCAAATCTTGAAAAATTAGAAATTAAATTGTGAATTATTGATTTATTTGGGTAGGGCGGTTTTATACCAATTCATATAATTTGGCCTATAGTTTCCAAACCAGTACCCACAACCTGGATAACTAGCTAGCCCTCTGCTTGTCCAGTTCTACTGCTTTGTGTGATGAATATGTGGTTTTGCTTCTGTGAGGCCTCAGTTTCTCATCTACAAAATGAATGGGGGTGGATCAGGTGACCTGACTTCCAAGGTCCTCTCCACCTTTAAATCAGGCCTTCTGTGACAAGGCCTCTTGTCCTGTTGAACTTCTTTACTCAAAATACTGATGAAGCATAAAGAGCCTTCAATCTTTCCTTTGTATAGATTGTCAGTGTATTAATTTTTTTGTAGTTTGCCAGTATATTAATAACCTTCACCCCCTACTCTCTCACCGGCATTCCACTTTTTTGTGAATAGTGGTATTTAGTAGCATTTACAAGGATAGTGTTAGGATGGGTAATGGCCATCCCCCTCACACCTCACATGGGTCATAAATTAAAGAATTCAGAGATAGAACACTCCTTAAAAATAATCTAGTCCAACCCTCTTATTTTCCAGATGAAGGAACTGGCACCTCTCTGAGGTCACAAAGGTATAGTTGTTAAACAAACTCAGGATTTAAACCCAGGTCCTCTGATGCTAACTCCCGTGCTTTTTCTGTCATGTTTGCTAGATTAGTTTCTCATTTTATAACTTTCTTCTGTACTTTTCATGTAAAATTGTGCATGAAAATTAGAATTATCTGTGTTGATATTTCCCTGCTAGAATGTAAGCCCCACAAGGGTAGGAACTGTGACTTGTGAAAGCCTGATAGACCCTAGTACCAAGTATTGTGTTCTTCACTTACTGTATTTTAATAATGCATTGAAATTAGTCATACAATAAATCTTTTATGGTTGCATGGATTTACTCTGACATAATCATGTGAAAGGTAGATTTATATCTAGTAGTTACTGCAAAGGACTATTTTAAATAGAAAAAGACGTTTCCTTTTTACCCTTATGATGTTTCAATAAAATCAAATTGTGAAAGTACATATTTTTGCTTTGGAGCACTCTCTTAAATTATGTCCCTTTCAGAATGTCAGTTTCTACAAATTATCTCAAGGTTTTTTTTTTTTTTTTCCCCAGTTCTGAAATACTTGTAAGTCACTATGACGATCTAAATCCCTGTCTCTAAACTCACTTCTTTTAGGGAAACCTTACCTTTTTAGTCATTCCTCATCACTTTACTTTGAATATTAAGGTTTAATAGCCTAACATTGAAATAAGACTTTTGGGCCACCCTGTATTTGAGGCAAATTGGGATAGTAGAAATACTTAGTCAAAACAAGTGCGTTGTATATGTAAATGTATATAAATGTAACTATGTATAAGTACTGTACCTGTTAGTAGATAGAGACAAGGAAGGAAAACTGGGGACAGAGATTTGAAACTTTCCCCTGTGTTTGAAGAGGTGTTTGTAATCCATAGCTTTAGTCCTTGGTTTCTGTTCCAGAATGCCTGCAGGGGCCCTCAAGGCCCACCTTGATCCTGCCACAGTTGGGCTCTCTTCATTTTCTCCTGTCATCCCAGGGATTCTGGGCTTAAGTCCTGGGTGGGGCTGAGAATTTTGCGCCCCGTACTGATGTTGCTGTCTGGCTCATGCAATTATTAATAATAATAACAATAAGAAAAATGGCTGGTATTTATATAGCACTTTAAGGTTTGCAAAGTACTTACATATGTTCTTGTATTATATCTCTATATCTATATATGAATACATATACACACATACATAAAAATGTTTGTGCATGCGTGTTCGTGGGGGGAAGTGAGCTCTTTGAGGTCGGAGCTGTCTTTTGCCTCTTTTTGTGTCTGCTTAGTCTGTTTTTATTGACTGATAAATGTCTGTCTGTATATAGATATGTATGTGCATACATCTGTATGCATACGTGGCCTTTTTCTGTCTGTCTCTCTGTCTCTGTCTTTCTTTCTCAAACCTCTCCAGATGTTTGTCTTAACAGTTCAAAGATTGTCCGAGGTCACTTTCAGCACTGAGATATATGTCTATATAGATGTGTATGTATATATATGTAGGTATTCCTGTGTGGACTGTGTCTGTGTTTCTCTGCCTCTGTCTTTCTCTTTCAAAACTTGCCATGTGTCTAGCTCAAAGATGCAGGATCACCTTCAGGACTGAGAGGGTGATTGTTTCTCTGAACTACAAATCTCATGATACCAGGCAAATCCCATATGATACGACAGCCAGAAATGCTAGTGCTGTCTTCTTGTCGTTGTTGTAGCGTTGTTTCAGTCGGGTTTTCTTGGCACAGATACTGAAATGGTTTGCCATTTCCTTCTCCATCTCATTTTATATGTGAGGAAAGTGAGGCAAACAGGGTTAAGTGACCTGCCCAGGGTCACACAGCTGGTAAGTGTCTGAGGCCAGATTTGAACTCAGGAAGGTGGGTCTTCCTGACTCCAGGCCCAGTGCTCTATCCACTGCACCACCTAGCTACCCAGTGTCATTTTAGGCAGGCCTGGCTTCCAGGAAGATGGTGATACTTTGGATTTGCTTGCCCTGGTTGGACCAATCTAGAATGTTATGTTCCTTTTTTGTAAGTGCTACTTTGTAGGAAGGGCATTGATTAGCTGGATAAGGTCCAGAGGAAAATCACTAGGAAAAGCTTGAGGACTTTAAGATCATCCAAGGAGCTGGGGATTCGAGGAGAACAGATGGAGATATTCAAGTATTTTGTGGAAAAAGGGATTAGAACTATTCTGTTTGATTTCAATCAGCCAATAAACATTTTTCAAGTGCTTCCTATGCTCTGGGCACTGTGCTGAACACCAGGGATCAGAAGAAAGGTAAAAGACAGTCCCTGCCCTTGAAGAGCCCCCAGCCTAATGGGGGACATGTAAACAACCATGAGCAGAGAAGATCTATTCAGGATAAATCAGAAATAATCAACAGAAGGAAGCCCCTGGGATTAAGAAGGGATAAACCGCTTCAGGGAGCAGAGGTGTGAGCAGTGGGGAGAATGGCAGATTGATTAATGAAAAAACTCGGAATGGTGCCGTGCCAATGGTGGTGTGGGCATGTCACAGGATCACAAGCTTTTCTAGCTAGAAGAAACCCCTCATTTTACTATTATGAAACTGAAGCCCAAAGAGGTCAAGTGACTTACTCAGGGTCATTCAGCTAGTATTATCTCATGTAGGATTTGAACCTAGGGCTTTCTGACTTCATATCCTATTGTTACACACTACACCCTACAAGCATGATGGCTTGTTGATTGTAGTTTCCTATCCTTAGAGATCTTCAAAGAGAAGCCCTTACTTAGGCAGTGTGTAGAAGGGATTCTCATTCAAATAATACATTTAGACTAATAGTAGATAGCCTCTACTGTCCCTTCTGACTCAGATTTAGCAGCCCCATGTTCTTTATCTATTGCATTTGTGCTCTGTGATCCAATACTTACTGGAATGTTTCTTTTCAGGATAGTTGTCTTTTCATGTGTTGTGTGTTTCATCTCCCAGACTATGGGAGCAGCTTTGATTCTTCCCCATCACCGCTATGGTGGAAGTGGACTGCCTTCTCAGTGCCAACAACCATCCTAAAATTTGGGAGAGAGGAGTAGCCCCTGCTTATTCCCTTTCCCTACCACCTCCCGTAAGCCTCTAATTCAGGAAGAATTAAACAAAGACGAACTTTTGAGTCTCTTTGCCTAGAAGTATTAGCCACAAACAGATACAAGTCCTGAAAATTCCAGTTTTTAACAGGAGTTTATCATCTCTCCTTGGATGCGTGCAGGTTGTCTCATACTCCAAATGTTCAAAAATCTTCACTCTTTTCCTAGGAAGATAGAATAGCATTTCTGGGACTTCAGAGGTTATCTAGGTATAAGTTAGTCGTGTAATTTTTTTTTTTTTTTGCTTTTTTTTTGGAGGGCAATTGGGGTTAAGTAACTTGCCCAAGGTCACACGGCTAGGTTTTTGTTTGTGTGGGTTAAGTGTCTGAGGCCGGATCCGAACTCAGGTCCTTCTGACTCCAGGGCCAGCACTCTACTCACTGCGCCACCTAGCTGCCCCCCTAGTCGTGTAATTTTACAGAGAAGGAAAGTAACTTGCCCAGAGTCATTCACCTAGTTTGTCACTAGACTGGGTTTTGAATCAGCTTCCTCTGATTCCTACCTCCTCTTCCAACCTGGCTCCTTTGGCCTGTATAGTACCGTCATTCTTCTCATCAGCCAGGCTTGGCATTTCTGGGTTGTTACTTTGAGGGTCTCTCTGTCAAAGAAAAGTATAATATTGTGGGTGATGATCTCATTTGTCAGAGCAGGCTTGGAAGCCAAGTGAGCATTGTTCTGTTCTTAGAGTATATAAGCTGTAGACCCTTCACCCCATACAGTTCTCCTGGGAATGCTTACCATTGTTTACGAAGTTTGATTGAAAGAATGTGGATGGCTCCTTACTCAGGATATTGTTCTCTCTTCCTTTCCACTCCTACAGAGGGTTGTACACTATGTTAAGTGTGTGCTTCAGACCCATTCCTCAAGTGAAACTACTCTCTGCTAGGTTTCCAATGATCTCTTGACTGCTAAATTTAAATAATATATGAAAAGTACTTGCAAACCCAAAAGCTCAGTATAAATGTCGAGCATTATTATTGTTGAAATTCAGTGGCCTTTTCTTAGTCTTTACTCTATTTTGCTTTTCTTCCACTTCTGGCATGGCAGATCATTCGCTTCTCTCAGACAAAGTCTCCCTTGGCCTCTGTGACATTATCCTCTCTTAGTTCTCCTTCTGTCTAATAATTCTCTGTCTCTTTTGCTCAATCATCTCTTTCCTCCCACTTACTAAGTATGGCTATCCCCCAAGGCTTTGTCCTTGACCTTCTCCTCTATTCTCTTACTTAATGATCTTATTGCTTAATATTAGTTCAGTTGTCATCTCTATGCAGATGACTCCCGCATCTGTACCAGTTATCTCTTCCACACTGGGGAGAGGGAATGCCTAAGTGTTAGGGACACAGCACCTTGAGATCTAGAAATCCACCTAAATTTTTTTGGCCCTCCCTTTGTACCAGAGAAGAAGTCTGAATTATTATGGTATTTTTTTTATTTTATTTTTTTTATTATGGTATTAAGAGATAAACTATTGGTATTATATAATACCATAATACATTTTATGCGTTTCTGAGTTTCTAAACGTTTTCTGTGTTGTCTGCAACTTCCTCAAAACTCCCCCCAATTTTCCATTTAATTTCTTATGCCAACCTGCAGTATATTGAAACTGGAGTTGGAAAAGCCACAGTATGGAAGGGATGACTGTATAGATTTAGAACCCTCATCTCTCTCCTAAATTCCAGTCTGATATTACCAGTTGCATGCTAGACATCTCTTCTGGATATCCTTTAGGCTTCACAAACTTAACATGTCCAATAGCAAACTCATATTTTCTACCAATGCCATTCATCTTCTGAACTTCCCTATTAATTTCTCAGTTATACCTTTGAAATCTTACTTAATTCTTCCCTTGATCTTGCCCTCCACCCTCTGGTCAAATCAGTGACCAAATCTTGTCATTTATACTTCCACAATATCTCATCCATTTATCTCCTCCTCTCCATTCATTCAACCACGTCTTTGATCAAGCTCTATAACTGCCTTTTTCCTGGCCTCCTGCAGTAGACTCCCAATTGATGTGGCAGCTTCCAGTCCTTCCTGTTTCGAATCCATTTTCAGCACCTATCTGACCACTTTACCAGAGTTCAGATCTCCCATGGTTTCCTGTTTTCTTTAGGATATTAAATGAAATCCTCTACTTAAAGTGCTTTAATTTGATTCTATTGCCTATGAGTTTTCCATGGGTACCATACTTATGTTCATATCAGTCCCTTCCATATATTCTCCATTCCAGTCAAACTGACTTAATATGATTCCTTCAGTGCTCATCTTCTGCATTGCCTGGGGGGCCATCTCCAGTCATCCTGATCTTGTCACTGAACCCAGATGGCTCCCAAGGAGAAAGTGAGGCTGGTGACCTTGCACAGCCCTTCCCCACTTAAATCCAGTTCACTTGCAAGTCATGGCATCACCCCCCCCCCCCCCCGCCCCATGTCTTCGTCCTCTTCCAGAATGAAGGACAAACAGCAACAATATATACCACCTCCTGTGTGAACTCTGTTCTGAATCACAAACCTCAGTTTTTAGCACCCTCTCCTTGAAATTACTTTGAAAAGACAGTGTGTTTGCTCACATTCATACTGTTGTACGCTACCTGAGGTCAAGAACTACTTTTGTTGGTGCTTTGGTTTTACCTTAATACCTTCCACCATCTAGTACAGAACCTAACATAATAAATGTTTGTTGCTGAATTGAATCGACAATTCAGGACAAATTTATCTCTCCCATTGGTGAAGTAACTTAAATTGTGTACCTAATAGGTAAGTTGTTTTTTTTTTTTAATATGAAGAGGCAGGATTCCCCAAATTAACAAAATTATATTTTTTTTAAATTACCAGAAAAGTGACTTTTTTTTTTTAAAGACTTGGCCTCTCTCTCATACCCAGGCTTAGAAATTCAGTTACAAATTCCAGTAGTAAAAGGTACTAAAGCTTTAACTTGCTCTGTTTTTCTAACCTGAGCTGTTTTGCCTTGCCCCTCCACAGGCAGCCTGGTATCCCTCTGCTCCCCAGGGTTCAGAATCCTGGTGCCAGACTTAGTATATACACCCAGATGATTTTAGCCCAACTATAGCTCAGTACTCAGAAATTCAGCAATCCCCCAAACTCATCCTCGACTGGCATATGCTCTTATGCTTGGTACCTGTGCCAAGGCTATACCTGGCACAGCAATGGCCTCTAAAAGAATGTTGGCATCCTTAAATTCTGCTGCATTTCGTCTTATATACCTGAATCACTCAGAAATCATCTTGATGTTTACAAATTGAGAAAATCTAAAACAAAAACGTGTCAATTACACAGGCCATATCCTGTTTGCCATGTTTTGTTTTTTTTTCCTTCAGGACTTAGGCGGAGTCTTGCACATAGTAGGGACTTACTACCTTAATAAAGCACCTTTGCTTACTTAGTAAATATGTATTGAACAAAGGAATAAATGAACAGAATCTGTCTGCCTTCTGGCTTTTCTGTCCCTCTAATGTCACTTCCTTTTTAGAAAAGTCAGAATGAAGCAGCATTCGGAATGATCTGATAGGGGAGTGGCCTCTCTATATTCTGAGGAAATATATAAGATGATACTTCAGTTAAAAAGTCCTTGGGGACAACAATGTTTAAAAAAACACATGCAACCCAAATGATAAACAACTTTGTAAATCACAGGAAGCAATGTTGGTAGCAGAGAAATTGCTCTTTACCATTTTCTAATAAGAAGTAGGTTGTAAAAATGGTTATCTGCTTGGGTAGTTAAGAGTCAGCAAGAATTCACTAAGCTCCTGCTAGGTGCCAGGTACTATGCTAAGTTCTAGGAAGACAGAGAAAGGCCAAAATCAGTCCCTTGCTCTCAAGGATCTTACAGTCCAGTGGGAGAGATGTCATGCAAACAACTGTGGACAAACAAGATCTAGACAGAATCAGCTGAAGATAGTCTCTGTGGGAAGGCACTCAAATTAAGAAAGTTGGTAAAGACTTACAGAAGGTAGGACTTTGAGATCATTTAAAGCCATTGTATGCCTTTTGATTCTTTTTTCTGTGAACCTCAGATGTTTGGAGAGCTGGAGTCAGGTGGAAGAGAAATATGTTTCCTGATTCACAGCCTGTAGCTATAAGAGCCACAGTAGGGTCCATCTGTTGTTAGTGCAAACCTTGGCGCCCTTCTTTGGCTCACAGGCCTGTTTGTGGAGCAGAGGAAGCACTAAGGGCAGAGAAGGCAGTAAAAACCACCACACAGTATATCAGATGTATTTTTATCTGCACTGCAGTGTACTGATAATGGAAACAATGCTTCATTGAGAGCCAGATCTCCTGACTCCAGCACTTACTGGTTGTGTAACGTTGGGCAAACGACTTTGCCTACTTTCCCCATCTTCTACAGGAATCCTTTCTGAACCCCTCTTAATTGTAGTGCCCTCCCTCTGTTTCTTACTTCCTGCTACTCTCTATAGCTTGCTTGTACATATTTGTTTGCTTGTTGTCTCCCCCATTTAAGATTGCGACCTCCTCAAGGGCAGCACTGACTTTTGCCTTTCTTTGTATCCCTAGCGCTTAGTGCAGTACCTGACACGTGATGGACATTTAATAAATATTTATTAACTGACTAACTATAAAACAAGATTATACCTTACAATAGCTTTCTAACCCTCCAAAACACTACAAAAACTGCTATTATTTTATTGTTTTCATTTCACATGGTTTTTAAAAATATGCTCATTTTAAAAAATTTTCATTGAGACATGTTTTGTTTCCTGGCATGTTTTACATAATTTTAACATTTGAGGATCTTTTTGTATATTAAGTACCCCTTTAAGTCTGAGTTCATACTACTTACATGGCCTTGCATGGACTTATTTTAGGAGGGTTAAAATGGACAAGTCCATGAGGTTAGCTAAAACACATAAGGAAAACTGGGACCATGTCCAGGTCAGTCTCATAGTCAGTAAGAGACCTGAGACTCAAAACTCAGATCTTCTGATACCCAGGCCAGTATTCTATGTATAAACTATACCATGTTGCCCTATTAAGTTACCATCTGACCACTGTTTCTGTTTCTTGTACTAAAAGTCTGTTTATCCTTAAGATGTCTTTTTTTTTTTTTGGAGGGGTAATTTGGGTTAAGTGACTTGCCCAAGGTCACACAGATAGTGTCAAGTGTCTGAGACCAGATTTGAGTTGAGAAGACTCGGGTCTTCCTGACTCAATTCACCATGCCACTTAGCTGCCCCTGTCCTTTAGATGTCTTGTTCCTCATATACACTTCTAACTTGCTGGTCTCTTATTCCATCCAAAATATGTATATGTATGCACACATATTTAGATTTATATATTTGTATGCAAGTATACGCACACATACAAAGAGGTTGACAACATTCTATCACTCTCCATATTCTTGGGCAGAACTAATTTTCACAGTATTTCAGTTTTGATAGAGCAGTGTTTTTGGCCACATGATTTCTGAAATTGACCTAAACCATTCCTTGACTCAAAAGACTTTTTCGTTCCCAATTTAAGTCTCAATATTTATCAAAATCATTTTGGTAAATTTTTTTTTATTCCTGTTTGGACCTGTGATTTCATTAGGCTAGGAAATTCTCAGTGAGGAAACTTCCTTTACCCATGCAGGTCAGCTATCTTATAGTGATGAGTACCTTATAGTAATGAGTGCCTCGCCCAAGATTTCTCATAGATTATAAGTGAGACTTGAACCTGTCTTCCTGACTCAGACACTCTCAGTTCACTCTAGTGCATTTCATCTCATTACTTATTTTAAAATAGGGTAAGCAAAAGTAGGGGGGAAAGGTATGAGATGGTAGGTGATAGAAGGGAGGACAGATTGGCAGAGGGGGTAGTTAGAAGCAAACACTTTTGAAAAGAGACAGGGTAAAAGAAGAAAACAATAAATGAGGGGCAGGATAGGATGGAGGGAAATACAGTTAGTCTTTCACAGTATGACTACCATGGTAATGTTTTGTATAACTACACATGTATAACCTATACTGAATTGCTTGTCTTCCCAATTGGGGTGTGTGAGGAGGGAAGAGGGGAGAGAATCTGGAACTCAAAGTTTTAAAAACAACTGTTTAAAAATTGTTTTTATATGCAACCAGGAAATAAGATATACAGGCAATGGGGTATAGAAATCCATCTTGCCCTACAAGAAAGTAAAGGGGAAGAGGGTAAAAGATGGGGAGGGGCAGGGATATAAGAAGAGGGCAGACTGGGGGAAGGGGTAATCAGTATGCTTGCTGTCTTGGGTGGGGGTAGGGAGGAGATGGGGAGAAAATTCGGAAATCTTAGGGAAATGAATGTTGAAAACTAAAAATAAATAAATTCTAGATACAGAAAAAAAGGAAAAAATAGGGTAAATATTCAGCTATTAAAAGCAGCTGGAGTTTCTGTGAGATCTTTGTTTTTCTCCTTTTCCCCCTATCTGTCTTCTGAAACTATGGTTCTGTGTACTTCTTTTAAATCTAGTGGAGAAGATACAATACAGTACTTTAATGCATGAAATTGGTAAGACACACTGCATCCCAAAAGTCTTGCTTATATTAATAATATTATTAAGTAATATAAAGCTGCTATTAAAGATTGGAACATCACTAAGACGTATGGAACAGCCCATAAAAGAGGTTGGGGACTAAAGCCATGAAACCAGAAAAAATCCAGTAATTGGCATAAAAGGAAAAATAGGTTTAAAGAAAGTAATAATAAGTTCCCATGAGTGTAAAATACTATGATTCAAAGAAAGAGGCAGAGAATACACACAAACACACTGAGGTTAGTGAAGGCAAAAGCTAGTTTTAATGAGAGATGGGTGTACTTACCTTGAGTAATAAGTAATTCAGAGTTAAGAAAGACTTCTTGTGGCTTCTTTAGGATTTTTGTGTGCAAATAATAGTGCTGGTAAGTGACGGAGTACAAATAAAATAAACTTGATGCTCATTTCTTATTCTGTTTTAGCACATCAGGTCCACCCATCTGGCCGGGAAGCACCTTTTTCAAGAGAAATGGAGCCCTTCTACAAGGTAGGCCCCCAGCTGTCATTTGTTTTTCCTACCACTGTTCCTTAATTGTAGCAAAGATGAATTTTTCTCGCAATGAATGTCCTCATTCTGGAAATGAGTTCTGTGGGCTGGATCATTTTATTTCCTTCTATTTGTTTTCTCCTCCATTATCTTGGAAATGATGAATTACTAGTTTGAGATGATAGAAATACATGTCTCCATTTTGTCATTTCTTGGGATGTCGCCTTGCTAGCTATAAGTTCCAGCTGTGTTTGGCTTTCTTGGTAAAATTGGGATTGTGTGGTCTTCATGGAGTGATAGCAGAAACGAGATCAGTAAAGTCAACTCCTTTATGAAGGTTCCCCTTTTTCCTTCTTTCATATGTCTGTGCTATTTAGCAAGCTGTGATGGCATTGCTATACTTATTGGTATATCATAACAGTGTTTGGTTTATCCTCAGACTTGACAAAGTTAGTTTTCCAAAAGTGAATTATTTACTTTGTTTGTTCTCCCCTCCACCCCAACCCCATTCCAGGAATATGGAACCTTACTCTTCAGCTACCTTCACCCAGAGCCTTGCTCACACCCTCAGGGAACGTAAATTCCCTTTACCATCTGCTTAAAGAAAACTAAGTTGTATGGGCAAATATTCACCTAAATCCCAGATTGAAAAAGGTTGGGGAACTACCCAATATTTAAGGTCATCCATACCATTTGTGTGGATGGATGGGAGCTGGTGGTCTACCAATAGCTTAGTCTTCTCTCTAACATCTCTTCACTAGCTGGGATTCAGATTTATGGCATCTATCAAGACTTTCTTCTATCAGTTTTTGATTGATAGCTTTTCTGGGTGGGAGGTAAGGAGTTTGAGTTAGTAATCATATTTTTAAGTTGCTTTTTCCTAAAAGGTGCAGGCCTAACACCAGCCTTCTGTGTAGGAAGTGTAATAACAACTTCCAGAAATACATTTTACCTTAAGATTGTAAAAGCAGTTCACATAGTGTGTGCAATTGAATGACCTTGTTGTTGTGCTATAGGCTGAATAATTTGGTGTCTGCATTATCAGGAGGCTATGAAATCAGTGAACTTTGGAGTTCCTTTGCCTTTCTTCTCTATACCAGCTGGCTTTCAGCAGGTAGGTTCCATTAACGCTAATCTTAATTACCATATTATGTCTCCAAAATGTTGGCAGGAGAATGAAAGCCTCTGTTAATAGCTCTATCTGTAATCAGTGAGCACATTTTTTTAAGGGTCCATTTTTTATGTAGCCAATCGAAAAAGAAAGCAGTAAGAAATTAAGCCTCAGTCTTTCTTGTTAATTTCAAGGGATTATTACAATTTTGACTCCAATATTTGAACTTCTGATCAAAGTAATTTCCACAGAATTTGTAGAGTGGTCAATTCTTGGATCATTTTGTCCTGTACCAAGAGGATGGATGGGTTCTTATTAAGTTCTGATTCATTCAGTAAGATAACCTGGCAGAATAGATAGGGTTCTCAGTTTGGAAGTTCTAAGCTCAAATAACACTTCTGATTGCAACTATGTGACCGACCACCAGCAAATCACTTTACCTCTCAATACCCCAGGCAGATATGTGATGGTACCTGTAGTTCCAAACATGATGAAATCATAGATCCAGACCCTTAAGACTTCTCCTTTAGATGTGATTGCTCAAGACATCCCAAAATTTTATTTTAATTGTCATCCAGGCTGTTGACCTGCCCTTGAAGGTCTATTTTGTGAAATCCTGTCGTCATGATAATATAGTTTTCTCCTAACCACCCCTCACCCCCACCTTTTTTTGTCCCTTCCCACCGTTAGCCATAGATCCTGAAAACCAAACCTCTTTAGCTACTCATTGACTTCAGAACCATTCTTTGGAAACAATGTGGTATAAAACCCTTTGGTTGGCAGCTTAAAGACCTGAGTTCAGATGATTTCTGTGCTATTCCCCAACCTTGTGACCTTGGGCTTCTTCCCATTGAATATCAGTTTCCTTATCTATAAAATGAGGGGGATGGGGTACATGGTTATAAGATCAGAGACCATTTTATCCAACACCCTCATTTACCTCATGAGGAAGCAGAAATCCAGGTAGGTTAAGTGATCTGTCTAGGGTTATACAGGGAGTAAGCATCAGAGGCCCTGTTTATGAACCAGGTTCTCTGACTCTATTTCTTTCAGCCCTAAATTCTGTAGACATCATCTATTCTTTTTTGTATGTTTGAAAATTGTCTAGATTTGGGGTGAAAGGGTGGGTTGCTAAGTAAAGCAGGGGCATACTTGTTAACTTTAGTTTTTCATTATGGGTTTCCTTTTCTTCATTCAAAAAAATAATGTTTTCCAACAGTGGATGGTTTTAATCAAGTAATCTACTTCTATAGTTCTTTAATAATTTTATTATGGCTAGATATTTTTTAGGGCTGTGTGAGACACAACCCAACTAATGTTTTTAATTTTTTTCCCTTTAGAAAATTCCAAAGCACTTTTTGGATATTAATGTTGATAATAATAACATATTATTTATAATTTATGTGCTCATTTTACATAATACTTTAAATTATATAAGGTACTCTCTTCACACTAGCTTTATGATGACTATCACTGCCTGTATATTACAAATGAAGACTTGGAGATATGGAAAGTTAGAAGAGTGTTCAAATGATGCCAGTAATAAATTAAGAAAATGGAAAAATCTAGAATCTCTGTGTCTTTCTCTTTCCTCTTCCCATCAAGAAGTTACCTGACAGGGGCGGCTAGGTGGTGCAGTAAATAGAGCGCCAGCCCTGGAGTCAGAAGGACCTGAGTTCGGAGCTGGCCTCCGACACTTAATCCACACAAACAAAAACCTAGCCGTGTAACCTTGGGCAAGTTACTTAACCCCATTTGCCCTAAAGGGGCGGCTAGGTGGCGCAGTGAGTAAGAGTACCAGCCTCGGAGCAGGGATGACCTGAGATCAGATCCGGCCTCAGAAAATGAGCACCCACACATAAATAATGACTAGCCGTGTAACCTTGAGCAAGTTACTTAACCCCAATTGCTTTAAAAAAAAAAAAAAGAAGTTCCCTGACATATTCATGTATGTATATGTATACAGTATTTTTTTTTTAATCAAGTAAACCCAAGTTCAGTTCAAGTGGTATTGGAGTTGAATAAGAGATTGAACCAAAGATGGTACTTAGTTTAAGATAATAAAGATCTGTGATGGTGGCAAAAGTATGGCTAGAGTGCAGATGTTTTCCATCTGTCCTGGGAAGACAAGAAGAGGGAAGGAGGTTTTGATTTGCAGCCTGAGGGATTTAAGTTAGATGCAAGGAAGAATTTCTGACAGTGATGTGATTGCTTTTACACATCTGGAAGTCTTTCCTGGGGGAGATTAAAGAATCTTCTTGTTGAGGGAATGAATGTTTCTAAACAAGATAAATTCTCATTTATTCATGAATTAATGAATGAAAAAACTAATTAAAGACTTGTTTATTGTATAAAACACTGTATGAAGTTCTGGATATACAAATAGAAAAGCAGGGCACTCATAGCTCTTGAAGAAGTCATATTCTAATAAGAAAGAGCCAGCTTGTGGAAGAGGGTTCAGGTCCAGGGCGGATGGAAAGGCCCAGTCATACATAGGGTGCTGTTCAGATGGCAAGTTTGAATGGAGTATAGAAAGGACAAAAGGCTATGCAGTTCAGTCATAATTTCTTTTGTGTCATGAGTGATAAAACCATATCCAATTTTTATGTTAAACCATTTGGCAGTGCCCAGCGACTTCAGTGGTGAAAACTTTTCTTCTGGTTCTATTTCAAGTAACTGTCTACAAGGAGATGGGGGTAGGGTGCTGTGTCCACTCTGTCTCCACTGGGGCTGCACCTCTGAACAATAGGAGAGATTGTGAGTGGGAGTAGTAAAGGGACAGATGGGTTGGAGGCAGCATCAGTGGTCTGGGGGACTGCTGCTGCTCCAGGCTCTTATGTACCAGTCCTGGGTGACAGTGTCCATTAGAGCTTACTGGGGATGGGAGGCTAGTAACGATCCCTTCCTCTGTGTTCATGCTACTTCCTACCCTTTGCTCAGGTTCCACTGAACAAGCAATTGACTAAATTCATGTTACATACCTTGTCAAGTGACTGGGGGTAAAAAGATTGGATGTCTTGGTTGTCTGTATGTATCCAACCCCACTCCTGTTCTTTACATATTTGTTACACAATTTTCCCCCCAGTGAAGTAGGCATGAAGGGATAGGGGTGGAAGGAGAGAGACAGACAGACAGAAAGGGAGAGAGGGAGTCCGTAGAGTATCTTCATTTCATGAAGCAGGGTAGTGAATCAGCTTCCAGGGAAAATTGGTGCTCTAGACAGTGCCCCTAATGTGCCACGAGATGCTGAATCATCAAAGAAAGATGAAGTTAGGTCCCTCTTGTGGTACTTACCAAAGCAGGAAGTTGTAATAATACGGTTTAGGTATTAACCCTTCATGAACCAGAGTACCACATGCCCTGAGTATTTTGGTCAATCTGGGTTTTATTGTATATCCAAAGAGAGGAGAGCAGCAGACCTTCCCAACAAAATAAAGCACATGGTGATGTTTTATAATTCTTTTTCTTTTTGTCCAGTTTTTATTAACTATCTGTGTGCAGAGTGACATGATGAGAACTGGGAAAACAATGTATACAGCAGCAACAATTTTAAAGAACGTGACTTGAGAGACTTAATAATGGCGATCAGTGCAGCGACCAGCTACAAATCCAGAAGATTATAAGATACCATGTTAGCCCACACCTTGGGAAAGGTGACAGACCCATGATGCAAAACAAGACGTGCAGTTTTGAGAACAGTTCATGTGCCTGTTTGTCTTGCCTGACTGTGCATATTTGTTACAATTATTTTTCCTAGTGGGGTGGGTGTGAGGGGATAGGGATGGGGTGTGGGAAGACGGAGTCCACTGAGCGTCTTTTAAAAAAAATTTACAGGAGAGAACAGAAGGAAGACAAGAAAAAAACCACAGACAAGGAGAATGGCTTTAAAAGTTACGTATTAGGGGTGGCTAGGTGGCGCAGTGAATAGAGTGCCGGCCCTGAAGTCAGAAGGACCTGAGTTCGGATCCGGCCTCAGACACTTAAGGCACATGAACAAAAACCTAGCCGTGTGACCTTGGGCAAGTTACTTAACCCCAATTGCCCTCAAAGTTACATATTAGACTCAGTGTACATTAAAAAAAAAAGCAAATGATGCATTCTGGAGATCTACAGTTTCCTATATGTCTCTTCCTATACTGTGTATATGGGGATGCCCATTTTAGGTGGAGAAGGAAAGGAAACGAGCATTGATATAGCATAGACTATGTGCCAGTCACTGTGCTAAATATGTTGCTGATATTCCTTCGTTTGGTCATCCCAACAACCCTGCGAGGTAGGTACTAGTATTATCCCTATTTTACAGACAAGGAAACTGAGGCAGACAGATTAAGTGACTTGTCTGGTGTCGTGTAGCTAGTAAGTGTCTGAGGATGGATCTGAACTCAGTTCTTCTTAAGTCTGGACCCAGTGTTCCATTCACTATGCCTCCTTAGCTGCCCCTACTTAATCTAACTAATTTACTATTTAAGTTCAAAATAAAAAAAAAATCCTTGGTAATAGCAGACAGTAGGAAGAGAGTTGGTCTGGATTATTCAGGGCACAGGACCAGCCATGTCATCAGTACAGGGAACTCCCAGAGCGAAAACTCACTGGTGCTGCATGGCAAGTTTTGAAAAGTTGCTGATAGCTTACCCGAAGTCACACCGCTATGATGCGTTGTTATCTTTCTAGTTGTGTCTCTCTTCTGAAAACATTTATTTACATATTGTCTCTACCGTTAAGGTCAGTTTAGGTGGCTTAGTGAATGGAGTGCTGGGCCTGGAGTCAGGAGGACCTGAGTCTAAAACATTTATTAGCTGTGTGACCCTAGGCAAGTCACTTAACCCTGTTTGGCCCATAGAAGCTATAGAAGGAAATTATAAACCCCTCCAGTATCTCTGCTGAGAAATCCCCAGAGTCATAAAGAGTTGGACATATCTAATCAACTAAACAACAACTCTGCCATTAGAATACAAACTCCTGGAGGACAGGGACTGTTTCTGCCCTTTTTTGTACTTTCAGGGCTTAGCACAATGCTGGACACATAGTAAATGCTTAATAAATACTTGGTGATTAGTTCTGGACTCTAAGATCAGCCCTATATCTCCCACACTGACTTTCAAGGCACAGATGATTGACAGAATTAACAAATTAGCCAATTAAAGTATTTATAATTCCACTTAAGCTTCTTATTAGTGTCAGGATAATAGCCAGCAATACATTTATTGCATAGTAGAATAATGCATGCAGGCCAACAGAATAGAATAAAACTGAAGGGAATAAGCCATGGATATAGTACTTACTATGTACAGCCAGGTGGTGCCATAGTGAGTGGAGGCTTTGGAATTGAAGACTCATTTTCCTGTGTTCAGATCTGGCCTCAGGCTCTTACTAGCGTTGTGATCCTGGGCAAGTCACTGTTTGCCTCATCAGTAAAATGAACTGGAGAAGGAAATACAAAACCACTCCAGTATCTTGACCAAGAAAATCCCAAATGGGGTCATGAAGAGTCAGAAACAACTGAAAAACGATTGAACAACAAGTGGAAGGAGGAGGGACTGCCCCCTTTCTTCTAGTAGAAAGGAAGCTTCTTGAGGACAGGATCTGCTTCACCTTTTTTTCTCTTTATCTCCAGCTCCTAGCACATGCCTTTCATATTGTAGGATTTTTGTAATGTCGATTAAGTTGAAGGATTCACAGAAACTGGAATTAGAATCCACACCTACAGATGTATTTGTACATTGTGAATTGGTACTCTTTCCTATTTTAGGGGATGTTAATGAGGCATCTTCGATATGATGGTGGGAACACTGGTTTTTAATACTTTGTCGCCAGTGACCTGTTTGGTCTTTAGCATATCAGTTGACCTTTTAGTTTCCATCCTGGACTTGATCTCTTCTCTAAAAAGTCAGATTCTCTGTGATACTGCTTTTAAAATTACTTTACATAGGGGTGGCTAGGTGGCACAGTGAGTAGAGCACGGACCGTGGAGTCAGGAAGACCTGAGTTCAAATGTGGCCTCAGACACTTAACACAAAAAACTAGCCGTGTGACCTTAGGCAAGTCACTTAACCCCCAAATGCCCTACCTTCTCCTCTCCAAAAAAAATTACTTTATATAGCCAAATGTATATAACAGTTACATTTTATTCACTTTTCCCAATTAGGAGCTGCACTTTCATGGCAGAAACTGTTTATTTCTTTTCCACCCTTACTAATGGACCCATTCCCAATGCCTCTATTAATATGAACATAATAGTTGCTCAGTAAATGTGACTTAATGATTGAAGTATCTTCTGAATAAATAAGAGTTGGCTTAATCAGCTCTACCGAAAACACAAAGCTGGGAGTAGTAATCCAAACAATAGACAGCACAATCAGGATTCTAACTGATCTTGACTGGTTGAAATGATGGCCTTAAACCAGCAAGATGACATTTTAACAGGGATGAATGTAAAGTCCTATGGTTGGGCTCAAAAAATTAATTGTACCAGTACAGTATGGGGAAGACCTGGCTTAGCAATAAGCAGTCTGGAGTTTTAAGTAAGTCATTAAGTCACCAGAGTGACTTAAAAATATCATTTTAGGTGATATTAATAAAATTATGATGATCACACAAATTGTGACAAGTAATAGTTCTGCTGTAGTTCTCTCTGGTCAGAAAGTTTAATGAAAAGAACATTGGTTGCTGTTGAGTCTAAAATATCTAGGACCTGAGCTGCCCAGGAGGTGGGAGAGAGGGTCTATCACTTCTCTCAAGATGTGGGCTAACATGATACCTTATCATCCTCAGACTTTAGCAAGATCATGTTGACATCTGGGTCAAGGACGGCCTGGAGAGGGGAGAAGCTTGTGGCAGACCAACCAGCAGGCTGTTAGAATTATCCTGGAGTCTTTCTTCTAATCCCTGGGGGTGAGGGGGTGACAAACTTTTGAGCACATATCTGCCTTATACAGAATTCTCTGGCACTGTGCCTTTGTCCCTACCAACTCCAGAGTACATTTACACAGGTCCTACTTTCATGTACCACACCCTATTTGGTCACAAGTTTAGACCTTTAAGAACCCTTCAAATTAGGAACAACTCTCCCTCTTCCCCTCCTTAATCTGATTTCTCCTATTGTGGGACATTTGTAAGGGTGTATATGTAATCTCAACAAAGAATACAACTCATTCATCCTGTTGAATTTGAGATAAATTGAAAGGAGGCATTCTTCCTGCAGTTTGACCCACTAAAGTTTTATATAATCACCAAGTGAATTTTGTGAGTTCACTTAAAAAAAGTAAAACCAAATAAATACAGTGAAGAAATACATTTACACTAGAGTGGAAAGCTAGAGGGATAGGAAAGGAGAGAACTTTCAGTTCATTCTCTAGCTCTTTAACCAGTTGGGAGTCTGACCTTCGCCAAATCACTGTGTACCTCTGCTTGCCATCTCCACAGGAAGATAATAGATCAGAGTACAAGTTCAGCACAATCCTGTTCTTGTGAACAATGACACTTGGTCATTGACACAGCTTCGATACACAGTTGTGGTTCTTAATCTTGTTTTCAGACTCTGCTCAGGAGGCCATAAGGTGGCACTTTGGCAGGTATGTTGTGGTATTGTCAACTCTTGATCAATTTAAAGTCAAATAAAGTTTTTGTTAATTAGTTCAGCACATTTTTATTGCTTATCTGCTGTCTAAAAGGCATGATGGAGGATATAAAGGTCTAAGGACCCCTGGGCCTTGCCATCCTCCCTGCTACTACTACTGCATGCTCAGGACTGCCAGGGATTTTCCTGTTTCCTACAGATGAATTTCTTTTATGTGTTGTCTGCCTCACTTACATTGTGAACTCTCTCAAAGTAGGAACTAACTTGCTTTTTCACTTTAAATTCCTAGTGCTTGGCACATAAATGCTCCCTCCTTCCTTTTTTTCATCCCTCCCTTCCTTCCTTTCTTCTCTCCCTTCTTTATTGCTTCTCTCCTTCCCTCCCTCCCTCCCTTCCTTCCTTCCTTCCTTCCTTCCTTCCTTCCTTCCTTCCTTCCTTCCTACCTATTCTTAGGAATCCAGTCCAATTGGGAAAATATGTAAGTACAAGGTAACATTTAATCAGTGCTATTTGAATGTTAAACATTAGTAAGTGTGTAGGAATTCAATAGAGAGCGCAATCTGAAGTTAAAGTACTTCATGTTCCATTCCCATCTCTCCTCCTCCTCCTATGTTGTGTGCCCTTGGGGAAGTCACTTAACTTGCCTGCCTGCGTTTCCACACCTGGAAAATAAAGGGATTAGACTAAATAATCATTGGTCTATGACTTTGAAGGTAAAACTTATTTGGGTGGGAAATGATTGGGACTTGACTTGTCTTTCGTTTTGTGTGCTACTCCTTGAAAAATATCATCCTTCAGTTGTCTTGTTTCAGATTATAGCCTATCCTTGTTTTCTTGACCTGTGGGAATCTTGTCCATGTCTTTCCTAGCACAGTGATTCCTATGTAGCCGTGTGGTAGAGGTGACTTGAATTTTGGCCATCACTCAACCTATCTTCTCAAAATGAATGATTAATGTAAAATATACTAATAAGGGGCGGGGGTCTGGACCTGTAATTTTATTGTTGTAAAGGATTATTGGCATCAAAATTCCCTTCTCCAATGTAAATTGGCAACTCCTTTATAATTTAGAATCTTAGAAGCTTGGAAGGCTTTGTCTGCTGCCCTATAACTTCCAGAGAGGAGACTTTAGCACAGATCTTCCTGACTCTGGCCTTTCTAGAGAGGCTCAAGGTTTGTAAATTGCTTTACATGTGTTATCTCATTGAAGTGTCCTCCTCTTTTTTTTTTTGTAATTTGGAAAAAAAAATTTAGAATACTGCTTTTAAAACTTTGCTAAATAAGTATACTTTCCCCTCCTTTTTTCTGTTTTAGATGGAAATGAAATTTAACAGATAGGTTTAAGATCTTTAAAAGAACATAAAGAGACAAGGGAGAAAATCCTAGGAGTCTCAATCTGAAAAAAAAAATTAATAAAATTGTCGATTTCCATAACTCAACAAAGTACTTATATTACCTAAGATTCTAGGCAATTCTTTTAAAACTATCATACGTACAGATTAAAAAACAAATGGGCAGGCTGATTTAGACCAATGGTGTTAAATTCAGATAGGAACTGTGCCACTGTACAGAAGGATCCCTGCAGACTGCTTTTTGACTTTGAAAACCATGTATTAACATTATCTATGCTCTATTGTATTTTCATTTCTTTTGTTAAATATTTTCTAGTTACATTTTCCCCTGGTTCAGGCAGCTACATTTTTTATGCTTTTGGGGTGGATAGATGGAGAGCTTGCTTTGGAGCCAGAAAGACTTGGGACCTGACTAGACAGGCTAGGTTATTTAACCTGTCTATGCTCTAGGAATCTCTCTCAGACTATTAATTGCAGAGAACGTACTGACCTATGTTGGTAGAGGAAGTTTCTTCACTTGGGAGTTCCAAAACCATTGGAATCACAGGTCTACTTTCCATCCCTATCCTTTATACACATTTTTAAAAATTCAATTTAAATCACCCAAAAGATATATGCTTATAATTTAACTCTTATTTCAAGTTGTTTTTTGTTTGTTTTTGAAACAGATTAGAGAGCCCAGACCCTGATTTTTACAAAATGCATATAATTTTTCAAATGCAAGTGTGGGGGGGAAATAATACACTTGGATATTTTGGGGGTTGGGGTATCTTTGTGTGTCTGTGCATATACACAGATGTTTTTATATAATTTCTAAGCGAGTTATGAGATAAACTTATTAGGGAGATAAATTGTTTTAGAGCACCTCTCAAGTGAGTTGTTCACATTGGAGTGTTATAGGAGAACATTTTAGGAGCTACCTGTAAAGGACTCTGGGTAAAGTTTACTGTGATTGTTTAGTTACCTAGACAACTGAAAGGTGTGGCTGACTACTTCATGATAGGTCATGTTATAGTACAAATGGAGGAGTGTATACTATAATTTTGCTTGCAGTTTATTTGACTCTTAGTTTTCAAAAAAAAAATTACACTGCTTTTTCACAGACCCTCTTGCCTGTCATCTCCTTCCTCCACCCTTTCCTTTTGCTTCTTTGGTACTTAACCTAAATTTCTCCTTCCTTTCACTGGACTTGTGGAGTGTTGGCATAATTTATGGAAAGAACACTGGACTCGAAGTCAGAAAATTTGGATTTGAGACCAGGTTCTGCCTTTTACTTTGGGCAAGACACTTAATGTTTCTTAAAGAAATTTCTCTGTTTCTATATCTGTAACAATGGAGATGGTGCCAGGTGTGGTGGCACATATCTGTAATCCCAGCTACCAGGAAGGCTGGCACATCTTTTGAGTTTAGGAGTTCTGAGCTGCAATGAGCAACACCAGTCCCTTATCTTAGCTAAGTTCAGCATTAATATGGTGAGCCCCTGAGAGGGGACCCCAAAGTGAAGCAGATCTAAATTCCCATGTGAGTTCAGTAGTGGAATAAATCAGCCCATGTCCCTGCATGGCCAGCCTGGGCAAGCTAAGGAAAACTAGGCTTGAAAAAAGAGGGTGAGAGATAATAACAGCAACTTTCTCAAAGGATTATTATGAGGGTTGAAAGAAAAATTGCTCAGAAGGATCAATCAGTCACTAGAGGACCAGAATCACTGCTACACCCTGGATGACCACTAGGTGGTAAATTGATTTTCTACCCATATTTCATGACAACCTATTATTTAAGACAAAGGGCTCAACTCTACATGGGTAAAAGTAGTTACCACTTGGAAACAAATTGTGAATTCTTGAAGTATGTATATACACCTATACCACCATGATGATGACGACGACCACCACCACCACTAACAAAGTTTACATGCAGTGATTCTGGTCCTCTAGTGACAGATTGATCCTTCTGAGTTAGCTAGGTCTTCAAAAAAAGACATATATCTGCGGGAACCAATACTTGAAGTATGTCCAGCTTGACTTGGACCTGCCAGAACTTCAAGTAGCTGTCTGTACCTCCCTCTATGCTAACAGCAGGCACTATATTTTGAGTTTGGCATACATACTATAACTACTACTAACATTTACATGGTGCTTTAAGGTTTGAAAAGCTCTTTTTCCATATATCACCTCATTTGAACCTCTCAATAACCTTGTGAGGTAGGTAATATTATTATCCTCATTTTATAGATTAGGAGGTAGATGGAGGCTAAGTGACTTGTCCATGGTCACACAGCTTGTAAACATTTGAGGTAGGATTCAGACTCCGGTCTGAGTAACTTTTAAGTCCATTGTGCCACCCAGCTGACTTAAAACAGTTATGAGGTTTAATTTACAAGTTCCTATTCCCATTGGGGTTGGGATTACCTTCCATCTATGGTGTTTGTCCTATGCATTTACCTAGTTATTTATATATTGTCTCCCTCATTAATATTTTATCTCTTTGAGGGCATGGATGGTGCTTTTTGCCTTTCTCGGTCATCACTAGTGCTTGGCACATAGTGAGCACTTAATAAATGCCTGATGACTGACTAAACAAACATGACCTAGCCAGTCTTTCTCTGGGAACTGATTGTGTTATGGGGCGTTAACATGATGACCTTATTCTATTCAGTTGATAAAAATTGTGGCCGGAAGCTAGAGGTGTGTGTTGTTTCATGATCATATTTGGTGGTAGAGGTAGAATAATCCAATGCTCATTTCATAAGGTGAAATGTCCAGTCCAACCCCCTAATTGCACAAGTGAGAAAACTGAGGCTGAGGGAGGTTAAATAATTTGCCTGAGGGTCAGCAAGTCAGTTAACAAGCATCTACTAAGTGCCTAATATGTTCCAGATACTGTGTTAAGGACTGAGGATACAAAGATAGGAAAAAATATTTCCTTCTCTCAAGGAACTCAGTGGCTAATGAGGGAAGCAACATGTAAACAACTGTGTACAAATAAGATATACATGGACAGTTATGGTGGCACAGTGGATAGAATGAGGGACCTGGAATCAGGAAGACTCCTCTTCCTGAGTTCAAATTTGGTCTCAGACACTTACTAGCTGTGTGACCCTGGGCAAGTCACTTAACCCTGTTTGCCTCAGTTTCCTCATCTATAAAAATGAGCTGGAGAAGAAAATGGTAACACATTCCAGTATCTTTGCTAAGAAAACTCCAAATGGGGTCTCAAAGAGTCAGACACAACTGAAATGACTGAACAAAGAGCAATATTTTATTTATATATTTGTATGTGTACATATATATTTATATAAATACATTTATACACATGCATATATACATACATATGCACACATATATGGGGAAATTGGAAATAATCAACGGAAGGAAGGCATTAAAATGAAGAGAAATGGGAAGATTTTAGCTGCAACTTGAAGAAAACACAGTTGGCAGAGATGAAAAGAGGGAGAATTGCAGGCATGGGGGACAGCAACCTGAAATGACCAGAGTTAAAAGATGGAGTGTCCTTGTGCTGGAAACTTCAAGGTGGCCACTGTCACTGGATCAGAGAGGAATATGGGTTAAAGAAGGCTTGGAAAGGTCAGAGGCCCTATTATGGAGGCTTCTAATAGCAATTAAAAGATTTTTGTCTTAGGGAGCCAGTGGAGTTTATGGAATCAGGAGGGGTGGGGGTAATACTGTTAGAACTGCAATTTTGGAAGATCCATTTGACAGCTGAATAGAGAAGATGGATTGGAGAAGGGAGGGACTGAGGCAGGCTCCATCTGGGTCATAGGCTTTCAGAATAGGATTTGAACCCAACCCCTTGGATTCTAGGGGCAGTATTCTTTATATTGTAACTTACTGCCTTTCTGATTTCAGTTACAAAAAGTGTTCTCTAACAAGCCTGAAAAATCTCGAATAGCTGTCTAGTCTGATTCAAAGTCTAAGGAGTTTGTGGTTTATTTGCTGTATTTTTCAGACTATAAGATACTTTAAGCTTTAAGACACATCAAAATTTGGAGATAGAACATTGAGAAAAGAAATGTTTCTTTCCAGAAACCCTCCATATCTTTACAGTAAAAAATAATTGTAGTTCAGATACATAGAAATAGTAATAATAGCTAGCATTTACATAGCATTCTAAGATTTGCCAAGTACTCTACAAATATTAACTCATTTTTATCCTCACAACAACTTTGGTAGGTGGGTGTTATTATTATTCTTGTTTCATAAATGAGGAAACTGAGGCAAGCAGATTAAGTGACACACAGCATAATAAGTGTCTGAGGTCATATTTGAACTTGGGCCCTCCTGACTCCAGAGTTCCCTATCCACTGCACCACCTAACTGCCTAGGTGATTTGCCTTCTGTGTGCTCAGCATTGTCAAAGTTCCAGTTTCTCTGTTATGCCAAGATCCCTAAATGGTTTGACAGGCACATGGGAAAAAATAAAGGGTGTGGGCCCCCAGGGTCATAGTTGGAATCATAGGAGTCAGAGCTGGAAGGAACATAAGAGCTCGTCTGGTTCATTTTACAGTGGAGGAAGCTGAGACCCAGAGAATGGAGTGATTTGCTCAGGATCACCCAGTGGCAGAGTTGGGACTGAAACTCAAGTGTCTTAACTTAGTTCTTTGAGTACTCTTCCCCTGTGCTCAAAAATTTCATTCCAACTCACCTTTTTTTTTTTAACCAGTTGACCTGCATTATGGGTCTCCTCTCATAGATGGCTTCATTTCCTTCTAATCAAGCAAAATTTAAAAAGTATCAATCATTATAAGACAGATCACTATTTAGACCATTTAAAGTAATTCTAGTCTAATATGTACAGGGTTTCCCAAAAATCTTTGTGCAGTCTTAGTTTGACATATGTGTATAATACATTAATACATGTATATAGGTATACATTAATACACTCTATGTGGTAAATGCTTTCTGAATCTGCTTGTGTTCTCAAACTCACTCTGGTTTGCCACTCAAACCAAATGATAAAATTTATAAGTTTTTTTTATTATTTTGTATTCGATGTGAATATTTTAAGACTTTGTTGATAGCTTTTTTAGTCTCATTAGACATGTTAATTTTAAAAATTAAGTTGCTATCCTAGGAGTGAGATTGAATCTGAAACTGATGCATCTTTGGTTCTGAATTGGATTTCCATTACTCAATTACTCTGCAAATTACACCGATTTAAGATCTGATTATTTTTTTCCTCTAAATAGATTAGGTAATGAGAAAAATGAAAAGGCAACACAGTCTAATGGTAATTTGTGGGCCAAGTGACCTATAATATACCTCTTTCATCTTTCCCTTTTCTTCCTCCCTAACAATAGGACTGGTTACACCCCCCCCCCCCCATCCAAGTTGTTGCAACCTATTTGCTCTTGCCTCTGCATCTTCAAAGGCACATATGTCCCTGTCGTCATTTTAGATAGGTACAAAGCCAGTATCTTACCAGTTTTCTTTTTTTTTTTTTTTGCTTTGACCCTATCATATAACTCCCAAACAGCCTGCAGTATGACTTTCTGTATTCTTATAGAGCAGGTGCAAGGTTCCCACTCTCTGCTCTAAGCCCCTTTCAACATACTGATCTCATTCCGTCATTCAACAGAGATTTTTTTTAAAGCAGCTGCTCTGTCCAGAGCACTGTACTAGGTGCTGAGGGGAAGATTATAGCTTATGTACAAACTATTTTCACATTTCATTTGATCCTCCCAACAACCCTATGAAAGGTGGTATGATCCCCACTTTTACAGATGTAAAAAAGGAGTCCTGGTAAGTTGTGACTTTAGATCATAGGATTGGAAGCTGTGAGAGATGTTGTTAGCATTCCTTTTGTCCACAGATTCTAACTCTTTTTTGTGGTATGAACCTCCTTAGCCATGTGGGGAAGCCTAAAGACCCCTTTTCAGAATAGTGTTTGTTGTCTATGTTTATAATCAAAGGCAATACTAAATCTCGTTTAGAGATTAATAGAAATAGAAATAAAGTAGTCATTTTTTTTCCTCTTCCAAGTTCCTAGGCCTTTTGAAATCTGTCCACGGACCCCAGTTTAAAAACCCCTGATCTTGTCCAAACCACTTAATTTTACAGATGGGAAAACTAGACAATGCCAGAGTTAAAGGGATTTGTCCAAAGTCACACAACTTGTGAGGAAAGTGTTAAGTATCAAAATCCCAAGTAAAGCCCAGAAACTCCAAACCCCATGCCCTTTCCTCTACACCAGATTGATTTGCCCAGAGTCACAAAGTGAATGGTGAAGCCAAGGAAACAGAGATACAGTGAGAAACACTTGACTTTAGATTCAGAGGACTGGATTCAAATCATGCTTCTCTCATTTTTGTGATTTCTGCAGCCTTAGGTAAGTCACAGCCTCCCTGAGCTTCAGTTTCTTTTTCTTTTAAAATGAAGAGTTTTACACTGGAGAGCCTTCTGAAGTCCCAAATCTGTATCCACTCTCCTATGATTCAAACCCAGGTCTTCTGCCTTTTTCCCCCCTCCTTCCTCATTTCATCCTGTTTCCCTGACTTCCTTCAAACTTCAATTTCACCTTCTACAGGAAGCCTTTCCCATCCCTCTTAAGGGCCAGAGCTGTCCTGCTGCTGATTTTCTCCAGTTTAACAAGGATTTTTTTGTTTGTTTGTATTTTTGTCTGTCGGCCTCTTACATTCTCAGAACTTAGCACAGTGGGTATCACGTATTTAGACCTTAAATGTTTATTGATTGACTCTTCTGACTTTCTCAATTTAGTAGTATCTTACCTTCCCCAAAGTGAATGCTACTAATTTCTGATTTTCATCATTACAGATGGGGCAGTGAATAGACTTGTTGGACCTGGAGTCAGAAAGACATGAGTTCTACTGTTGACCCTACACTTATTAGAGAATCTAGGTCAATCACGTATCCTCTCCCTGTTGCAGTTTCCTCTTCTGTTAGGTGAAGATAATAATAGTCCATACCTCCCAGGGTTGTTATTAGGATAAAATGAGGCAGTATTTGTAAAACACTTGGCAAAACCTTAAATCACTATGTAAACATTAGCTGTGACCTGCCCAAGCCACTGTCCCTGACTTCTCCACTCCTAGAACCCTCTGCCCATCTCTTAGTTTGCCCCATTACCAAGATTCAAGGAGCTCAGACATTGTGACCTCCTCTGGAACACTTTTTGGGACTGACAATGAGAAATGATGTTTCTTTTTCTCCTTTCACATCTTAAATAAATCATTTCCGTTCACCTGGCTTTGCTTTCCTGTTTGCAGTCCCATTTACCTGAATGTTACATATCTTGTTTATGTATCTGTTCGGTGTTTGTACAGCCTTTGTATGCACTTTTCTGTGTAGATATTTTAGATAGGGCTGCAGAGAGCCTGGCAACAGTTTTGTTTTGAGGTCTGAAACCCTAGTGTGGTTTGGGGAATGCCTGGCAGACTGACGGAGAATATACATTGGGCAGTCAGTCTCAAGGTCAGGCAGAAGTGGCAAAAACAAATGTGATACTGTGAAAAGAACACTGACTTTGGAGTCCGGGCCTGGGATCAAATCCCACCTCTGAAGCTGGTACCCGTGCAGTGCTGGGCACGTTAGAAAGCCTCTCTGAGCCTCAGTTTCTCAACCTCTAACAATGAAGGGGTCATCCAGCTCCGTATCTCAGTCCTGTGCTCCATCCTCCTTCTAGCCTTCTTGATGGAAATTAGTCTAACTTGGTAGACACCAGGTACTACCAGACAACACTGAGTGGATTGTTTAGGAACATCTGTATGATAATACCTATATGAGAGGGCATACAAGGGATTGGGTATCTTTAACACAACACGACATACCTGAGATACAGATTCTAAATATGCTCCTTGAAGGAAGTCTGTCAGCAAGCATTTGTTAAGTGCTTACTGTATACCAGGCACAATGCTAAGTGCCTGAGAGTTGAAGAAAGATTTAAAAAAGATTAAAAGATTAAGAAAACAAAAACAAAACCCTACCCAAAAAACCCAGTCTGCCCCAGGTGTGTGCTGAAGTCTAGTCCAGATACTTCCAGTAGATTTTTAGTGTGAGTATTTACACCTGGGAAGCAGGCAAACACTACATATCACTGCTTGGTTTGTTTTATTGATTGTCTAGGCTTTAATGTTAATAATGCAGATTTAACCAAAAATTGTGTCCTGAACATAGAGAAGACAGTTGTTGAACATGTACCAGCACTGCCCCTTCTGAAGGAGTGGAGTAGACGTGTAGGTGACTGGGAGTGCAAGATAGGGATGTGTTTTGTGTGTGTAATAGATGAGATGTCATCTGAAAGGGGAGACATCAGCATAAGGGGAAGGTAGGGAAGGTGTACTATGGAAGGGAGTCAGTCAAACTAAGGGATAGAAGTAAGAGAGATGTATGGGAGTAGCCAGTGTGAGAAGGTACAAGAGACAAGGCATGTTCAGGGAATAATCTCTCTCTTTTTTTCCCCTGTCTTGAAAATAGTGGTTACTTAATGTCTGTTAGATTGCATCAAATAAATAGCTAAAAGATGGGTACTGATGCTAAATTGCATCAAATAAAGTAGCTAAAAGATGGGTACTGGTGTCACAGAATAGGAAGTTGTCACTGACATCTGTACAAATACTTTGCACTGTGATAAAGGAAGACCAAATTTAAAAAGTCAGCAAGTCTTTCAGGATAGTAGGACATTAGTGCCAAGACGCATTCACCAGCAAGGCTGGAGTCCCAAATAAAGCCTTGTAGCAATAGGATCGTTTCTCATGGGGCTTTAGTATTAACATCTATCTTGAGTCTATCTAGATTTTCACCCAGCTCAAGAACTTTGAGGTCCAGTGAGAGCAGGGATCTCAAATGAATGTAACTGGGCAGACATTTAGTATGCACCTGTTTGTAAAGCACTGTGGTATGGGAGTCGAGGAGGATATAAAATGTAGGCAAGAGAAGATCCCTGCCCTCAGTGCAGGAGAGGGATGGGATATGATTACAGACAAACATAAAAGGCAATATTAGAGAAGTGGGTGCAGGAAAATGCAAACCTAAGTATGATGTAAGGTCTGAGCAGAGAGAATGGGCTCTGGCCAGTTATACCTCCATCAGCAAGTGGCCTTTCCCAGTACAGGTATGATTGGATAAACATCTTATGTTGTAGCCTTTAAAGACTGATTTCAGGAACATTAAAAACCAAATGAATCACTAACCCCATCTGGAAGAGGGCTCAGTCTAATACAAATACTGAGTTACCTCTGGCCCAAGCTAAACAAATCAAACCAAACACAAACCTATTAGGAGGTATTTGTGAGACTGGTAAGCTCCAGGAACCTTGATTAACTAACTAAATAGCTTGGGAGTCTATGTTACTCAGGTCAAAGTTGACATCCCTGGTGATTTTGAATGGCCCCAAAGTGGTTCTCCAAATTTGGGCAGAGCTTAATTATGTAGATGGGGAAGATTTTCTCATAGCTGGCAGTCCTTGACTCTAACCTCCCTTATATATGTACATCAACCTCAGCTGAGTAGTCACAGAAACTTCTCTTTCCTGCCAGCTCTCACCTTTAGGAATGCCCTCCCGACCCCCTTCCCTTTTGTCATTGTAGAGCCTATTGGAAGAGAACCATGATCAGGGATCATTTCCTTGAAGCCATGGTCCTTTGAAAACGAAGGAAAAACACAACCTGTGAGTAGGCCAAGCTGCCTGAATGGGGACCTAGCTAGTTGGGTAACTCACCTCTGTCTCTCTCTGTCTCTTTCTCTCTCTCTTTCCGCCCCTCTCTTCCTCTCTCCCTCCCTCCCCTCTCTTTTTCTCTCCCTCCCTCCCTCTCCTTTTCCTTCTCCAAAGGAAGGTGAATTTTGATGACCAGAAGCTTCCCACTTAACTTGGGGTTTACTGGCTAGATTCCTTCCTTCCATCTGACCTTCTTACCCCCCAAACACCCCCCCCCCGAATTCACTTTGAAGCTCAGAGATTGGACCCTGCCCAAGCTCCACTTAATGGCTGTATTTTGGGCCCTCCTGACTTAGGGTGAATGTCAATGGTAACTTTTTCTCTTTGGAAGAGCAACACTGAGGGTCTTCCCCTCACAGCTTGAATTTTTTTTTGGGGGGGGGGGTTCTTTTTTTTTAATTAAAGCGACTATCCCTTCACTCACTTCTTCAAGAGACCTATTCAATAAATGGGCATTACCTCACTCTAAGTGAGAATGTCAAAAGGCCTTAACCTAAAAGGGCCAGGGTCTCCCATTGCATCCTGGGTCATCTCCAGTCATCCTGATGAATATCTGGTCATTGGATCCAGATGACTCTGGAGGAGAAAGTGAGGCTGGTGACCTTGCACATCCCTCACTCACACAAATCAAAGTCAACTGCAATTCATTGCCTTAATGCTGTAATCCTCTTCAAAAGCAAAGGACAAACACAACCAGTAGACCCTATTACTGCCTGAAATTTCCGTTCCGCTAACTCCTTTGCATTCCTCATTTTATCCTAGCTCTAGCCTATATTGGGGCCTATGTTAGCTACTGTCTCCCGTTCCCTGTATCAACCTCACTGGATTCCCCTCCATCCCTGATCTTCTCTTCTCCACACTTTCCCTAGCACCAGTTAGGACCTCTGAATATTTCCATTCTTTGCCCTCAGGCCAGAAACATTCTCAAGTCCCTCTAATCCTCTTTTAAAAATTCTTTAACCCTTTTATCCCCCAATTTCTTGCGAGGGCAATCTGTGGGACCCTTGATAAACTGGCTTCCATCCGCAATACTCAGCTGAAGCTGTTTTCTCAAGTACCTTTTTCTTAATTTTGATGTTCCTTGACTGCCCTGTTGTAGCATTTGACACTGTTGACTGACTCCTTCTGCTTTTAAACTTTTCTCCTCTTGGTTTCTTTTGCCTCACATTCTCCTGATTGTGTTCTTGTGTTTTGGTGCCTTCACCTTGACTTGTCCTCTTGGCAGTCCTTTAAGGGATCCCCTTATTGTCATCCCTTGGCCCTCTTCTTTTCTTTTTCTAGAAAATTAATGTATTCCTTGAGAGCAAAGCTAGGCTAAGATGAAACCAATCACAAATAGAGAAGTCAGATGCCACTTCCAGATGTAATCATCTAAAGAGGAATCTAACATTGCATCATCTTTCTCTTCCTCTCCCTCCCACCCCCAGCAGTGCAATGCATAGCCTTAATAGAATGGGACTGCTATTGATGATGTTGTTCTAAATCAAATGGAAAATATGGGAAAAAATTGTTAAGTGCACAGGATTTAAAGTGGTTATTTGTGCTTTTTGATCATTGTATTATTAAGATGCATATTCTGTGCAATATAATAAAAAGAAAATTCATTTGCATTTTGAATTGTCATTCCCAAATGGATCATTACCAAGTCTGTCAGTTGATCTCTGACCTTGAACACTTTTTATAAGCTTCAGATTCATGCTTTCATCTTTGACCTTATTAGAAAGAGCACTGAGACACCTGGGTTTAAATCCTGCTTCTGAAGCTCGATGGCTATCTTACTGTGGGTCAGTAACTGAACCTATTTGAATTACTTACTTATTCTGGGGATGATAGTACCTAGGTGGTCAGGTAGCTTGGTGGTTAGAGCTCTGGTTTAGAGTCAGGGAGACTTCAAATCCTGCCTCAGACATTTACTAGCTGTGTGACTTTGGGAAAGTCCCTTAATGTTGAGTTGCCCCATCTTCCTCAGTAGCAAAATGGATATAATAACAACACAACCCTTTCAGGGCTGTTTTAACAGTCAAATGAGATAATATTTGAAATGTGTTTATCATAGTTCCTGACGTGTAGCAGGCGCCTAATAAATGCTTGTTTCTTTCCTAACTTCACAGGCTTGTTGTAAGAACCAGATGTGATAATTTATATAAAATGTTTCAGTGATCTCAAAGCTTTATTTATCGAATTCTTAGTTAAGGAGAAGAAAAGAAAGTCAGCCAGCAAGCATGTAGTATGTATCCCAAAGTCTGCTAACCACCGGCAGTACAAGTACAAAGATAGAAATGAGCCCTCCTGAAGAGGAGTTTACGTGACCTTCGAGTCGCTCCCACAGTCTGGCACAATCTCGCCTTTCTAGCCTTAGCTTAGTCTGTGACCCACCACATATTTTGTGCTCTACCCAAACTGAATTGCCCACTGCCCTCCAGCAACAAAGCATTTTCCCCTGTCTCCATACTAGGAATCAATTTTAATACAAATTCCTGCGTTCCAGTTTTGCATGTTCAAAACCGTACACATCCTACAAGTTCTGTTTCTGATGCCGTCTCCTCCACGCAGTGCCATGGAACCTTTCCTGATTGCCCCAGTTGGAGATGATCTTCCTTCTTTAAACTGCATACAATGCTCTGTGCCTTTCTTATGCACCTAGCATGTTTGTATTGTATTGCAGCTATGTGTTTGTGTGCGCCATGTCTCCTTTATTAGGTTCTAAGCATCATGAGGATGCCTTTCCCATTTCAACAACTAAAGCTCTCCCCATCTCAGTGACTTTGGCTACCAGGTTCATTAAGTTTCAGAAGCAGGATTTGAACCACTTCTTCCCAGCTCTAAGACCACTGTTCCTTCTAGTCTGATTTATCTCTGAATTCCTATCTGTAGTATCCAATACAGGGTCCTGTATTTAGTAGACGAGTAATAGCTATTGGATTTCATTAAATTAATTTCTGTGAATATTAAAGACATATTACATTCATGGCATCATGCAGGATGCTGAAGATGCAAAGACAAACAGTACAGGTCTTTCCCTCATGGAGCTTACATTCATTTTAGGGAAAGGGGGAAGCAACATGTATCTAGATAAGTAGGATACAAGGTATAGTGTTTTCAAGGCCATAGGAAAGTTTGAGGAGAGACAAAGAACCTTGTATAACTGCAAAAATCAGAGGACTTCATGGAGGAGGCAGTACTTTAACTGGGCCTTGAAAGAAGACAAGTATTTTAGCAAGCCAAGAGGAAGAGAGAGGAGTGTATTCTGGGAATTCTAGAAAGGAAGTGCTTGGGGTAGGTGAATCTTCAGTTCTTGGTATATTTCAGGAACCATTATTTTCAGCTTTGTGTCTTATAGGAGTCAGATCCCAGATTTTCAGCAGCGAGGTGGTACAGTGGACCTGACTTAAATCTGGCCTCAGGACTTAGCAGTGTGACTCTGGGGAAGTCACTTAACTCTGTTTGCTTTAGTTTCCTCATCTGTAAAATGAGCTGGAGAAGAAAGTAGCAAAACCACTCCAGTATCTCTGCTAAGAAAACACCAAATGGGGTAGGTCACGAAACTGAAACAACTCAACAACAACAACAATCCCAAGTTTACACAGGATCATAGCTTTAAAGCTGGAAGGAGCTTGGGGGATCATCTGATAGAATCATCACATTTTACAAATGATTCTCTGAGACCTAGAGAGATTAAGTGATTTGTCCAAGCACCCAGATGTAGTGTCAGATCCAGGTTTCTAACTTAGGCTTTTTGATTATCTGGCTTGAGAGCTTTTCCACTATAGTCCACTGAACATATTTTCCAAAGGAAGTATTTTTATATAATAGTGGTTAAATCTAAAGCACAAGTCTGACCATATCTTCTTTCCTTTGTTGATTTAAGCTAGACCTGAAAAACTTGGCAGTGGGCAGAGGCCAAAATTAAAACAGGCTGAACTTCCTCAGGTTGCAGAAAGGTTTTTAGTGGCTCACTTTCCAAGAAAAGGTATAATTAATAATTCAGCTATTTTGCAAATAAACCATATTTTTTAAAAGGAAAATTTCAATTAATATTAATTAATTACACTTATTACTTAGGATGTTTTTCATCTTGAAATCACATTCATGTTTTTTAAAATGACTTTGCTAAACAGGACAAGTTTTAATATGTTTTTTTGGTTTTTCTTACTGTTTACATTTAGTTAATGGAAGGTATTATACTTCTCGTTAGCAATCATACTCTGGAATCATGTTTGAAATCGATTTCTTTAAAAATCCTAAAACTAACCTTAGTAGCCACCTCATTTTCTGAGTTTACTTTCTTAAAAAACCATTGTTCCCCACTGAGATTTTTCAACAATTTGGATGCTTTAATTTGTTTTGCATTGGTGTCCAATTTACTTAAGTCAGGATGTTTTGATTTGAAATGGCGACGAAAATTGTATTCCTTCAGAATGGATATTCTCAGCAAACAAGGTACGATATTTTTCTATCATGTAAGTAAACAAGTGTCTATTTGTCCACTCCAGATTAGACACTCAGGGGTTCTGATTTGATCTTCCATTTCTTTTTATCACCCATTTTACAAAGTCACCTCAAAAACTACAGCATTAGAACCAAAAAATCTGCACAGCAACTGCTCACATACAAAGAAATACTATACTGAGTGTCTGACCTTGGAGGGAATGCCAGGCACTCGTGTGAGATGGAGGGGAAGATGCCCTCAAGTCGTCGCTCGTCATTGGCACGTGGCTGCATTTGCTTTGTCCCTGTTTAATGCCAGTCATGACAGAAAACACAGTGAAAAGTTATGATGACTAGAGACAGACTGATGATGGCTGGTTGCCCTGGGTCACATGACAAACAGGAGAGAGTGCACAGTGGCAACTTGCCGCCAAGTTACAGATGTGTATATTAGTAACTAATGGAAGGCGGGTTATGTGGGCACAGACAAAACACTCATTACATCTTTACTTTACATCCTCTACGTTTTTCTTGGGTTGCCCGAAATCCTTTGGTGGGCTACAAGTAGCCAGCGGGCTGTATATTTTGCAGACCTGACTGAAGCCTTCAGTGGCTTACAAGAACCTCTAAGGTAAAATGCAAACTTCTGAGGTTAGCATTTAACTCACAACTGAGCTTTAGTCTGCTTTTCCAGTCTTAATTTTTTATGATTCCCCTTCATACATGCATGGGTGCACGCACACACACACACACTCATTCTCTCTCTCTCTCTCTCTCTCTCTCTCTCTCTCTCTCTCTTTCCTAGCCCAAAGGGCATACATAGTTGCTGTTGTCTCAACTTAACCTTCCATCCCACCCCCCACCCTCCCTGCCTTTGAGTGGGCTGTGTACTTTATGGGTGGAATGAACTTCTAATCCCCACTTCTTAGAATTCCTGACTTTCTTCAGTGCTTCATTCATGTGCCTCTTTGGAGATCTTTTTTATTCCCCCTACTGGTTAATATTCTTCCTTCTCAAATTATCATACACACTATATATTTACCTGTTTAATTCTTCATTCAGTTCATTCATCTAGCATTTATGGTCATGCCAGACACATTATTATATGCTGAGGATATGTTGTTATTGTTTGTCCTTTCTTCTCAAAGAGGGCCATGACATCAGGAAGGTGATGCTATGACATGCAAGTGAATTGGATTTAAGTGAGGGAGGGCTATGCAAAGTCACCAGCCTCACTTTCTCTTCCACAATTATCTGGGTCCAGTGGCCAGATAGGTGTCAGGATGACTAGAGATGGCTGGGGATGAGGTAGGAAACCTTGGCCTTTTTAAGCTAAGGTCTTAGTTTAACTGAGGCAACACCCATTCAGTGCTTAAAGATAGGTAAGAAATTAGACTGAGAATGGCCCCTTTATTTAGTCAAGGGGGGAAAAAAATTAATCTAGGAGGAAAAGACCCTCTGGGTCAAAATAGAAACCATTGCTATTTACATTCACTCTGAATGTAAATCAGGGCCCAAAGCATGACCAAGCGGGACCTGCAACCTATTGTTGGCCAGTCAGTGAAAGCCAGAGGGGTTTGGATTTAAGGTGAGGTCCTTAAGAAAAAAAAAGTTTTCAGGGATCAAAGTTGATATTCCTTTGGGCAGAGCACCTTCACATATGGACAGCTGGGAGGGAAGGGGCAAGAGAGATAGGTGTTACCCAGCTGGCCAGTTCTGGTTGGGTCCCCAGTGCTGATATAAAAAGAAAAACAAGGCATTCCCTTTCCTCAGGTTGCTTTCCTGGCACTGAGGGAAGAAACAGGTACAATGATACTTGACATTTGTTTTATTTAATTATTTTCAGAGGTTGTTAAGTACTGTTAATAAAGAGGATTCAAAGTGTGTTAAGGGGGACCAGGCTTGGCTGATTCTCAAAGTGGTGGAGGATTCCAAGGAATGGGTGGAAGAGAAAGAATTTTTAAAGTATGGAAGGATAGCTTGTGCAAAGACACTGAAATGTCATGTTTAAAACTTAAGATACCCCAGGGAGGAAGCAAAGATACTTTAAAGAGTAGCTTCTTAGTTCTTGCTGGTAGAATATGAGGTCCTTGAGGGCAGGGCTGGTAGGTTTTTTTTTTTTTTCATTTTGTCTGTATTTTTTATGCCTTGCATACAGTTGGTACTTAATAAATACTTGTTGGTCAGATTAATTAGGTTTTTTGTGGCCTGGCCTGAAAGTTCAGCTAGCTAGAGGCAGTTAGACAGAGTAGTGGCTAGAATGAAGGACATGTAGTTAGGAAGACCTGAGTTACTAAACTTCGTAATCCTGGACTAGTCCCTTAATCTCTTAGGGCCTCAGTTTCATCACCTATAAAATGGAGATAATAATAACACTATCTCCCTGGGTTCTTGTGAAGATCTAATAAGTTAATATGTGTCTAGTACTTTGCAAACCTTAGTGGACTATGTTGTATAAATGCTGGCCATTACGCATCCAACATATAGAAACACTGTTTCTATGGACAAACCTATTCAAATTCCAAACAAGTGACTCAACATGGGAACTTTTGAAATACAACCCCTTGACTCTGTATATATATTTAGACAGTAAGCCCTTAACAGAGTATTCTATGATACATTGTACCATGGCCCTGGGAGTTATTGGAAAATGCTTTTTAAAAAATACTGAACAGGTGGCAATCATTCAAACTGGGAGGCAGTGCAAATTAGCATAGTCTTGGTGGAGCTTTGCAAAGTGATACTTGTCCTTAGTATTATACTGTGGAGATTTACCTACTTCCTGCAGTAGAAACAAGGATTTAAGGAAACAAAAAAACAGACCAAGTTATGTGTCACTACAGATATCTGAGGAGACATGTCTTGTCATCTTCATGTAATAGAATTCAAAATTGTTACATAAGGACGCAGTGTTGTAGTGAATTTTCTGAAATCAGTGTGGCTGGTTTTAGGTCAGTTAAAGTAATACCATAATAAAAATTTCACTCACAAGTTAAATATATTTCACTGAGGCTCTTAAATCTGATTACTATTAATAGTAGTTGTTCATGGGGTATTAAGAGCCACAGGGTTACAGAGTGTTAGAACTGAAAGGGAATTAGAGATCATCTGATGTTACCCTCCCTCATTTTACAAATGAGGAAGCTAAGGCACAGAAAAAGTTCAAAAGACTTGTCTGGGGTCATGCAACAAATAAATGGCAGTCAGGATTCAAACCAGGTATTCTGACTCCCGACTCTAGGGCTCTCTCCACTTAATAAAAATTTATCCATTTTGTACTGTTATTGAGATGTCATTCATGGCAAGTAACTGTATTTTACTGAAATTCATTCTTAGCAAGTTTTGCTTATAAATAAATGTAGGCTAAAGTGAACCTAAATGCAGAACTAGTGAAAATCATAGAATTTGTGTATACCATATTTTGATGAGGCAAACACTGGTTTGGTTTTTTCTTGCATACAAACATAATTTCTTCTTCCTTAAGTTTCTATTTGCAGACATGATTTAAAATATTCTATCTAAGAATCTTAAAGGCACATGGACTGATGATGTCAGGCATTGATCTGCTTCGTTAAAACCCTGAAAGTTTACTATTGGACTGATGTTTTTGTTCATTTAAAAACATTTAAATATTTAACAAGTATTTTAATTAAACACCAAAAGAACTAGGCACATCAGTTGATGAAAAATGTTATAATTTTCCTTTGAAATGAAAACTTTTATCTTTGTTTTCTTTGACATGGATTTTTTTTTAAATGCATCATCAATTGTTGCAAGTTGGTCTTTCCAGTTATTCTTAAATTCTTGTCCTTCTAGTGTTAAGTGTCTCTGTGTGTGGTGCACTGGGAAGTACACTGCCTGCCCTAAGGAAGCTTAGAGCCCTCCCTGTAGGACGATTAGATACATTCAGAAGATAAGCTATATTAATGTATATTACAGTTAAATTCATTCGAGAAGTTCACCACAAAGTGCTGTGGGAGGTACAGGAAGAAAGTTGCTTGGGAGTATGTTAAGGAATCCTTATAACAACCTCTAAGATCTAGTAACATATCTGTCATTCATTTTATGTGTTATCACCTCTGTATTTTTAGTTTGGTTAATATTTTAAATAACCAGCATCTTTTTTTCAACCTGAAAGCACCTACCATTTTAATTTTGCCTTAATTTAAATAATATTGAGAAAAGACTTTATTCCCCTGTAGATTTTTGTTGAGATGATTAAAGTGTTCAGTAAAACTTGTCAGATCACAGTGAGTCTGTCATTATACTGAAATGAACCATGGGTCTTCACATTCACCCTTTTCTTTAAAATGCTAACATTTTCAACTGAATCTTGTAAGAACCCATCTCTTTTTAATAACCAACACTGGAATGAATATCAGTCATAGGAAGTAAATTCTTACCTTATTTATATCTATATCATCTTCAGATTAGTGGTAGACTTTAAAATAGCTTAATATATAAACATTATGCCTGTACAGCATGAAAAAATATTAAGAATGTATAAACATTTCACAGCTCCAGAACAGGGAGCTCTAAAGTGGGCTTTGGGGGATCCATTTCAACAAATATTTACTTAGCTTTCATTTTGTTTAAAATATTGTTCTGAGAACTGAAGAAAGATGAATAAGAAATAGTTCCTGTCCTCAAGAAGCTTATAATCTTATAAGAAGCTTATAAAGAAAATACTTGGAAAGGAAGATAAATAACACATGAAATAGAATATTCTAAGGATGTTAGAAAGGTATAAAGTACCAGATGTACTTAGAGGATAGAGAAAGAACATTGGTGGCTTCTGGGAAGGCTTTATGGAAGTTGTAGCACGTGAGGTGGTCCCTGAAGGACAGGTTCAGTAAGTGGGGACAGGAAGAGGAGGTGGTCCAGGGAGAACTAGGGCACAGTGATGGGCAAATGCGGACTGTGTTTGAACAATGGGCGTGAGTCCAGTTTGACTGGGATGTAGGTGGTGTGTAATGGTAAGAAATATAAAGTAAGGCTTTGGAATACTCCCTGCCACTTGTTGGAGGTATCCTAAATTGACTTCGATAACCCTGTCAGTTTTTGTGATTCTGTTATTGCAATGGACCTTATCATTATAAGCTAAAGAGTTTACATGGTCACTGGGAAGCCACTGTAGCTTTTCAGTATAAGAATGACACGGTCTGACCTATGCATTAGAAACATAAATGTACCTTGTTCCAGAGTTTCAAGCACACTGAGAACTGTGTTATGGCTTTAGGGGCTGTTGCTAGGCTGAATGTAGCCAACTGTCATATTGAAGTTTATAATCATCTGGTGACTTAATGAGAGGCAGCTAAGTGATAGAGTGGATAGAGTACCTGGAGTCAGCAAGACCTGAGTTTAAATGTAGACTCAGATGCTAGCTGGGTGAACCTGGGCAAGTCACTTAACCCTGTTTGACCCAGTTTGCTCCTCTGTAAAATGAACTAGAGAAAGAAATGGCAAACCACTCCAATATGTTTGCCAAGAAAGACCCCAATATGGGATCGTGAAGAGAATGTTTCCTGAAATGACCGAACAACAGTCACTTTACATTTCCAGGACTACTCATCAGTATGCTAGCATTTCAGGGCTCTGTGATGTCATTGATTTGGGTACTCCCTCCTTTAATGCAAAGCCCAACCTTTTGATAACTGAGTAGATGATTTGGAGGAGTTGCTATAGAAGAATAATCCAACACCCTGTGGCCAACTTTGTATTAAGTGTGCAGGGTCCGATACACAGCCCTGAATTTGAAATGAGAAAACCATTCCAACTTGTCAGGACCCTCGAGAATTTGCAGTCTGCTCGTTATAGCCTCCAGTGACCCACAGGCACCCCCATGCCAGGAAGAGACATGAGAGTGAGGCTTTAGAGGAGGGATGATATTAAGTGTTAATGAATTCAGGCCTCTAAAAACTTCTCTCTTCAAGTAAGCAAGCTTTTTAGATATCAGATATCAAGAAAGCTTAAAGTAATTTGACTGTTTAAATGCTTCGGGGGTCAAATTTTTTAATTTTATGGTACCTGGTTTATCTGTCCTAGAATACTTATCTTTTATATGATCATATCAAGTTGTTAGATGCAGGATTCTAAAATAAGGAAAACGTGATGCAGTGGTTAAGTCTAACTACAACCAGATAGGAACCACCAATTTGCTTTCTATGGAAGGGGCTGAGAGATGAGAGAAAAAAAACAGAATGTCATTTTATTTTGACATTTTATACTGAGTATATATGACATGTAAACTTTTATGTATTATCCCTCAGTAAGCATTTACCAAGTATCTACCATTTGTCAGACTGTGTTATGATCTGGGGACACAAATACAAAGAATGAACAATCTCTGCTCTCAAATGATTTGCATTCTAATGGAAGAGAGGAGTACGTACAGAAATCTATAGAGGATAAATTTGCGTCTTTATGTATCTATGAAGTACATATTTGGATTTTAAGTATATAGTCCTTGATGGCACGTGATAGATGCACATGTGCCTGTATACATAATATTGCAATAGATCCATAATGCCACTGTGAGTGTCCCTCCTCTGCTGGCAAAATCACACGCCTGTAGTACCTTCTGATCCTGTGCGGTTTTTGTTCACATCTCTTTTGTGAAGCCATTTTCTAGTGTTCTTAACATTTTTTAGATGCACATTTTAGCACTTGGGTTATACTCTCCTTCATCCCTTCCTCTTGCCTGTAGGACTTTCCCATCTTTTCTAGTCATGCATATCCTTTATAATGTTTTCTATTATGCACAATATCACTGTTATATGTGTGTATGTGTTTATACACATGAATGTATACACATTTGTTGTTTCATCATTTTCAGTTGTGTCAACTTTTTGTGACCCCATTTGGGATTTTCTTGGCAAAGATACTAGAGTGGTCTGCCCTTTCCTTATCCAAATGGAGAAAAACAGAGTTAAGTGACTTGCCCAGTCACACTGCTAGTAAGTGTCTGAGGCCAGATTTGAACTCAAGAAGATGTCTTCTTTCCTCCAGGCCCCATGCTCCACCTAATTGCCCAGCACTGGTAAGTAACTTGACATAACAGAAAGTATACCAGACTGAAAGCCGGGAAACCTCCATTCAGGTTCCCCCACAGCCCATCTGTAGTTCTGAACAGTCACCTGGCCCTTTAGTGTCTCAGTTCCTTCAACTAAAAAATGAGTATAATGCCTACACTGTCTGTCTAAGCAGTAGGTTGTGAGAAAAGTGTCTTTAACACTTCCATGTTCAGTTAAAGCCAGCTAGGTATAGAGGTAGACAGAGTGCTGGGCCTGGAGTCAGAAGACCTGAGTTCTGAGCAGCCTCAGATGTTTATTAGTTGTCTGATGGCAGGCTATTTAATTATAAGTCTCTGCCTGCCTCAATATCCTCAACTGTAAAATGGGTTAATAACAGTATCATAGCTCCCAGAGTTGTTATGAGGAGCAGATGAGCTGTTATTTATAAAGTGTTTAACGTGGCACCTGGCACATAGTAAATCCTTAATAAATACTTGGTTCCTTCCTTCCTTTCTGTATAAATGGGTATTGCATATGCTTATTTTAAAACTTATAATTAGTAATATCACTCATTTCCCAGGGGTCTTATGAGATATTTATAAAGGGCTTTACATGCCTTGAAGCATTATATAAATGCTAGTTGTAATTGTTATTATTAATCATTATTGGAGCCAGGTATACATAGACACATACTCATAAGCACTTTAGTCTTGGGGCTTACAGCATTGGTCATGGTCAGTGGGGGACCATCCTAGAGCCAAAGGTAAAGCAATGGCCAGCTGGTTTTGTGCCTAGAACATCAGATCTTAGCAACAGATATGAGGAATGTGATCGCTTTGATCAAATTTGGGAACAGGGAATCAAGAAATTTGGGGTACTTTGTGTTTCTAAAGATAAGGAGGTGTGTTATAAAAGAGTTTAAATCGTACAATCTTGTGGGTTTGTAATCTCTGGTATTATCCAAGACGATCTTTTTGTACTTGGGTTAAACCAAGAAATTTGTTATTCTGTATAGTGGTGATGGTGGTGTTCAATTGTATCCCACCCCTTGTGACCCTATGGAGCCATACTGTCCATGGGGTTTTCTTGGCAAGGGTAGTAGAATGGTTTGTTCTTTCCTTCTGTAGTGGACTAAGGCAAATAAAAGTTAAGTAACTTCCCCAGTCACACAGCTAAATGATAAGTGTCTGAGGCCAAATTTGAACTTAGGTCTTCCTGACTCCTGACATAGTGTGTCACATGCATGTAATTCTATACATCATACTCCTGAATTTTCACAAAATCCAGCCAAGGATTCGGTGGGGGGAGCATTCAGGATTTGAATTTTAGGATTCCTGAGTTTGGCTGTGTCTGTGACCCTCTTCAGGGTCACAGCCTTAAAACCTTTACAGTCTTAAAACTTTTTTTTTTTAATAAAAATTTTAATCTTGTTTCCAGATGTTTACTAAGTAATCGATCCTTGAAAGGAGAATTAATTCTAATGATGAATTAATAGTTAAGTCCGGATTCTGTTTTTATCATCCTTTTCTATCAGTTTTGCTTTTGTTCTTTTATGCCAGGCTGGGCCTCAATGTCTGTAAAATGCTATTTGTGCCTTTCTTCAACACTTTTTTCCCTATAGTCTCTTCCTGGCCTAAGGTCACAGAGGAAGTATCAGAGATTGTATCCAAACTGAGCTGTCTGACTCCACATTCAGCCTTCTAGAGATGCATGGTACTATACTACCTTTTTCTACCTGAGAAATTGTGGTACCTCTGGAATTGCTTGCTAGGGTTTTTGTCCAGTGTTTAAGCACATCATTATGTGATTTCTCTTGCCCCCCTGGTTTCTCCCCTGATTGTGGCAGTTCTCTGTAATCTGTCAAATGGTATTAGTAGCTAACTTTCTACTTCTTTTTTTTTTTAAACAAATACTTTATTAACTTCTGTTTTACATCATTCATTTCCGCCAGATTTTGAGTTACAATCATTTTCCCCCCATTATTCCCCTACCCAACCTCCCAGAATAGCAGTCCCACAAGATATCGCTTCCTCCAATCTGCTCTCTCCCATACCTTCTCCCATACCCCCATCGACTTTTCCATTAGAGGAAGATGAATCTTTGTGTCCCAATGCCTGCATATCTTATCTCCCAATTATAGGCAAAAGAGTATTAATAATAGTATTTATATATATATTTGAAACATTTAATGTTACGACCTTGAATTTCAGATCCATTTCCTTCCTCCCTTGTCACCCATTCCTTCTTGGTATATAAGTAATTCAGTATATGTTGTACATGTCTAGCTATGCAAAACATTATCATAGTAGATATATTGTACAAGGCTGCTTATAATTCCCTCCCACTCATCCCACCCCCCACCTGGTCCATTCCCTACATGATCCTGTCCCTCTTCTATAGTGGGTACTTCCAACCTCCCCTCACCCCAAGGATGCCCTCCCATCCATCATCCCTCCTCTCATCCCCCTTCCCCCTATCCTGCTGCAGGTTGAGATATCCCATTTAGTATGTATGTCATTATCTCCCTGAACCAAATTCAATGTGAATGTGGTTTTGCCTTTTTAGCCTTCCTTATTCTCCCCCTCCTTTGCACCCACTTCCCCTACATGAGATAGTTTACCCTACCATGTCTCTCCCCATCTCCTCTTGCCACTTTCCTCTCTCACCTCATAATTTCATCCCTTGAGTACTCTCCCTTCCCAACAAAATCAACCTATGCCCTCTATCCATATATAACTGTAACCATATACACACACATTCACATATGTATTCATATGACCACACCCCCTTCTTCCATTATTTTCATAGTGAGAAAGATATCATCAGTCACAGATATTGCTTTTCCATATAGGAATGTAAATAGTTCAACTTTGATAAGTTCCTTTTGATTTCTTTTCCCTGATTACCTTCTCAGGCATCTCTTCCTTCTTGTGTCTGGATGTCAAATTTTCTATTCAACTCTGGTTTTTTCCTCAAGAATGCTTGAAAGTCCTCTATTCCACTGAATGACCATATTTTCCCCTGAAACAAAATACTCAGTTTTGCTGGGTAGGTGACCCTTGGGTTCATTCCCAGTTCTTTTGCCCTCTGGAATATCATATTCCATGCCCTTCGATCCCTCAGTGTAGAAGCTGCCAGGTCCTGGGCTATTCTGATTGTGTTTCCACAATATTGAAATTGTTTCTTCCTGGCTGCTTGTAGTATTTTCTCCTTGATCTGGGGATTCTGGAACCTGGCTATAATATTCCTGGGAGTTTTCTTTTTGGGATCTTTTTCAGGAGGTGATCGGTGGATTCTTTCAACCTCTATTTTGCCCTCTGGATCTAAAACATCAGGGCAGTTTTCCTTGAGAATTTCTTGAAGGGTGATTTCTAGGTTCTTTCCTTGATCATGGCTTTCAGGTAGTCCAATAATTTTTAAATTGTCTCTCCTGGATCTATTTTCCAGGTCAGTGGTTTTTCCCATGAGATATTTCACATTGCCTTCTAATCTTTCGTTTGTTTGGATCTGCTTAACAGCATCTTGATTTCTCATAAAGTCATTAGCTTCCATTTGCTCCAGTCTAACTCTGAAGGAATGAATCTCCTCAGTGAACTTTTGAGATTCTTTTTCCATCTGGCAAATTCGACTTTTTAAGGCATTCTTCTCCTCATTGCCCTTTTGGGCCTCCTTTGCCATTTGAGCTAGTCTATTTTTTAAGGTGTTGTTTTCCTCAGTCAGGCTGTTGACCCTCATTTCATACTTTTCCTGCATCCTTCTCATTTCTCTTTCCAATTTTTCCTCCACTTCTCTTATTTGATTTTTAAAGTCCTTCTTAAGGTCCTCTATGGCCTGCAACCCGCTCATGTTTTCCCCTGGGGCTTTTGGAGCAGGACTTCTGACCTCACAGTCCTTTTCCTACTCTATGCCCCCAAAATAGGAGTCTAGGGTTGCATTTTTCTGTTTCCTTTGCCTTGGCATGTTGTCACTTAATTGCTTGACTTTTGGGCTTGTTGCCATACTATGGCTTTAAGGCCAGATAGAGGAATTTTCGTCCCGAACGTGTGGGGGGCAACTTCCGTTTCTGGCAAGCTATAAACCCACCCACAACTTCCACCCTAGATCACAATCCAGATCCAGGGAGGTTAAAGCAAGAGCGATTACCCCCCAAGACTGATCGCTGGATCTCCCCACGATTTGTAGGCTGGGAGCCGGAAATGCCTCTGAAAACTACAAAATGGCGTGTCTCCTCAGCGGCTTCTAGCCCCCAGGGGAGGGAGCTGACGCATTCCCCAAATACAGGTCCCAAAGTCCATAGGACACTAACCTCTTACTTTGTCCTAGGCAAGTCTATGTTGATAATTCTGGCGTCTCCACAGTTCCTGGTGTTCTGGGGTTCCTCCAGCCGGCTGCTGGCCCTGCCGCCCTGGGGCTAAAACCTCGGCTCACGTGGACCTGGGCTCGGCTCGGCTCCTGCGCTCTGCGCGCTGCCGGCTCCCAGACCACTGCGCTGGTCCTTCCTGCAGGGTGCTGGGCTGTCCTCAGCGGGAGGTTAGCTTCTCTGTGTCGTTCTGTGGGTGCTGGGGCTCCAGAAGATTTTCAGAGTCCTTTTTTACATGGTTTGTGGAGAATCTGGGGGCAGAGAGGCTTGGACGAGCTGTTTCTACTCCGCCATCTTGGCTCCGCCCCCTCTACTTCTAATGTTTAGCGGGATGGTTTGACCCTGCTTCCATGTTTGATATCTGGAGTGTCTTGCTGTCCCCATATGCCATCATGATCTCATTTGTATCTCTTCAACATAAAGCTAGGTGAAGCATCTTTGGCATCTCTTTTTTCTAGGAAACCACTTAATATTTTTTCATGCCATCCACTCCTGCCTGCACATTAAGGAAAATTATTCTTAGTAGTGACAACGGGCTGGAGTGAAGCTGTTGGTAATTACAGAGACTAGTAAGGAGTTACTGACGCGAGTCTGTACATGAGATGATCATGACTTGGATAGCATTGTGGTTAAGGGAACGAAAAGGAAGGTGAGGAAAGACTTGGCAAGACCTGGTGACAGATTGGATAAAGAGGGCAATGGAGGTCAAAGTTGAAGTCGTTTCCCAGCCCGGGGGATTAGGAGAAATATGATGCCTCCAGTGGCCTTTGTAAGTTGGAGAAGGGAATTTAGAGGTCTTCATACTGGACATGATGACATTCAGGGGACGGCAGGCCATCTAAGGGGACTTATCTTCAGTGCAATGAGAAGTTTAGTAGTAGAGATGGGAAGAGCTAGAAATGTTGGTCTGAGAATTGTCTGTGTACAGGTGGCGATAAGTACCATGGGAACGAATAAGCTTTGAAAAGAGCAGAAAGAATGTCATGACAAAGGCACGGGGCCTAAAGTGATAAATACTGGAGGAATATGATGTCTGTGGTTAGAGATAAGGAGTGTTCATCGTGAATATCAGATAATTTTGTGCAATAGAAAGAACCCAGGACTTGTAGTCACATAGACCTGAGTGTGAGTCTTGCCTCTTGAGCCCTTATTGATCTCATCGATAAAGTTACTCACTTACCTCTAGGAGCCTTAATACCACCTCTAGTACTACTAAATAACATGTATATCATGCATTAAAGTTTGCAGTGATGCCAGCCTTTGCCACAGTTACGAAGAATCGGGAACAGATAAGAGGGGACTGATTTCATGCCTGTGAACTCGTTTTCATACTCCTGTCTGGATTAATTGTAAGATCATAGATTTTAGAAGTGGAAAAGGCTTTGTAGGTAATCTGGTTCAATGCCATCATTTCACAGTTGAGGAAACTGAGGCCCAGAGAAGTTAAATAATAGAATTCTGCATTTTTTTTCTTTCTCTTCCTTCTCCTCCTCCTCTCACACACAATTCAGAAGGGACAGTGGCAGACTGGGGGATATGGGGAGATGTGTACATATTATCTGATAAGTGTATTACATTTAAAATGTTATATGTATCACTTGAATTAACTTAACTCATAATATTAGCTTTAGTTATTTATGGAACACAACAGCTCTTTAAACTAGAAACATATGTTTCAACAGAAATTGAGAGCTTAAAATTAAAACAACACTCCAGTGACATTGCCCATGGCATCACATGTTAGCAAACCATTACAGTTAAAATGGAGTCATTTCATGTAACTAAGTAGTAGAATACCTCTGAGTAACCTTAAAACCCTGGCATTAATCTGATGGGTGTGTGTGTATAAATGTACTAGGATTTTCATCAAGAGATTTAGAGTTACCACTTATTTCATTCTTTCCAGAATCTTATTTACTTTGTAACTCATAGAAAATAAAAACCATCAATAGATGGCATTCTTGCCAGTATATCCTGGTGAAATCTACATCTTAGCAAAAGTTTGGTTCAAAGTCACAGCTGCTTTTTTGTTTTAATTCACCCATGCTACTCTGTGCCAGGTACTGAGAAGAAAAGGACACAGCCCCTGCCTTCCAAAAGCCTGTGAGCTATTAGGAAAAATAAAACATGCAAATGTAATAATAATACAAGCTTGAAAATGATAAGTGCAAAGGAGAGTGCCCAAGTAGGGAAACTAACTGTAATCCCTGTGCTCTCCTCTCTCCAACAAAAACATCAAGTATGATTTTAATAATGATGATAATAACAAATAAAAATAATAACTAGCATTTAGTATCTAACAACTCTTAAAAGGTAGGTTCTAGCATTATGTCCCTTTTACAGAAGAGACTGAGGCTGAAAAAGAAGTTTAAATGATTTACTTAGATTCATTAAACTAGATTGCGAAAAGGGCAAAATTCAAAATCATGTCTTTCTTGCTTCTGTCTCTGGCACTCTATACACTACACCATTGTGCAGTTGAATTTAGGGACCCTCTCGTTTCCAGTCACACACATGGAACATGGGACACATTTCCTCTGTTCACTGTTATTTTTATTGGCTGTCCTCAGAGCCCAACAACATTAAGACCAGCCTCTGCTGTTCTGATAAAAGATGATGCTCTTGACCTATCTAAGGGGTGTGTGTGTGTGTGTGTGTGTGTGTGTGTGTGTGTGTGTGTGTGTGTGTGTGTGTGTGTGTGTTCTGGGTTATTCCTACAGTTTAAAAAATGCCTTTAACCTAATACATACACAGTCCTTTCCTGGAGTATACATTTGCAAAATTACTGCCAGGGATCAAGAGTTCAATCTGTTGCTGAAGGACAGCTTTTGCTCTGGACAAACCTGTAACCCTGAATTTATTGGTATGCTGTTTCAACCAGCTGAACTCACTAGAGTCAAGTGTACCCCTACCCTCCACAGTGATCAGAAAGCAGGCTAATAATTTGGTGACTCTGTGTACTGATTTTCATTCTCATACACACACACACACACACACAAACTCCTTGTTAAGAACAACACTAGAATATCTTTGATTATTATTGATTGATCTAATCCTACATACTGGTTGTCAAAATGCTGTACTCTGGTCAAATGAACATGGTTCATATATATATATATATATGTGTGTGTGTGTGTGTGTGTGTGTGTATATTTTTTACCAAATAATGAGTTGGTTTTCAAATATGCAAAAGGGGAAATTAGGAAACTGGAATTTCACTAGAACCTATGGAGAAGAAATTTTTTGCCCTAAATCAGTTGCCAAAGTTCTGTGGATTCTGCCTCTAAAATACTTCACACATCGCTCTAACTCTTTACACTGCCTATGCTCAGGCCCTCAGCACTTGCCCTCCAGAACATTGTAGTGGCCTCCTAATCACTTTGCTGTTCATCTCTTGTTTGTCTAGTCTTCCCTTCACACTGCTGCCCTGCCATTGAGTCTCATCTGTACAATGAGGTCTCCAAGAGTAGAAGACTATCTAAATTTGATGTGGTATGACTTCCCTACAGACATGCTGCAGGGCCTCAGGATTTTGCTGGCACAGGTCTCTTCTGTACCCCCATTCTCATTTATTCTTATTACTACCTTTATATTAAATGGACTTGGTCAGTTGCAGTGGTCAAAAAAAAGTCCCTTGGTGGTCAATATTCTGGTTGCTGAACTCCTCCACACTTACCCAGACTGGTCGTTGGACAGTAGATAGCTTGACAGATCTTTTTCGGCTGACACAGGGCGTACCAAGCAAGGTCACCTCTGTGCAAGGATGAAGGAAAGGACTAAAAATTAGGAGAGGCGCTTGTGACAGAGAGATAGCAACAGGACCCCCTTTCTGCAGGGAATTTGGTCTTAGAGAAAGAAGCTTGTGTAGATACGCTTATGCTCTTACCAAAAGTATAAACTTGGAGATAAAAGCATTGTGCTATTATACACTTGAATAACAAAGTGTATACAGCTCTTGTAGATTGTATATGAATGCAAATGCTTTTGAGGACTGAGGTGACAAGGTGAAGTCCATGTATTCTTGGTGAGGAGATCTGAGAGAATAGCTGTGGGAATTCTTACATTTGAGCAAAAGAAAGAAATTGCTCAGAGCCTCCCTATAAAGGAGATAGTAGAATTTTTAGAAGCTGCTTAAGGGATCCTAAAGAGGCAAGTGGGATAAGATCCAGGCACATGAAATTAAGCTTTTTTAGTTGAAAAGGCTTAGAGGTGAGTGTGAGATGAGCCAAGGGAAGGGAGCATACTGTATCTGTATTGAGATAAAGGCAGACAGAGCTTGATATATGAAAAGAGGAAGAAGGGAAAGTCTTGTACTTGATGAGAAAGATAAGAAAAACACTCTAGAGCCTTGAGGTGGGTGGCGAATACCGTGGTCCAAACAAATTGCTGACTGGCAGAACTGATAAACATTGACCAAGGTCAAGGAGTTTTGAATAGATGAGATAATAATAATTTTATTAGCTCTGTTAGTAATAGAACATAAACATTGGTCACTGCATATGTTTTTTCTGAAACAGTTTCACATTTTGTTTTGCTAATTTGCTTCTTGTTTGCCCTTGTTCTTAAATGAAGTTATTGCATGATTATGACAAACTTTAGAAATCAAGCCATTCCTTCATTTGCCTTTCAGTACACATACACACACACACACACACACGCGTATAAATTTATGTACAATATAGTTTGTGTGTGTGTGTGTGTGTCTTGGTGTCTTCCATGTCTGACCAAGCTCCCAGCATGTAAACTGTTCTCATCCACACATTCCACGGGGGGAAGTCTTCCTGTGCTTGAGGTAGACATCTCCCTAACTCAGCAATAGGTTTGAGACCTGTCAGTTGCTGCTGCTGCTGCTGTTTGTCCTTTGTTCTTGAAGAGGACCATGACATCAGGGTGGTGATATCCTGACATGCAAGTGAATTAGGTTTAAGTGAGGGGGGATTGGTGCAATGTCACCAGCCTCACTTTCTCCTCCAGTGCCATCTAGGTCCAGTGGCCTGATGTGGATCAGAACAACTAGCGATGACCCTCAACCTGGTGCCTATCTGCCTAGATGGTTTGCCAGGGTGTGGCTATTGTGCATGCTGCAGCTTGTTGGAGCCACTAGTGAGAGTTGGGTGATAGGTGGACCAGCAGTGGGTGAGCAACCCTGAAAAGAGCTTAGCAAGTCACCACACCAGAGGTGCTGGTCCTCTCTCAACACCCCATTCATAAGTACATGATAGGAGTACAAAGTGCTACAGAATCAAATGAGAGAGAGAGTGGCTCAAGGGTCTGTAAATAATAGCATGTCTGGGAATTGAACAGTATGGATTTTTATACACATTCATAGATATATACCCAGCTAGAATGATAAGAAGATAAATGGGATTGATGGTACTTAGAAGATATTATTTTCTTTTTGTCTCTGCCCAGTTTCTTGCCACACTAGCCAGCTTTATAGGAAGGGGTTCCATGATTTCCCCTTTGCTGATCTTGTAGACTGTGTGTTCAAAGAGGGAGGGAAGGTGGGAAATAACATTTTAGGGTGCTAAAAATCTCAAACTCATAGTAATGTTACCCTACACACCTTCTATCATGCCTTCTTATTAGAGTTCAGATTTAGGGTTCTAGAACCTTAGAGCAGTGGTTTCCAACCCTATATCATGGACAAGAGCCCCAGCATTAGTACAAGGAGTCTCTGAATTCACATACATACCACATATTGCTGTTTTTATTTAACTTCAAAAAAATAAGCTACATGAATGACCAGCTTTATGCCCACTCTCACTGCTTTATTTGTGCTGATAAAACGTATTTTTCCTGGACGTTTAGAATGAGCTTATATTGAGGAGATAGCTTTTCTTGCAGTGAGCCATCTGCCTTGTTTACTCCAAGGTATCAAATATGCTTTCTCATAGATAACATTATTTGGTTTTGAATTGATATTTGGAGTACCCATAACTGTCTGATAAAACTTCAGAGTGCCTGAAAAGAATCTGATGCCTTTTCCTGTGATATATTTCTGGGCAGAAGGCTGTGCAACAGAGAGGCTTGTCTTGGAGCCAGAAAGACCTATGTTTCAGTAATGCTTCTGATACCTACAGGTTGTATGTGCCTGGGTTTAAGTGTTTATGTACTTAACCTCTCAGTCTCCCCAGGCCACTCTCTCCACTCAAAGGACCCTTGTCCTCTTTGATCTGCATGTTCCTTCCAAAGATATAGATTACCACCCATCCATGTCTACCCACATCCATGCAACTCATCTCCATTTTCTGTGTTGTCTGCCACCCAGTGTACTATGAAAACCTTCCTTCCTTTGACACTGTGAGGTTACTAGAGGGGTAGAATTGTCTACTAATTTATCCCTTGCCATATGACTAATTCATCTTCTCTTTTCTGTATTTCCCTGATGACTTCCTTTATTCCTTTTGCTCTGAAGTTTCTTTGTAACTTCCCATTACCCTTTGGGTGATGCTTATTTTTATTTCTTCAGTGACTGTTATGCTCCATGCTCCAACCATATGAAAAGACCAATAGAATGTTGGTGTTAAAAAGATGGGCCTTTTTTAGAGAGAAGTTTGGAAACATTAAAAGGAGCCTTGCAATTTCTTGAGGTCAATCTGGGCTCAGTACTCATTGGTGTCCATCTGTACCTTCTGTCCCAGATATATCGACATAGATTGCAAGATAAACAGGTCTCGATCTAGCTGTCTTTCCATCTACCTGTCTATCCATACACACACACACATGCTTGCTCTCGCTCTCTCTCTCTCTCTCTCTCTCTCTCTCTCTTACACACACACACACACACACACACACACACACACACACTCTATAGATTGTCCATCAAAGTTCATCTAAACCCAGGAAATTGGTAATCTTTATACACTTGTGAATGGTCAGGCCAAACTCTTTCGAGGGTGTGTATCTCTGCTGTGAGGATTCACGATTGTTCTAAGGCTTGATACAACTAGTACAATGTCACCCATGAACAAGAGTGTCTACAGGACTTCACAGTCCTCAGGAAATCCCTCTTCAGTTTGAATTCTGCACTGAATCTCCGTGACATTGGTTGTTTTGGCAAGCATATTCTCTGTTTTATGTTGGTGTTTATGGTCAGAGGGGCCATGAACAAAGCAATTTCTGTAGTTCTACCTTTGAAGGAATACTGTGTTTTTCTTTTGTGGGTGGACCCTATTCTGAGAATAAAGCCTTCAAGGCATCGTTTTACTCTATCAAATCAAATTCCCTTTTACTAACAAATTACTAATTTACTAATTAAATAATAAGTGTCATAGTAGTTGGTATTTTCTATATTTTTTAGTCACTTGTGTAATAAATATACGGTCTACTGTGGAAGACTTTTGAAAGCCTGCCTCTTCCTTTATAACACCTTTAACAGGGATATCCCTAATGTGTGTAAGTCATTTTCACAAAAATTTTACATAAATGGGAAAGTAGACATATGTTCTTGTTGTTTTCCTGGTTGCCCTTCTTTGGTATTATTAAGGTCCAAGATTTTTTCCATACCCTTGACATATTCCCTTCCTTCATATGTCGTGTGAATTTATCACAGAACATCCTCAAAATGATGTTGCCTCCATCACAGACTTCTTTGGTGTAGACTTGATCTAACCCAGTAACTTTTCCCTCCTATGTTCTCTTTAGTGCCATTACTATCTTCTCAATTAACTTGACATAGACTATGATATTAGACTCCCAAGTGTGGTGCCTCAATTGTCCTTGATAAAAATGAGGATGAAAAATATTTGTTACACAAATTTTTGCCTATCTTTTCTAGTTTTCGTCTGTTGTCCTCCTTTATTTTCGTCCTTAAATGCTCTTGTGATAATTTGACTTAATTGGATCTTTTGCCAAACCTTTTAAAAACTGATTTTACCCTCTGTGCTTTTCAGTACTATATACTGCTCATTCTCTTTAATCTTTCTCCATAGGATTTTTTTTTTGCCTTTTTTTTTTTTTTAAAGCAGTTGGGGTTAAGTAACTTGCCCAAGGTTACAGGGCCAGTTATTTTTGTGTGGGTGTTAAGTATCTGAGGCTGGAACTGATCCCGGGTCCTCCTGGCTCTGGGGCCAGCACTCTTACTCACTGCACCACCTAGCCGCCCCTTTTTTGCTTTTTTTGAAGGGGGAAGAAGGGCAGTTGGGTTTAAGTGACTTGCCCAAGGTCACACAGCTAGTAAGTGTGTCAAGTGTCTGAGACCAGATTTGAACTCAGGTTCTCCTGACTCACAGGCCATTGCTCTATTCACTTAGCCACCTGGTCAGCCCCTCTCCTTAGTATTTTACAAGTAAGTTTATTTTGTTAACAGAAATACTTTTTAAACTTTTTGGTTCTCCCTGTTATGGAAATTAGGGCAGCTAAGTAGTGTCTGAAGTCAGGAAGTTTCATCTTCTTGAGTTTAAATCTGACCTCAGACACTAGAGGTGTGATCCTGGGCAAGTCACTTCACCCTGTTTGCCTTAGTTTCCTCATCTGCAAAATGAGCTAGAAAAGGAAATGACAAACCATTCCAGTGTCTTTGCCAAGAAAACCCCACATGTGGTCACAAAGAGTTGGATACAATTGAAAACAATGTAACAACAAAATTATGGAAATTGATGTGTCAGTATCTTTTTTCCTGTCCAATAGTCACTTTTAATTACCAATAATTTGTTAGAAAAGATTAGGATCAAGTTACTTAAATTGTATATTATATCTTAATCACATTAGCCTTCTTTAATCTTATGTCAATTTTGAACTTTGCTTTAACAAGTCATTGGTCTGACTAGACTCAGACATCTATTTTAGGAACAACTGCCACATCAGTAATAAGTATTTTCCTGCCCATTAAAATATAATCCTTTTCCTTTGGTATGAGGAGGTTTTGTTCTCACTGTGACCAGCACCTAACAATCATTTTCTTAAAGAAAGTATTTAGAGTTGAAGTCGTCAGCCTATGGTTAACTTAAAATTCTTAGCCCTCTCTCTCCTCTCATTCCTTATTCCTGACCCATGATTTCCAATGTGTTTCCCACTATCTTTACCATTTCTCGTTTGCAGTGAAATCTCCAAGTATCAATTTAATTTGATTTAATTTGAATGTTTTTCTCAAGTTCTTCCTAGAACACCTCTACCTCTTCATCCTCTGTGACTTGATGTTGGTAAAAAGCTGTAGTTATTCTCATGGTGATCTTTTGCAAACACTTTTGAGCGCTGCAATACCACATGACCAGACTAGGAAATGATTATTTCTTATTGCCTGCGGGCACACAAAACTATATCCAGCAATTCTTTCCCTCCCTCCTATCTCTTTTTTTCTTCCGGTTTAATTTATCTCGAGAGTGTTAAGATTGCTGTGATTCATTTCCTCTAGTGGTATGTCCATTCATTGGTTATTGGACAAGGACCGCACATTCAGACTGCCAACAGCTTGTTAAAGATTATAGATGGCCTAATAATTGCATGATCCAGACCACCTCTACCTTCTTTTCTGGTACTCTGCTATCATTGTTGTGGAAGTGGAAAGGGGCTTTACAGGATTGAGGATGATTTTGTATTTTTACTTGTTGTATGACCAAAGAAATCCATCACCAAGTGACCTGTCTGCTGGAGATGAGATTTTATTCAGCTATGCTGGTCCACGGAAAGAACTTATTCTGTTACCAGGACCATAGCCTAAGCCTTTCCAACATGGTAGAACCAATCCGAGCTTATGCTTCACTGACATAGCCTCTGAGAACCAGGGTCACTTCCTTGTCACAAGAGGACTTCGTGTGAAAACAGCTTTCTAGGATTCTAAATTACATATGAGTTGCAACTCTGCATCCATGGAGTGAGTGTCCACACTGGGGCCTCACCACAGCAGTTAAAGTACAGATCCAGACCACAATCAAACAAAACAAAAGAAAAAACATGTGTTGTGTCATCTGGACTTGTTGCATTGAAAACTAAATACTAAAACAAATTGAATATAAAGCCAGATCTAATGTTGAAACTGCCCTCACTTCATCCAGACTTTTAGTCTCTAAAAACTGCAAAACACCAGCAGCCACCCTCTCATTAAATGGTTCATTATAATATATGAGCAAACATATCATCTGTAAATTGAATAAGTAATCAGCCCTACCCATATATGTATTACTATTTTGTGAAAATAGATAGATGCTGTTGTGATTAATATCATCCACATTTATTTTGTAGCATTACTGAATTCAAAGTAGTTTTTTGTCATTATGTAAAACAGCTATAGGGTCTGTGAAATTTTTTTATGTTAAATTTAATACTTCCCACTGGGAAATAAGGAAAACCTCTGTCCTAGATAAATTGGTCAGCCAGTCAGTAAACAATTATTAGACACCTTCTACAGTCCATGTACTGTGCTAGAGTGCATACTAGCTTTCCTGCTAAATGGTTCGCCAGAATCTCAGAGTCTTCATCATCCTGAGATATGAGATGGCCTTCTTGACTTATAGCAGTACGACATTGCCTAAGGTGCCCCAGGCCCACATCACCTCAGAATTAAATTTTACTTGAACTCACACCATAGGGACATACCTGACTCATAATTCAACTACAGTAACAGGAGACTGATTCAGCAATAGTTTCAATTCAATGAACATTTATTAGGCACTGTGTTAGACCCTGGCTCACACATGCTTCATTTGTTTCTTTAGCAACATCAAAGTTTATGAAGACCAATGTGGTTATTCTTTGACAGGCATGTATGGAAAAATACAGCCCTACACTGAACAAACTGGTCCCAAACTCCCTTTAAAAGCTTACCTCTTATCCACCCACTAGCCTTGAACTAACCTTCCATATCTCCTCCCCCTTTCCTCTATTCAAATCCTTCAGGTGCTGACCCTTTCCATCACACTTATTGTTTGTACCCCTAGTGTACTGCCTAGTGATGTGGCTTGTATTATTTAATTCTTGATTTAATGTTTCATCTTCCCAGTAAGAGATACCCTTGAGCGCAACGATCTGGGATGTAGGCGCCAGGATCTGGGATGTAGGCGCCATATACTTCTTTGGGCCCTCACAGTGCTGTTCATGTAATAGATCCTCAATAAATAGCCATTAAATTTTAATTTAAATCAAATGTACCACCATATTCTTGGCTTCTTTGAATGATACCACTCATTGTTTCTTCAAACATTTCCCACCTAAAAATATTTATTTTAGTCGTTGAATCAAAATGGATGTTTTGGGCCTGCAGGATTATTAGTTTTTTGCCAGCCAAAATCCTTGAGCAGAATGTCAGGAAGAAGCTTAAGACAACAGGAAGAACCAGTGAACAGCAGAAGTAATAGCAGTGCTTTCTAAAACTTGCATGAGTAGTTCTGAAATGGCTTCCCACCCTCATGATGCAATGTCTGCTTATAGAGATATATACTCAAAGGTACTTATTAGCATCCTGATTTCTCAGTGGCTGATTTGCCCCACAGCTGATTCAGAAATCAGGAGCCTTTAAAGTTTCTTTTCCTGCCAGCCACTGTTCCTAAGAGTTACCTAGTTGAAGAGGCACCAACCTGAGTGCTGATAGGTGAAGAATATGCCAGATCAAAAGGGAATGGGCTTTGAAAAATCAGATCAGGAGGGGACAGGTAAGACAGTAGGAGAGAGCCCTTTTTATCGTAAAGGTGTTCTATAAATAGATGAAGCTACATACTAAAATCTTAGTAACTTTGTATTCATTGCTAGCAGATTTTCCCTACTACATAGTACCTGTTGTATTGTTTCTCAAGGGATTTAACAAATGCAGAACATGCCTGTCTTCCCTTGCCACCACCCCCCAATTGATTTTAATTTCATTTGGTATAATTTAAAGTGGGAATAATGTTCAGCATTCAAATAATGTGTGCCTGTATCTCACTCCCTCCTGCCATGATAGAAATAGAAACCCTAAGTAGCTCTAACTAGAGAGATAGTCAAAGATGGTAAATATTAATACCTCTTTGTGCATAGAAGAAATCATAAGCATTTACTTGTGTATTCTTTTCTCAATTTTGAGCGTTTGAATTACGGAGCTCTCAAATTAAGCAGTTGAATTCCTGGCATTTTTAAAGTGTGGCACTTGAATAAGCTCTTTAAACTATTAGAATGATTTTTTAAAATTTTACCCATTTCTTCAATTGCTTGCACTTGAGAATTATTTAATTGAAGATTTTTGCAACCTTCCCCCACTTTTTAACTTCAAATCAAAATTATTTTCATAGTTAAGGAAGTTTTCATTTTGTTCCTAGAGATGAATTGAATTTTCCTGTCTCTCTTGTTTATTCTTAGACTATTGAAAGTGTACCACTTACCTTATATGAGAAGTGCAGTATGCAGGTGCAGGCTCTCTCTCTACATTTCCTCTGTCTTCTCCCCCCACCCTTTCTTATAATAATGGGAGACCATTATCTCCTCTCCTTTCTCTATCCTGCCCTTCGCCTCTCATTTTCTCCCCCCTCCCCCAACTTCTCATTCTTGATCTTTTAAGAGGGTATTTTTAAACCACTGACTCCATGAACACAGAATGCCCCCAAGTCTTTATTATCTTTGGTTCATATCACTCCCCTCCGCCCAAGTGCCTTGGACTAAAAGTGGTAATCTGGAGGGCACACCTGGAGGCAGCTAAGGAATACAGCAGATAAAACACTGGATCTACAGTTTGGAAGACCTGAGTTCAAATGTGGCTTCAGACATTTACTAATTGTGTGACCCTGGGCAAGTCACTTAATTCTATTTGCCTCAGTTTCCTCATCTGTAAAATGTAAAAATAACAGTACCTACCTCAAAGAATTGTTACGAGGATCGAATTGAAACACTTAGCACAATGCCAGACAAATTGTAGATTCTAAATAAGTGCTTATTTCCTTCCCCCTTCCATTAGATGGTTATTATTAAAAGTGATCATAGCATTACAGGACCTTAGAGTCTGAGCCTCCTCATTTTTCAGGGGCTGGGGGGAATGTTAATTAAGGACCAGAAAAGGTAAGTGATGTGTCCATGGTCACCCAGTAGGTGTACACAGCAAGATTTGAACTTGGGCCCTCCTAACTTCAAGTCCACTGCCTCATCCACTATACTGTGCTTTTTCTCTTTAATAATTAAAGACTCACTGGTGGCAGCTCAGGCATCTAGTTGACCCTCAGTCACTGCAATTCACCAAGTCCAATAGAACAGGATTGTTGAGTTAAGACAGACTTTTTGGTGCCATTGTTGTGTTTCCCTGCAGGTGGTTAGCAGCCCAGTACAGAATGTTGAACTTGGCCGAATCTTTGTCGTCTAAAGGCCAAGACGTTTTATGCTACAACCATCAGTGACTTAGCAGTAGTGTATGCTTTGCCTATGATACTGTCTAATAAAATCCTGTGTTTGCTCTCCTGAACCACATTGCATATTTGACTGTTGGGCCCTGGGGGGAAGGGCCATGCTAGGAAAGCAGTGCTGGAATAAAGACCCTATAGATTAAGGCAGTACAGTCCTGGAACTGGTAGGAATTTCAGAGAAAATTGAGCATAAATCAGTTATTGGTTGTCTTTGCCTTTGCCCAAACTATTGTCAGAATTTGGAAAACTCTAGAATCCTAAGGCTGTTGAAAGGGATTCCAGAGATGATCTAGTCCAACTCATAACACACATAAAAAAATTTCATTCAGAAGAACCCAGACTATATTTGTTTCAAGATATGTTCTCTAGCCTTGTTTCCTCCATCCTATACTTGATTAGTTAATTTTTTAAACATATGTAGTCCTTTGCATTTATCCCATTAAATTATATTTTATTAGATTCTTCTCATTATGTATGCTTTTTTAAGATCCTGAATGTTACCTATCATATCAGCTATTGATTTCATTTCATTGTCGTTCTTTAGTAATTTTTCAGTTAATATGTGATCTTCATGACTCCATTTGATGTTTTCTCAGCAGGGATACTAGAGTGGCTTGCCATTTCCTCTAGCTCATTTTACAGATGAGGAAACTGAGGCAAACAGTTAAGTAACTTGCCCACAGTCACACAGCTAGTAAATGTATGAGGCCAGATTTGAACTCAGGTCCGCCTACCTCCAGACCTGGTAATCTATCTACTGTGCCACCTGTGCTACTTTCAACCAAGAGCTTCCTCTGTCCATGCCAGTTTTGTTCCATTTACAAATTTGATGAGTGTGTTTTCTACTTATCAAACTCAGTTTATGTATTTATGTAGTCAATTCATCCAGTTGGTAAGTGTGCTGAAAGAACATGGCCTAAGACTCCACTAGAGACATCCATCTAGATTAATACTAATCCTTCTCTTTCTAAATCTTTTCTTCTTCTTTTGTTCCTTCAACCAGTGTTTGTGTGGTTTAATCTGATTTCCAAGTCCTTCACTAACTGGGTCACCAAGTCGAATATAGTTATTATAGATTGAGCAATTATTATAGACTGGTCTAAGCCATGCTATTGTATTGATAATTATAGTGGGTCTAAGCTATTGTAACATCTTACTTGCTTTTTTTTTACCTAGGTCTTACCTACTTCATATTAACATTTACAAATCTTGGCCAAAGTTGGCACATAATCCTTTTTTACTTGGGTCTATGAGCCACCTGTGAAGCAAGATAATGAGATATTAAAGGGGGAGGAAAACATAACACCCACATAACAGGAAAGCTCCATTCAGAGACATAGAAACTAGAGGAAGAAGACGCTCCTGTTACTTTTTTCCTCTATCTCTTTTGAAGTGCTAAAAGGCCAAGAAAATTCAAGATGAGAAACCTACAGAGAAATGTAGTCTCTCACTTTCAACCAAAGAAAACATTTCTTGCCCTTTTAAATTGCATGTCTTTTGTGCTCAGAAACACTTTCTTGACATGTTTCATGCTTCAGAGTGAGCATTTTCAGTCGTTGGTCAATGGATCAATGCAATGTGGGAAGTTAAAAGAAAAATATAACCAATTTCATACCATGTGTTTCTTCTTTGTCTGTACTTAAATAAGTTGACCTGATTATATGATGTTTTCCTCAACATGAAATGTTTGAGTTTACTATAGAATTTTATCTTTCAATAAGCTACAATTTCTTATATTGGTTTTATGTTTCCATGTTCTGAATTATAATGGTAGGTGATGATTTGGGGTTGTTAAGAATATTCTTTTTTGTATTTAAAAAAAATTTTATAGTGTTTTTGCCTTCTTTGCAGAGGGCAGCTAAGGTAGATAGAATGCTGGGTCTGGAGTCAGGGAGACACCTTTTTCTGAGTTCAGATATAGTCTCAGACACTTACTAGCTGTGTGACCCTGGTCAAGTCACTTAATCCTATTTGCCTCAGTTTCCTCATCTGTAAAATGCATTGGAGAAGGAAATGTCAAACCATTCCATTATCTTTGCCAAGAAAACCTCAAATGGCATCATGAAAAGTTAGACACAACTAAACCAACTAACCAGCAACAACAGCAAGATAGGTTCTTTTAACACCATATTTTCCTAGTGACTATGAGATCAATGGTTCCCTTTCTAAATAGGGTCCTTTTAAATAAAGTACTAAAGTGAAGTTCAGACCAAAGTCAGGAGCTTAAGTAATCTCTTTAAATTCCAAATTTCTGGATTTAAAAAAGTGTTTATAAAAATTGGTGAGAAGGATGCCATATAAATCAAAATGTATATATCAGCAGTCTTTGTGAACTGGAAACAAGTTCCCAAACCCAAAAGTGGGTATGCATCAGTTGGGGGAATAGATAAACAAATTGATATGTGAATATAATGAAATAACATGCCATAAGAATCAGTACTATATATAGAATCCAAAGAAACATGGAAGGCTTGTTAGAGTTGTTACAGATTGAAGTAAGTAGAACAGAATAGAATGCACAGTGACCACAGTAACAGCCATGAAAATAGCACTAGAAGACAGTCAGTCTTGGCTTAATTCAAAGATCTGTCTTCCTCCTAGAAAATAGATGGTGAAACGTACTTCCTCCTTCTTGGTTGCGAGGGTAGAGGGGGCAGATTCTGGGAGCGCAGTGTTGCATGTATATGCTCTGATGAGGTTATTGAGTTACTAGCTTTTTCTTTGTTGCTGAGCTGAGGCCTGTGGCTAGTCAGAGAGTCATCACAGTTGAGGTCCTGTTGGGGGAGGAAAGAGAATCAAGCTTAAATAACAAAACCAGAAAAGTAGTATGGTATAGTTAGTAGATCAAGCATCAAAAGCCATGTCTAGAAATCCCAGCTCTGCAAGCCACCTACCCTCTCAGCTTCAGTATGATTCATTATTTTAACAAATATTTGAGTGCCTACTACAGTATTTGTCACTGTGTGAAATGAAGGGCTCAAGCTACAAAGTCTCAAAGGTCCCTCCCATCTCATAAATCCACTGATTTTTGTGACAGGAATTCTTTGGAAATTTGTATTTTAACAATCACTTCTCTGTGAAGTATTTTGACATTCCTTGGTTTTAACAGTTCCTTTTTTTTTTTAAGGGTAGAGAAAAACAGAGTCCAAGGAATCCTCACTATTGTGCGTACAAGAGAGTCAAACTCCTAGTACACCTTGTACCTCTTTACCTGCTTTTTAAAGCTTACTGTCCCTAACCCCAAGAGGGTTCCCAGGTACACTGCCCCTTATGGAATTCCTTTTATGACCTGCAGGAGCCTGTGGTATGGGGGGAGTTATGGAGATGATCAGGCAAATTATTCCAAGTGAGTGGAGTACTTGACAGTTTCCTTTGCAATTTTGCTATGTTTAATAAACCATGTGGCCACAGGAAAGTTGATTGCCTGTGTAATATCAACATAGAGGATTGAGAGAGAGCTCAGAAATTTCCCACACAGCAGGGAGGGTGACTCTAGTCTAGAGTTCTATAAATTATCTCATTTTTTTTATAGTGCCAAGAAAAATTTTCTTTTCAGACTCTAGATTCCTGAAGAAGCCAGGTCAGTAACATCTCTGCTTCTAAGTCTTTTTCAAGCCAAGAATTGATAGGGTTGGGCTTCTTGCACAGTCTAGTAGATTCTCCTTGGTACCATTAGATTGTGAACTTCTTGAGGTCAGAGTCGGACCTTTGTCTTTCTTTGGACCATAGGAGGTTATTAATAAAGACAGGGTTTTGATGGTGCCATTGGGTTGTAGGCTGGACAAAATTACAAATGGCACTCCCGCCATGGTTACCTGTTAAGTGACACCTTTTCTCTTTGTAGGCTTATAGAAGGAACGCCAAGAGCCAATGTACTTTACTTAAACTATTACATTGCCTCCGGTGTTACCTGGGACATTCACCAAGTTCACACACAGCTTATAACACAGGGGAGATAGAAGCAGTTTTTGTTTTATAGTATAGCAACCTTCTCACATCCCTCATTAAGGTGACCGCTAGGTTCTGGGTTCATATCCTACTTCTTTGTGACACTGGGCAAGTTATATCACCTGTCTAACCTTAGTTAGTGTCAGACATTTATTAACTCTGTGAATCTGGGAAAGTCACTTAACTCTGTTTGCCTCAATTTCCTCATCTGTAATATGAGCTAGAGAAAGAAATGGCAAACCACTCCAGGATCTTTGCCAAGAAAACCCTAAATGGGGTCACAGAGTTGGCTACAGCTGAGACTAAATGACAGCGACCAGTCCTTAGTGTAATCATCTCTAAAATGAGGGGATTGGGCTAGATGAGGGCCCTTGCAGTTCTAGATCCATGATCCTTCTAGAATGACTTGCTCATGGTTGCTCAAGCAGTAATTGTTGGAGTTTGATTTGAAACCAACGTGTCTTCTTAGGCCAAACCCTGTACTCATACCGTCACCCTAAACATTGATTATGTTGCCTGAGTCAGTGGGGTAGCCCAGCCAAGTTCAAGGCGCATTTGCCACCCAGTTGTCTGCAAGGTGATGAAGTAGCAAGTGGGAAGCTCCTAAACTTTGTGTACTTAGGGCACCTCTCAGAAAAATGACTCTCCCCTGGACCCATTATGGAATTAGAGATGCTGGATGAATTGATGATCAACGCACATCTTGCCATCAGGCGAGCTGGGCCTGGAGTCAGGAAGAACTCAGTTCAGATCCTGCCTCAGACAGTTACTCTGGACACATTACCTGACCTCTCGGGTTTTCTCACTTGTAAAATGGTGATAATACTATTTCACAGGGTTATTGTGAAGGTCAAATGAGATAACATACATGTAAAGTTGTTTGTACACAAAGCCCCATCTATCACCATCCTCCTCCTCCTCACTATCTATCATTTTCCTAAGGCCTTCAGGAAACCAGACACCTAAAAGAGAAGCCCTTCTAATTTGGCCTTGACTCAGAATGACTTAAAGTTTTCAAAGGTTTTCATGGAAACTCTGGGCACATTCACCCAGTAATAGATTGTTTTATCTATCCTTATTGAAGTCGGGTATAACAGCATAGTAGATATTAAGGGTGGCCTTTATGAGTGAATTGAAGTGGTGAACATATTGGTGGGTCTTTTGAAGTGGTGTGTTTTCGGGGAGAAAGCACTGGCCTAGGACTTAGAAAATCTGTGCACTAGACCCTGTGCTGCCGTGAGCACACAGATGCAAGACATCGAGGCCATGCGTATATAAGTACGCATCCAAAATAAATATAAAGAGGAAAAATAAACAAAAATTCATATCTGTCTGCTCCATTGGACTTCACCATTATCTGTAGAAAATCAGCTTCCTGAAAGCTCACATCAATTCTAAAGCCCCTACCTCCTCAGTCAACCTGGTCCCTGGGGCCCTCTCTCCCTCCTATTAGAGAAGGCAGAAGGGAATATATCAGAGAGCTCCTCAATTATGAACCCAGTTGAATAATTTCCGTCCTAATTTCCTACCTGGCTAAAGGATTTCTGCCCCCCTCCCCCCATCCTTTCTTTTATACATTGTGTTAATTGTCTTTCTTCATTAGATTGTAAGCACCTTGAGGGCAGGGACTACCTTTTGCCCTTTTTTGTATCCCTAGAGCTTAGCTGAATGCCTGGCAATAGAATGAACTTAAATGTTTATTAACTAACTACCAGATTGGGGGGTGGGGTGAGGGAGGACATGGACAGGGGAGGATTAAATATTTCTGTAGTGTCTCCTCTGTGCCAGGCACTGTGCTAAGAGCTTTATACATACGATCTCGTTTGATCCTTATAGCAACTAAGAGATAGGTGCTGTTATCATCCTCATTTTACAATTGAGGAAACTGAGGCAAGCAGGTCAAATGACTTGCCCAGAGTCACACAGCTAGGATTGGCTTTTCATCCTCCTGACTCTTATCTAAGCCCAGCAATCTATCCACTGTGCTCCTAGCAGTTGGGAGAGAATTAGGAAAGGCTTCCTATGGAAGTAGGAGTAAGGAATACACCAGATACGGGGACAATAAACGATCAAAATAAGAAAAAAAAATCACAGATTAATTGGGGTTTAGGGAGGAGCCATCACATAATATCCTGCATTTTTAAAAGATGTTCGGGATGAACAGGAGACATTTTTGTGCCGAAGTAATGGTGTAGATACCACATGCTGAGAAAAAGTATAAAGCCAGAAGGGTCAATCACAGCTGTGAAAACCACTATTTCTGTGACTTTCAACCAATAAGGAAATCCACTTTATAACATGTGCAAAGTGGCCTTGCAATACTTTACAATTAGTGGGTCACAAGTCTGTTTTAAAAGGAAGGCCTCTTGAATCCCCCATTCTCTCTGTTTTTAGCATTAAAAACTGTCTGCAAAAGCATGTCCCAAGATGCAAAGGTCATAGACAGGAGATTAGTGTTCTCTTTGTGAGGAACAGAGAACAGTCTGGTTGCATCACAGAGGTGTCCAGTACAGTGAGTCTGTACTGGAACGTGGTTCTGAAGGGCTTCCAAATAGCCAAACACTAACTATCTAAATAATTTTACCTCTTTTTAAGCCTCACTTTTCTCATTTGTTAAAAATAAGGGGGCGGGGGGGCAGAGCCAAGATGGCGGAGTAGAAACAGCTCATCCAAGCCACTCTGCCCCCAGATTCCCCCCAAACTATGTAAAAGGGGACTCTGAACAACTTCTGGAGCCCCAGCACCCACAGAACGACACAGAGAAGCTAACCTCCCGCTGAGGACAGCCCAGCAGCCCTGCAGGAAGGACCAGTGCAGTGGTCTGGGAGCTGGTGCGCAGAGCTTGGGGAGCCGAGCCAAGCCCAGGTCCCTGTGAGCCGAGGTTTTAGCCCCAGGGCGGTAGGGCCAGCAGCCGGCTGGAGGAACCCCAGAACACCAGCAGCTGGCGACTCCAGAATTATCAACATAGACATGCCTAGGACAAAGTAAGAGGTTAGTGTCCTCTGGACTTTGGGACCAGTATTTGGGGAATGCGTCGGCTCCCTCCCCTGGGGGCTAGAAGCTGCTGAGGAGACATGCCATTTTGTAGTTTTCAGAGGCAGCTCCAGCTCTTGGCCTGCGAACTGTAGGGAGATCCATCGATCAGTCTTGGGGGGTAATCGCTCTTGCTTTAACCTCCCTGGATCTGGATTGTGATCTAGGGTGGAAGTCATGGGTGGGTTTACAGCTTGCCAGAAACGGAAGTTGTCCCCCCACACGTTCGGGACGAAAATTCCTCTATCTGGCCTTAAAGCCATAGTGTGGCAACAAGCCCAAAAGTCAAGTAATTAAGTGGCAACATGCCAAGGCAAAGGAAACAGAAAAATGCAACCCTAGACTCCTATTTTGGGGGCATAAAGCAGGAAAAGGACCGTGAGGTCAGAAGTCCTGCTCCAAAAGCCCCAGGGGAAAACATGAGCGGGTTGCAGTCCATAGAGGACCTTAAGAAGGACTTTACAAATCAAATAAGAGAAGTGGAGGAAAAATTAGAAAGAGAAATGAGAAGGATGCAGGAAAAGTATGAAATGAGGGTCAACAGCCTGACTGAGGAAAACAACACCTTAAAAAATAGACTAACTCAAATGGCAAAGGAGGCCCAAAAGGGCAATGAGGAGAAGAATGCCTTAAAAAGTCGAATTTGCCAGATGGAAAAAGAATCTCAAAAGTTCACTGAGGAGATTCATTCCTTCAGAGTTAGACTGGAGCAAATGGAAGCTAATGACTTTATGAGAAATCAAGATGCTGTTAAGCAGATCCAAACAAATGAAAGATTAGAAGGCATTGTGAAATATCTCATGGGAAAAACCACTGACCTGGAAAATAGATCCAGGAGAGACAATTTAAAAATTATTGGACTACCTGAAAGCCATGATCAAAGAAAGAACCTAGAAATCACCCTTCAAGAAATTCTCAAGGAAAACTGCCCTGATGTTTTAGATCCAGAGGGCAAAATAGAGGTTGAAAGAATCCACAGATCACCTCCTGAAAAAGATCCCAAAAGAAAACTCCCAGGAATATTATAGCCAGGTTCCAGAATCCCCAGATCAAGGAGAAAATACTACAAGCAGCCAGGAAGAAACAATTTCAATATTGTGGAAACACAATCAGAATAGCCCAGGACCTGGCAGCTTCTACACTGAGGGATCGAAGGGCATGGAATATGATATTCCAGAGGGCAAAAGAACTGGGAATGAACCCAAGGGTCACCTACCCAGCAAAACTGAGTATTTTGTTTCAGGGGAAAATATGGTCATTCAGTGGAATAGAGGACTTTCAAGCATTCTTGAGGAAAAAACCAGAATTGAATAGAAAATTTGACATCCAGACACAAGAAGGAAGAGATGCCTGAGAAGGTAATCAGGGAAAAGAAATCAAAAGGAACTTATCAAAGTTGAACTATTTACATTCCTATATGGAAAAGCAATAACTGTGACTGATGATATCTTTCTCACTATGAAAATAATGGAAGAAGGGGGTGTGGTCCTATGAATACATATGTGAATGTGTGTGTATATGGTTACAGTTATATATGGATAGAGGGCATAGGTTGAATTTGTTGGGAAGGGAGAATACTCAAGGGATGAAATTATGAGGTGAGAGAGGAAAGTGGCAAGAGGAGATGGGGAGAGACAGGGTAGGGTAAACTATCCCATGTAGAAGAAGCAAGGGGAAGTGGTTGCAAAGGAGGGGAGAATAAGGAAGGCTAAAAAGGCAAAACCACATTCACATTGAATTTGGTTCAGGGAGAAAATGACATACATACTAAATGGGATATCTCAACCTGCAGCAGGATAGGGGGAAGGGGGATGAGAGGAGGGATGATGGATGGGAGGGCATCCTTGGGGTGAGGGGAGGTTGGAAGTACCCACTATAGAAGAGGGACAGGAATATGTAGGGAATGGACCAGGTGGGGGGTGGGATGAGTGGGAGGGAATTATAAGCAGTCTTGTACAATATATCTACTATGATAATGTTTTGCATAGCTAGACATGTATAACATATACTGAATTACTTATCTCCCAAGAAGGAATGGGTGACAAGGGAGGAAGGAAATGGATCTGAAATTCGAGGTCGTAACATTAAATGTTTCAAATATATATAAATACTATTATTAATACTCTTTTGCTTGTAATAGGGAGATAAGATGTGCAGGCATTGGGACACAAAGATTCACCTTCCTCTAATGGAAAAGTCGATGGGGGTATGGGAGAAGTATGGGAGAGAGCAGATTGGAGGAAGCGATATCTTGTGGGACTACTATTCTGGGAGGTTGGGTAGGGGAATAATGGGGGGAAAATGATTGTAACTCAAAATCTGGTGGAAATGAATGATGTAAAACAGAAGTTAATAAAGCATTTGTTTAAAAAAAATAAGGGGGATCGGGGTGGCTAGGTGGTGTAGTGAACAGAGCAAGGGAGTCAGGAGGACCTGAGTTCATATCGGCCCCAGACACTTAACACACTTACTAGCCGTGTGACTTTGGGCAAGTCACTTAACCCCAATTGCCTTGCCTTCTCCCCTCCAAAAAAAAAAAAAAAATGAAGGGGATTGATTCCATGATCTCCAAGTACTTTCCTAGCATTAAAATATTGCTATCCTTTGTCTGTGGACCTTTGTGTCTTTGAAGCAGTGGGTCTCATTTTTTTCAGTGTTCTGGGATTTGTGTGTTGCTGAGGCTCGATGGGGGAAAGAAAAGATTCTTAGACATTTATAGTTCGATTCACTGAATATTTTAACCTGTTGACAAAAGAGTTTAAAGGGGAAGAAAAAGCATCAGACCAGTTTTCCTTGAGCATCTCTACCAGGAAATAGTGTCTCTCTTGTGTTGGAAGAGCTGAATATAGCTTCTAATTGTTTTCATTCGCCTGCATAATGTAGCTTAGGGGAGTCCTTATATGAACTCATGCATCACAATGGAAGTGGTCATGTGATGAGATTCCATTTAGCATGCAAGCAAGTCCTGGTTTCTATGTTTAGATTCTTCTGTCAGATTTGCTCTGTGGCAAATGCACCATTGATAGCTCTTTCGCTTACCTCCATAGGTCATGGAAAGCATTAATAATAGAAGTTTTTAGATTGAATTTTGAAAGCCGCATTACTGCGGGTGATATCACTCATTTGGGGCTTGCAGTGGTTTTTCGTGATGTCAAGTTTACTATATTTACCTGCTTACTATATTTAGTTTATGCCCAAGTGGAAGGATTAAAAGGGGAAATAAATGCACTCTGGGGGGAAAATGGCCAGCATTGAGTTATGAAATCAGAATAAACCCTCATTGCCTATCATTTCAACCATTTAGGATAATGTTTCCTTTTATTGGAAAACAAGATAAGGCAGATGCTTTAAATATTACAAAAGAACACTTGTCAAAACCATGTCCAGGTTTGGAAAATTACTCGACATTCTTTTGTCCCATTTGTAACAGGCCATTGATAATCCACTGCAGATATCTATGCAGCTTGTATTTCTGTGTGGCTTGCCACTAAGGAATTGGATATTCATTAACTATGGTGAAAAATAAACCCATGTTGTAAAGAAAAAGAAAAAATCAGACTTGGCCAAGAAAGAAGGAGGCTTGCTCATATGTTTTTAGATACTGACTTCTTAGTCTTTGGGGTGTGGGTTAATTTGACCTGGTACCTGTGATATCTGTTTAAAAAACAAAAAAGTACCCCTCTCCTCATGGGGGAGGGGGCAGCGGGGATTAGAACTGGGTTCTCCTGGTGGATTGGCAAACTGCATATAGGATTTTGTTTGTTTTTGCTGCCCCAGGCCCTTTGAGGTTTTGGAAGAACTCTCATTCCAAATGTCTGTATTCCTAAGGGGAATCCATGCTTGGAAGGGAAGAGGAGCCTTAGTCATTCAGTCTCTTCCCCCCCCCTCCCCCCCCCCCACTAGGTCCCTACAGTAATGGGAAGTGTGGTAGGGTGAAGAGATTCCTAAGTAAAGAAACCTGGTAATTAACTATGTCCTTACAATAGTCTAGTTGTTGTTGTTAAATAGCCCTGTCTTGCTGAAGTGTTTTGTTTGGGGGATGGGGATAGGTTTATTTGGATTGTACTTATTTTGAAGAATCTTGGGGGATTCAGTGGTAAAAGGGAAAGTGTAGAATCACAATAGTGTAAGGTATTTCACTCCAGATACGATTCTCTCTCTCTCTCTGTAGATTGATTTTAGCACTCATCCCCCCAATTACTTTAACACTAAGTCATTGGAATTTTCCTAGTTGATTAAGTGATGCATATATCGTTATGATTATGTGAAAATTACTGTCTTCAGCTTTAATCTTGCAAGTATCAAACCTCAAATATTTTACCTTTAGGCGATCCTTTTCCTCCATAGGAGCATTTACCAGTTTGATTAATGCAATCAGGTAGAATATAATGGAATAATAACCCAAATTCAGCATTTTTTATGGCACTCCTTTGTCTCAGGGTGAAAATTGCAATCTTTCCATGTTATTCTCTCAGCATGCTATTCTCTCATCTGCCCAGGGTGACTCACAAAGATGGGATTGGGAGCTACTTATATACACCATCGCAAAAGAGCCGAAGCCTGCCTCTGGTCTATAGCTTGGCTTTTATTGATCTCTTCACATTTTTTTCCAAAAGTCAAAATTTTAACATGCCAAGACAACAGAGAATTATAAGAAAAACATGTTTTCAAATTGATAAACTAAAGAAGATTTCAAAAAACTAACTACAGTCTCTTATTCATCTAATAAAAGGGAAGGGTGGCATGGATAACCACAGGTCATTACTATCTTCCTTTGTTTTGCAGTTATGATTTCTTCTGCAGGAGGTTTACCTTCCTTCTGCTTTTCTTTGACTGATGTTAAAGTTGATTTGCATTTCAAGGAGCACATACTCTCTGATTCCTTGTGTGAGAAGAGGAGTAAGAATAGAAGGGTAGGGAGCTGGGGGAAAGAATTCATCCTGGGGGAAAACTTGTTCGTGGATTAATTTACAAACTAGAAGACTATTGTTCAGTTGTCTTTCAGTTCTGTCCAATTTATCATGACCTGGTTTGGGGCTTTCTTGGCAGAGGTACTGGAGTAGTTTTACATTTCTTTCTCCAGCCCATTTTATAGATAAAGAAACTGAGTCACACAGGGTAAGTGACTTGCCCACACAGCTAGTAAGTGTCTGAAGCTGGATTTGAATTCAGGAAAAGGGGTCTTCCTGATTCCAAGCCCAGTGCTCTATCTATTTTACCGCTTAGCTTCCCAGAAGATTTTTATTAGGGTATAGCTGTAAGTTGTATACCTGTAAGCTATAAGTTATATACCTTTAACATGAACTTTTAGATGGAAAGAGGACTCAGAATCATTTTTTTGTTGTTTAGCCGTTTCAGTTATGTCTGACCCTCTGTGACACCACTTGGAATTTTCTTGGCAAAGATACTGGGGTGGTTTGCCATTCCCTTTTCTAGCTCATTTTACAGGTGAGGAAACTGAGGCAAACAAGGGTTAAGTGACTTGCCTAGAGTCACACAGATAGTGTCTGAGGCCAGATTTGAATTCAGAAAGTTGAGTCTTCCCGATTCCAGGGCCAGTACTTTGTCCCCTGCACCACTTAACTACCTACTGTCCAAAGACCTGGTTTCCAAGCCCAACCCTTTGCTACCTATGTCAACACGCCATAGGCTTTTTGAGTTTCGGCTTCCTTACTTGTGAAATTGTGATAATAATGCTAGCATTTCCTATTTCATTGAGTATTTATGAAGGCAACCCTCTAACTCTGAAGCACTTAAAAAATGTTCTTGAATTTTCCATGTGGTATCCAAGAAGTTGGAGCTGATGAGGCCTGCTTAGTTGGGACACTGAATACTTCTCTCATCATCTGGGAAGCTACCCTGCTTGGTGTACTTAACAAAGAGTGAAAGAATGTCCTTGGACTAGAAGATTTTGCCAGGCTTCTTGGCTGTCCTTCCTGCAAATTTGAACTCAGATGTAGAAATATGGCATGAACTTGAAAATTGTGACTTACCAGGTCAGAAAGAATTAACAGAATCACAGAACACAAGAAACAATTCCTTTTCTCTCCTAAAGTATGTTGGCTATAGAACACAAGACACTGAATAATGGAGGAAAGCCTAGGAAAGTAATCAGCCTACTTCATTAAATTCTGAAGTAATTGTTGTGAGGCCACATGTGGTCAAATGTGACTTTCCTGGAGTAGTGGATAAGAACACTGTCCTTGGAGAAGGAGTTCAAATTCTACCACAAGCAGTAATTATCTATATGACTCCTAAGTCATTTGACCGCTCTGGGCCTCAGTTTCCTCATCTGTTAAATGGAGGTGATAATAATATCTGTTGTCTTCCTCAGAGGGTGAGGCAGTGAGGTGACAGGTGTGCCTGGCCTCAAGTCAGGAAGACTCAAATCTGGTCTCAGACACTCACTAGCTTGTCACCCCTGTTTGCCTCAGTTTCCTCATCTGTAAAATGAGATGGAGATAGCGAACCACTCCAGTATCTTTGCCAAGAAAACCCCAAATGGATCCATGGGGATTTGGACATCACTATAACAACTGAACAACCACAAGAATTTCAAAGGTTTGTTCTTGAGTCTCAGAGATGATGAGGTATTTAAAGCAGATTACAAACTGCTGTAGAAGCAATGTCAGCTTCCTGCAACCTTGCCTTTCCTGTACTAGGATAGTGTCCTTAACAACTGGAAAATTGCATGCCTGGGGAACTTTAAGAAATACACTGCCGGTGCCCTGTGTTAGCTGTTTGATAGTTATTTAAGATGCCTTTTCCACAATGGCGTGGGAGGATTACTGGCATTTCCATTGGAACCTAACCATGTTATAGCAGACAGTTATTACATTGGGTTTGTAAATTTCAGGTGGTGTGATTTGACCCATGTTTTATCTGAAGCTGTGAATAATAAATCGTTTTTAATGGGACTCAGCTATGCTGTATTTATTGGCCTGGAGTTTGATTTTTTTTCTTTCTAAAGATACAATTGCATTTTCTTCAAGATTTGTGTCCCTGTTGCCAAATATAGTACATAATTCTCACCCAGCTTTCTCTACTTGAAAAGGGAGAGCGACTTGGAAGTACTCTCCTTGAATTCTAAGTGAAAGAATCTGAAACTCACCAATAAGTGCTGAGGAGGGAAAAATAGATCCTTCTTTCCAGATTCTTAAGCATAGCTCCTGAAGTCAATGAAAGAAGATGGATGCACCCGAATAAAACTTCTGGAGAAAAGAAGGGGAACCTAATTGATTCCCACAAAGCTGCTGGTTATTTACAACTAGGAAGATTGTCTGCTTGGAGATACCAGTTCTGTCCTCTGGTTCCGCCTGTTTGCCGGGACACATTCTATTGCACTTTGATGGAAAAGCTCTTAGTGAGACTGAAAGAGGACAGAATTCTATCTGACTGTATTATTCTCATTCATGGATTTGTACTTCCCTCTCCACACCCCCTATCCCTGCTTGATTATTCCTTAACTCATATAGTATCTAATTGTTCATGTTAAATTTTCAGGTTTGCTACAGCAAGTGTCTGTTAATTACCTGTAGAGTGTAATTAGGGTGTCTGTGGCTTACATACAGGCGAATGTGCTGAAAGTAACACTGGATTGCCTCTCCTTCCCCCACCCTTTACCCTTTCCTAGGTTGTAAATAGATATATTTCATTCACAGTCTGTTATGTGCTTATAGTAGAACTAGCCAGGAGGAAAGTTGTTTTTTTTTTAAATAGTAGATACTGAGTGTATTTTCAGACCAAACACATGAGGCTATGCTGGGAAGGCCTGAGATATTTTGAAAGAAGCTAACCAATATAGAGGTGTCTGTATCTCATACTTGATTATCCCCAAACAAAATCTGCCTAGAAAATATACTAACTAATACTCTCAAAAAATCTTTCTCTCTGGCTAGTTCTCCTCAAAGCACATTGCAGACCAGATTTTTCAGCCATGTCCTATTGACACTATTTAGGATTTGCTTGGCAGATACCGAAGTGGTTTGCTGTTTCCTTCTCCAGCTCATTTTACAGATGAGGAAACTGAGGCAAATAGGGTGATATCACTTGCCCAGGGTCACACAGCAAGGAAGTGTCAAATTTTGAACTCAGGAAGATGAGTCTTCCTGATTTCGGGCCCAGCACTCAATTATTCACTTTCCTGCCTAGCTGCCCTGATCATTTATTTAGTCTTTAGTTCAAAGGTTATCAAAATGTGTTCTGGGAACCTCTGGGAGTCCTCAGCACCCATTCAGTGGATCTCATGAGGTCCAAATTATTTTTCATAATAACACTAGGATGTTTTAGTTCTAATACAATAAATCTAAATAGATATAACCCATATTTTGTGGTAGGGGGGAAGCTCTTGGGAGGAACTCCTCTATAATAGCTTCTTTCAAAATATCTTAGACTTTCCCAGCATAGGGGTATGTGTGTGTGTGTGTGTACTTTAGTGTGGTATACAAAAAAAAGCCATGGAAGTGCTTCACAACTGACTTGTAATGCATTCCAGAAATGGTTAGAAACTAACAGATTCAAGATGTACCAGGTTTCCCAACATGGCACCTTGCATTTCTAATTGGGTTTTCCTTTTCATGGTAGGATTGGGTTTCTGTCATGTAAGGAATAGGATAACTCTACCAGAATATGGTGTTCCTTGTCTTCAAGTTCCTTTTGGGAATAATACTGACAAGAGATGGGAATCAGGATGTATTAAACATTACAGGAGTCCTTTTATAGCCCTCCATGATAAAGATAAATTATAGAATCAAGGATGTAGTACCCCACAGTCCACCATCCCAACGCGTACTATTACAGAATCACAGTTACAATCATAAAAAACCCTTATAGGTCCTATGATGTAGAGTCCTCTTTTTTCATTTTCTGGATTTAGGTGTATTGAAATAGGATAAAAGATTGCAACACATCATAATCTCTTCTTAAATGAGAGGCAGTAATCTATTGATTGGATCAAATAGAGTAAATTGATAATATGAGGGAAATGAGGGCTAGGGAAATTGTGACATGCAGAAGGTCACATAAATTTACCCTGAGACAATAAAATTTAATTCCTTGAGGACCGAATGAGGCTCAGACTCTTTGGGGGGGAAATGAAAAGGTTATAAACCACGGGTGCTAATACAGCCTCTGATCAGCAGGGGGAAGATCCCGGAGCTTCACTGATACTGGAGTTCTTAGATATTACAAAGGGGTATGGTGCTTCCTGCAGCTGGGTGGGACACTTCAGAAAGTTTGCTGAGTATTGTAACTAACCAGTGTCCTGAATGGAGCTTCAAGCCGTGGGTTTCTGAATATCCTTAGTGGGAGAGGAGACAAACTGCAGTCAGCCAGGGTAAAAATTTTTAGCCCACCTGCAATCTAACTCTTAAGACAGGGTGTACAGAAACAGGCCCCCTGCTTTGACTCATCACTAACTAGCTGTTTGATTTTGGAGTACTTGTTTCATTTTAGTTTAATTCAGTTCATATGATTTGAGTAAACATTTATTAAATACATACTGTGTACCAGTCACTATGGCCATGAACACAAAAGGAAATCACCCCTGATGTTAAGGATCTCATATTCTACTTCTGTTCCCTGTACCTTAGTTTCCCCATCTTAAAGGTGGGGAGGCTATGCTAGATACTATTTAAGGTCCCTTGTCATTACTGGTTGTGATTCATTCTATGGATGCCTCTGCTTCCTTTGGCAAACTCTTCCTTCAGACCCTGGATATTTAACTTAGACTAGATCTTCACTGGGAGAAAAAGGGCCAGGTAGATTTAAACATTATTTTGACCTTCAGAAAGAGGATTTGAAAGGATGATTAAGTGTAAGTGGCAAGGAAAAAATACTGTGAAAGTACAGTAATACAATGTGTCATTGCTAAAAATACTAAAAGCCTGGGAAATTTCAGGCTCATTGCAGACATTGGTTTGACCATGGTATCTTGGTATTGCAGGGTTTTAGAACTCATAAAATCAAAAGCTGCTCTGATTCCTCTAGGCACAACAGAAAAGTGTTTTGTAGCCTGCCTTGCTTTGACTCTCCTGTCCTTCTGCAGGTCGAAGTGGAGGAACTAATGTCATTTCAATAGATTTCAGCTTTTTGGACCTGTTTTAAATCATGAATGTGGAATGCTGGGTAGGTTGGGTTGTGGCAGAAGTGATGCATACAGGGCACCCTTGCAGCCTTAAATCAATATATCTCTCAAATGTTTCTCTGGAATGTCATATAAAAGGCACATTGCCTGCCAAGAGCATCTTTTGTGCTGGGTGCCCCTCTAATGTAATATCCATCAGCAAGAGAAAAAAAGAAAACACAAGCTTAGGATTGTTTTTCTTGACTGTGCACAGTGAAAGGAAAGGATTTTTGTTGTTGTTGTTGTTAGCTTTTTAAAAAACTCATCATCATAGTTATTATTATTTCTTAGCTCCCTCACACAAAGAAATGCTGTATGGCTTTCAAAAATCTCTTAGTGAAAATGCCTCCTGTCACAAGTGATCAGTGTTCTGCCATCTTGAAATGACAGAAGTGGCTACAGCAGCGTTTTAAAATTATCATCCCATGCTTGAAGCTAGAGACCAGGCTCTCAGAGAAATTGTAGCTGTTGTTTTCAATCTCCACATATGTCTTGTAATTGCTGACGTACTGTCACTTTAACAAACAGTCTCCCTGAGATGGGACTGTTTCCTGGGATGCAGTTAAAAAATGAGGTTAGAAGAGCAGAAGACTTTTGTAGATTGGTAAGCAATTGGGATTTTTTTTAATAGTTCTTTAAAATTTATTTAAATGATTCTTTCATAGTTTATACCACATGTATGAAGACCAAGCCAAAGAAGTCTCTCTAGTGTATATTCCACTGGAGGTGATACGGTTCAAGTTTGAACCAGAGTCACATTCTTACAAAAAGGTCCTATGATGTAGAGTCCTGTTTTTCCTTTCCTAGACTTAAGTCTATTGAAATATGATGAAAGATAGCAATGGATCATGATCTCTTAAATGTGAAGCAGTAATGTATTGATTGAATGAATGAAATAGAGCAAATTGTTTGATAATATGCCTTGGATTGGTTATTTACGGTACATTTTGAGAATGAAAAGGAAAGAAAGAATTTCACACACGAATAAACTGTTGAAGTTTTTTGGACAGAATGAGCTTCAGATTATTGTTTATAGGTATCTTATGGTCTCCGTCCTGTATTTCCTTACATCAGAGGTTCTTAACCTAGGGTCAGTGGAATTTTTAAAAAATTATTTTGATGGCATTATTTCAATGTTTCCTTTGTAATCCTAAATCCTATTATCCCTTCCACATCACAGCTTTCGACATCTTGGTTTCAGTGTGTCACAGGTCAGCATGCAAAATCAAATGGGAATTTGGAGGGAGTTTTACAGATGACACAGAAAAAGCTCAGAAACTCAGAAATACATATGAGTGTTGTATAATCCCAACATATTTATCTTTTAATATCATAATAATTTGGCCTTCTCTATTTTGAAGGGAGGGCCAGAAACTTTTACATGGATTTTTTCCAAATCACAGGGATGTTGTGCCCCTAACCCCTAAGGTATGGGAGGGAAACCTTTATTTTATTTTATTACATTTGACAGCTCATTCTAAAGGCTTCACCATATTGACACAAAATAAGGTCTAAGTAGTATAAAACCTGGCATACATTGGTTAATATGATTTAAAACAAAAACAACATTAATTAAGCATCTGGTACCATGGCTATGAGCTAATCTCTTATCAGGAAGACCTGAATTTAAGTTCAGCTACTGTCATCTTATGGCTGTGCAGTCTTGGGAAATTTACTTAACTTCTTAGCACCCCCAGACAGTTTTCTAAGGCTGTACATTTGAGAGAAGGTACTAATCTACATTGGTAGAAGGGGATTTTAGTGGGGATCTCCCTGCATCCATGAAATAACAGATTGTCCAAAAACAAACTACTCTTCTCCATTCCACCGTGCTTGGTTCTGGGGATGCAAAGACAGCAACTGCGCAGGTCCTCATTTCAAGGGGCTTATAAATCTAATACCAGAGAAAATTTTATGTCCACAAATTACTCAGATAAAAGGAAAATAGGATAAATGCTAGGACAAGTACAAAGGAGAGAGTTCCTGGCAATTTTAGTGACAAATTTGAGGAGGAAAAGGAGGATCAGGGATAGCTTTATTGAGAGGTTGAGACTTGGCAGGAACAGATAGATGGATGGGAAAATGGGGGTGGGGATCAGGAAGAATGTGGGATGGTACAAGAAGAAGAGATCATTTCAGATATGGGGGATGCTGTGAGCAAAGTCACAAAGACAGATGGTAGCACAAGAAACAGTTGAAGGGGAATTGTGTGAAGAGGAAGCAAGAGAGTATTCCTGCTTGTCTGGAACGTAGAGTCATTGAATACTAATAGTTTGTAATGACTGACAGGAGTATGGTACTTTGAAGTTTGCAAATATATTACAAAAATCCTAAGGGTTATATACTATCATAATCCTCATTTTCTGAGAGCATTTAAATGAGATGCATGGGGTCACCACAGTTAGTAAGTGTACAAGGTGAGATTTGAACTCAGATGTTGCTGATTCCAAGTCTGGTTCTTTATCCACCATGTTACCTATTTACCTCAGAGAGAGAACATCATGAGATTCGAAAACCAAGTTGCAGGGGTGGCTAAGTGGCGCGTGAATAGAACACTGGCCCTGGAGTCAGGAGGACTTGAGGTCAAATCCGGCCTCAGACACTTAACACAAAAACCAGCCGTGTGACCTTGGGCAAGTCGCTTAACCCCAACTGCCCTACCTTCCCCCCTCCAAAAAAGCAGAAAAAGAAAACCAAGTTGGAGACAGACTGAAAAGCCTTGAATGCCTAAATCACAAATTTATTGTTTCTGTTGCTAGAAGTATTCTGTTCATTTATTTAATTTTCTGTTAATTTAATTTAAATTTTAAAATTTAATTTTTTAAAATTAATTTTAAAATTCAATTTTAATATTCTGTTACTAGATGCTGCCAGTAGTTTTCAAATAGAGGGGTGACATGAGCAGAGTCATGCATGCATTGGGAAGACTGTCAGTTGTGTAAAAGTTGAATTAAGCAGTGTAAAAATAAGCAGCAGCAAGACCATTTAACAGGCCTTTCCAGTAGACTGTTCAGGAGAACATGAGGGCCTGAACTCTAGGAAGATGAAAAGATGTGGCAATGTTAATGAAGAGAGAAAGGAACTGGATGTAAATTATTTGGGAGTAGAAATCTTCAGGGCTTGTTAGCTGATTTGATACAGGAGATGAGGCAGAGGATGACCATCAGAGGTGACCCTGAGATTGCCCACTTTTGGGTGCCTCTGAACGTGGTAGCACCATCAGTAGAAAGAAGGTAGTTGGGAAGAGAAGGACTGGTCATGGAGGTGGATGTGATTTGGAGACCTAGGGACAGAGATTAGGGGAAAGAGGAGGTATCAGTAACATTTTATTTGGGATCATCTGCACAGAGATGATCACTGAAGCTTTCAGAGAGAAGAGATGAGAGTCAAAGATAGCACTTGGGAGGAAACCGTGTTTTGGATGGAGAGAAAGGGTGAGGAGGCAGGCAGAAAAAGAGACAGAACTAGTAGAGAAGTAGGAGGTAGCTCATGAAGGAATGGAGGGAGATAATTTATATTTTTATTTATATTTATATATTTCTAAGCACCTGCTATGTGCCAGGCACTGTGCTGAGAGCTTTACAGATAATAAACTTCCCCACAAGCTAGGTGCCATTACTATCCTCATTTCACAGTTGAGAAACTGAGGCAGACAGGTTTAAGTGGCTTGCCCAAGATCACACAGCTACCTAGTAAGTATTTGAGACTGGATTTGCTCTCAGGTCTTCCTGACTCTGGGATCTGTACTTAATTCACTGTGCCATCTGGCTGCCTCATAAGCATAGAATATCATCATTGCCCCGAAGGAAAACAGCATAGACAAGAGGGTAGTCAGTGGTATTGAATGCTATAGTGAGGCCCTAGAAGGAAGAGGACCCAAAAATGGGGGAGGAGGGAGTGTGGGTTTGGTGATAATGAAGTCATTAGCAACTTTTGAGAGAATTTTTCAATAATAATTACAATAGCTAACATTTATAGAACACTTTTAAGGTTTGCAGAGAGCTTTGCAAATATCACCTCATTGGATCTTCCCAACAACTCTGGAAAGTAGAGGCTATTATTATCCCCACTTTACAGATGAGAAAACTAAGGCAAACAGGTTATATAACTAGAGCAAAGTTAAACAGCTAAGCCAGATTTGAATTCTGGGCTTCCTAACCCCAAACCCGGTGCTCTATCCACTGTGCACCTAGCTAGGGAAGGAAGCACTAGTTATAAAAGTATAAAAAAGTAATTTAGGTTTCTTTGTTAGTATCTTTTCCAGAGCCATCCCTTATCCGGTGTTAGAAAAACCCCATACTCTGAAATCTATAGGCAAAGGCCAGCAGGTCATGAGAGGTGATGTAAAAATTGCTGTCACCTTATTGGAACATACCCCTTAATGTTTCAGTAAGTTTTACATAAAAGAACGTGTCTTCTGTAATAATTCAGCTAATGCAGCAAGCTTTTATAAATGCCAACTATTACACAGAGTGTCATGCTAGTGTATTGGCTTACAAAGATGAAAACAAAACAGACCCTGCCCTTGGGTTACTGAAAGGATGAAGTATTGCCTAAAGTAAGCTCTTGCCAAGTAAAACAAAAACCAAATTTTAAAAACTTATGCAGGCTCTTCCTTATTGTCAGAAACTCATTGGTTTTTCACAAGGGGGCAGTACATGAGAGAGTGTTGTCATTTCCTTTTTTTTTTCTTCCCAAGTCAACAAATATTTATTAAGTGTTTACCATGAGCTAGAGACTGAGGAAGAATAAGACATTGTGCCTGTCCTCAAGGAATTTACAGTCTCATAGAAGGGATATGACAGGAATATAAATAACACTGATTTGCATAGTATAATTATTATCAAAATGCTCTGAATTCATGGTGCAGAAATCTGAAAAAGGTAATTGTCATCAGAATGCTCTGAATTCACATAAGGGAGAAATCAGAACCATTTGTGTGTAGATGAGTGAGAATCCAAGAAGGCTTCCTTGAGGTAGTTCTATTTGATATGGGCCTTCAGGTATAACTAGGGTTTCAATAGGGAGAGATTGGGAAAAGGTGTGACCAGGATAAGAAAGAATGGTACAAGTTCAGGGGAAAGTGGGTGTAGAGTTGTTTGTCTGGGATATAGAACACACACTTGGGGGCTGAGTAATTTGTACATATGTATCCATTCATGGGTGGTGATGGTGGTGATGGTGATGAGGATAAATAGCTAGCATTTATATAGCACTTTAAGGTCTTTTGCAAAGTGCTTTACAAATTTTATTTTACTTGATTCTTACAGCAACCCTAGGAATTAGCTGCTCTTATTATCCCCATTTTACAGATGAGAAAATGGGCAGACAGAAGTTAAGTGGGGCACCCATCTAGTAAGTCACTGAAACTACATTTGGACTAAGATCTCCCTAACTCCTGGTCTAGCCCTCTGCACCACCTGTCAGTTCTCCAATAGTAATTCACGTTTATGTGAGTTTACATGGCACTTTCCCCACAACAGTCATGCAATATAGATAGTACAAATAATATTATCCCAGTTTGAAGGCCAAGGACATTCAAGATCAGGGAATTTATGCAGATACTAAAATGGATGTTGTTTAATCATTCAGTTGTGTCCAACTCTTCATGACCCCCTGGACCACAGCATGCCAGACCTTTCTATCCTCTATCTCTCAAAGTCTATCCAAGTTCATGTCCATTGTTTCCATGACACTATCTATCCATCTCATCCTCTGTCATCCTGTTTTCCTTTCCTTCAGTCTTTCCCAACATCAGGGTCTTTCCAAGAAGTCCTGTCTTCTCATTATGTGGCCAGAATATTCAAGCTTCAGCTTAAATTTGTATTTGACCTTCCAGTGAATAGTCTGAATTAATTTCTGTAAGTGTTGACTGATTTGGTCTCCTTACTTAAATTCTTCTGTGGATCTGCTAACCTACTAATGTAGGAGGCAGTATGGTACAGTGGAAGGAGTCCTGGGTTTGGGGGCATAAAACTCGTGCACACATCTCAGCTCATCCATTTACAGTAGTGTCCTTAGACACATGTAATCCTACTGGGCTTCAATTTCTTTGAATGAATAATGAATGGATTGGGCAAGATGACCCAACTGTAGATCTACAATCTTTTTATCACTCGTTAAGTAGGCTTATGAGGGTGAAATGAGAAAATAAATGTGAAGGCGCTCATATATTTAAACTGTTATTTCCAGTAAGAGTGGAATCTTTACAGTCTAGTAGTGACATGTTGAAAAACCGTTCAGTTCAATCATTTGTCAGTCATGTTTGCTTCTTCCTAAGCCTGTATGGGTTGTGTTTTGTTGTCAGTGTTGGGGTCTTTTGGATTTTGTTTTGTTTTGCAAAGATACTGGAGTGGTTTGCTATTTTTCCAGCTCATTTTACAAATGAGGAAACTGAGGCAAACAGAGTTAAATGACTTTCCCAGGGTCACATAGCTTGTAAATAAATGTCTGAGGTCAGATTTGAACTCAGGCCTTCCTGACTCCAAGCCCAGCCCTCTATCTGCTGTACCACCTCATTGCCCCTGAAAAACTGTAAATGTGAATGAAAGAATATAAAAGTGATGTTCCTAGAGTGAGAGGCTGCATGGTAGAACATCTAGGGAGTTGGCCGCCAGGTCTGAAAGAATTTAGTGGAAATCTACCGCTCTTAAATACCAGCTTTGTGCTCCTGGGCAAGTTACCCCTCTAATTTTGCAAATTATATAGATTTTATAAATGAATATAAATTTATAATTTTATAAAATATTCTAATTTTCTAAATTATTGTTATAATTTATAAATTCCTAAAAGGTGAGAGGAGAATGTATTGTTCCACATTGTTAAGGAAGTTCTTCCCCATAGATTCTCTATACCTATGAAGTTAAGGGGTGGGGGTGAGGGCTTACTACTCCTTTATGTCCTACCCCATCATTCCCTGCTGATAAACCTCTTGTAGCTCTCTATTGCCTGTAGGTGAGCTGGAGAAGGAAATAGCAAACCACCCCAGTATCTTTGCCAAGAAATCCCCAAATGGGACACAACTGAAAAATGACTGAACAACCCACAAAGCACTCTTTGGTATTGAAAGCCCTTCATAATCTGACTCATGTCTATCCTTTATTCACTGCGAGGTCTAGCCAAAGTGACTTACTTAACTATTCCTTTTATACAACAATCCATCTCTTGTCACCTTGCCTTTCCCCAGGCCTAGAATGTTCTCTCTCTCTTTCTTCACTGGCACTTTGTAGCATTCCCTAAATTCTTTCGAAGCTCGTTCGTGTGTGTGTACACACTCTCTTCCTCTCTCTCTCATCTCTTTCTCTTTGTCCCGTAGTCTCTTATATTTAATAGGTTATTTTTACTTAAATGTTTACGGGTTGTGCATGCCACCCTTTCCCCTGGAACATGATCTCCTTAAGGATTTTCCTGTTTTCTTCCCACCCCTGTACTCTTTCTTTGATTAACTAGCACTTAACACATACTAAACTTAAATGGGTGCTTGGTTGATTGATAAAGTTGACTTGGAATTTTATGTTCTATTCAGTAGAATGGATATTACATTTAACTCTTTTTGGTAAAACTATTTTTTACCCTTTATTATCTTTCTCTTACAAATGTCTGGTTTTGGGGGACTTTCCAAGGATTAATGACCTCTATTCCTAAGGATATTGATAAGAGTATCAATCAACTTCTCAAGAGATTGCTTCTAGAATAAAAGGGCCCATTTCATCATTAACTGATTTGTTTAGAGTATAGAATGAATGAGACCAAGGCCATAGGTTCCAAGCCTATGTGACGCAGTTAACTTTGTAAAGAATTCTATTCTGGATCCAAACTCCCTCAATTTGAATGTTTTACAAATGTGGATCTCACAAAGAGAGAAGGAGGACAAAAAGTAGAGATGGATCAGTTCAAACTCATAGCTACTATTGGAGAAAGAACCTGGAATCCCTCCCCTATTAATGGCGGGTCAGTAACATTTACCTCCTACCCTAAAGACAGAAGCAGGTTTATTCCTTCAATTCATTTTCCTTATGAAATTTAAAATGCCTTTGTGGTGTTCACTTAACTGATGGTGACTCCAGCAAATCTTCTAGGATAGGTCTGTGAACATGTTTGTTTTTAATATTTTAATAACTATATTTCAATGTAATCACTTTCATTTGTAATTCTACATATATTTTTTTAATATATTTAAAAACATCATTCTGAACAGGCATCCACAGATTTCACCAAGTTGCCTAAGGCATCCATGACACAGGAAAAATTAAGAACTCCTGATCTAACATCTCTACTTTTTTTCTTCTTCATGAGTAACTCAGTGGCCATCAGAATAGAATGACATTTTTGTGTTGTGAGTTAGGCTGCTTTTATCCAGGTGTCAGAACTTAGAGGCCTCAGATCTCATGATAAACCATCTTGAGCCATGCAGTTCCTAGGGCATTATTGTTTACTTTTATTTGGTTTTAGGATTTTTCTTTCCTTATCTACTACCATCACTGAGTAAGTCTGAATTATCTTCAATACCATTTAGGTTTAAACTGAATAATACAATCTCAAGATAGATCAGACATCTCTTTTATTCCCTCCCTGAATTGTCAGTAGAAGGATTTGAGTTTTCTTCTTAACATAGGTGAATATAGCTGTGGTAGTGTTATTTTTAATGTTTTATTATATTCTTTATCCTCTCTTTCTTTGGGGGGGGTGGGACACGGAGTGGAAGGATGCTAATGTTTTCATAAAATTTTTGAAAAAATATTTTTTCCTGTGGGATAAAAAGCCAGTCTTTTATTCCACAACATCTAATTTTTGACTTTGTACCTGTCATCCTGGTTAAAGAAAGGAAGAGTAAACATTTTTTCCTTGTGAATTAAGAAATTTACTTCCTATATTAGCATTATATTTTTCTATGCTATGCTAGTATGGAAGCATACTTTTAAATTAGAGGGTTTTTGTTGCTTCTGAGACCCAAAGCAAAATCAATTGGAATTATCATAATTTACATTTTTATTGCTTGTTGTGGAGTTGTTTCAGTGGTGTCCAACTCTTCCAGACCCCATTTGGTATTTTCTTGGCAGGGATACTGAAGTGATTTTCCATTTCCTTCTCCAGCTCATTTTACGGATAAGGAACTGAGGCAAACGGGGTTAAGTGACTTGCCCAGGGTCACACAGCTAGCACTGTCTGAGGCCAAATTTAAACTTTGTAAGATGTCTTCCTGACTCCAGCTCTGTGCACTATGGTGCCACCTAGCTGACCTTTTAAGGTTAAGATGATGAAATAGGCATAAAAATGTTGTCCTCATCCTATTCATTACTTCCCGTAACCTTTTTCATTTTCTAAGATATTGCTTGACATAACACTATTTAACATGTCAATGTCATCTCTATAAACTTTTAAAATTGCTTGTTGGCCTACGTAAAACATTTCAGTTTATTCGTTCATCAGAGACCTTCATTGATGCTGCTGGAACAGAGAGGAACCATGAAGCAGGGAGGCAAACTTTAAGAGAAACAGTTCTTGGCCTTCCTGAAGATTATACTCTAATAAGTAAATAAGGCATTGTTGACACATTCTATTATAATGAATGCACCAGAGAGGTGTGAAGCCGAATTCTGTATGAGGAGAATGCTGAGAGGAGTTCCTGACAGGCTCAGGGATGATTTCATTGAGAAGATGGAGTGATGACATTCCAAGCATAGAGAACAACTTACTTGAAGGGCACAGGTATAGGAAGGTAAATAGTAGGAGCTGGAAAAAAAAATCCTGTTGGGTTTAGGCTTGTTCAATGAAGGGCGGTAATAAAAATGAAAATAATGATAATGAAAACTCCTAGGGACAGTTTACTTTGCTTTGGTTTAGGATTCTTCTTCCTTTCTTATCCACTCACATCATTGAGTAAGTCTGAATTATTTTCATTACCACTTAGATTTTAAATTGAGTAGTACAAGATGGGAAAGGTCGGGTGGCAAGATTTTGGAGATGGAGTATAAAGTTAAAAGGAATTTTAACTTTCCATAAGAAGCAATAGGAGGCCACTAGAAACACTTTCAAGTGGAGAAATGTCAAGACCATGGAGAGGACCCTTTAAAAAAACAAACAAACAAACCCGGGGTCGCTAGGTGGTTCAGTGAATAGAGCACCAGCCCTGAAATCAGGAGGACCTGAGATCAAATCTGGCCTCAGACACCTAACACTTACTAGCTATGTGACCTTGCACAAGTCACTTAACCCCAATTGCCTTGCTTTCCCCCCTCCAAAAAGGGAAAAAAAAAACCTCTGCCTCAATTTCTTCATCTGTAAAATGGGGATAATAATCTTTCTTCAAGGTTTGTTGGGTGGATCAAATGAGATAATTTTTTTTTAAGAGCCTAATATAGTGTTTGACACATAATATGGGTAGTTAGGTAGTACAATGGATAGAGTAACAAACCTAGAATCAGGAAGGCCTGAGTTCAAATCCAGCCTCAGACACGTAGTAGCTGTGTAACCCTGGGCAAGTCATTTAACACTATTTGCCTCCATTTCCTCATCTGTAAAATGAGCTGGAGGCAGAAATGACAAACCAGTCCAGTATCCCTGCCAAGAAAACCTCCAAACGGGTCACAGATTGAGTCAGAACAACAATAGCGAAGCACTGCTTAAACGTTAGCTGCTATCATGATGGTCGTCATCTTGATTATCTCCGTATAAATGTGAACTCCAGTTCTTCCAGTAGAAGAGCTCATTTCAGATCCCCACTCCTACAGTAACCGCTGTTATGGACTTAGCCTTTCTGAGTCTCCACGCTACCTAACCCTCAGGGCTGTTGTGAGCAGACTTTGTGAGCTTTAGTCAGTGTACACAAGCCAGGCCTCTTTTTTCCTTTCCCCCCAACACTCAATAACTCCTAGCAGTGTCTGTATATAGTGAATGCTCAAGAAGCATTTATTGGATGAGAAAGCAAGAAAGTATTAATGTATAGCTTACTTTTTTCTCCAAGATTATCTCTGGTTTCTTTATTAATTCTTAAGAAGCAAAATCAAGAAAAGCCATTGAAAATCCTGAAACATCTTATCCAGCTGATCAGGCCTGTAACTATATGTCAGGGATTTTATTTGACTAACATTTATTTTATTAACATTCACAATCCAGCTTTTTCTAGCTGATGTTTACATGCAAACTTCACTTACAGAAACCCTGGAGCAACTGGACTCCTTATAAGAATAATATGCTGAGGGGAGAGCCTGGAGGAAGCAACTGTATCACTGAAAAATCATTGCCCATGGAAGCTTCTTCATGGGAATTGACTCCAAAGTTTTTGTTCCCTGCTTTTTTTGGAAGAGGAAAGGCAAGACAGTTGGGGTTAAATGACTTGCCCAAGGTCACATGGCTAGTTTTTGTATTAAGTGTCTGAGGCTAGATTTTGAACTCAGATCCTCCTGACCTGACTCTAGGGCTGGTTCTCCATTCGCTGAGCCACCTAGCCACCCCAAGTTTTACTCTCTTGAGACTAAAGTACATTTTATTTTAACCCTAGGGACAAAATGGCATTTGTACTTTCCTTCATTGGCATGTAACACAAAGATTTCCATATGAAACATTTTAAATAATGATAAGCCTTTTTTTTTTATCTCTAAAGGTAAAAACTTAAGAGATCTAGGACTTATGAACCTTTCCGTTCTAGATAGGCAATTGAATGGCACAGTAGACAGAGTGCTGGGCCTGGAGTCAAGAGGACCTGTGTTCACATCTCACCTCAGACACTTACTATGTGACTTTGGTCAAGTCACTTAACTTCTGTTTGCTTCCCTTCCCTCATCTGTAAAATAGGGACAGCAGTAGCACCCACCTCCCAGAGTTGTTGGAAGATTAAATGAGATAACATTTGTAAGGCAATTAGCACTGTGCTGGGACCCTAGTAGTCGCCATATAAATGTTAGCTATTGTTGTTAGGTAAGTTGTTTCACTTCGGAGTGAAATCTTGCAGATATGGATAAAAAATACAATAAAGAGCCTTTTTCTCATGTCAGAAAGTGTATAAACAAAGCTTTTATTCTTGCTTTGGAAACCAGTCTTGTCTCACTTTGTTTGGTATAGATTTTTGAAAGGGTGAAGACTCTTGCTACCCTTTGATATCAACATCATAAAGCATTCTGTACCCAAAGGTTAGAATATGGTATTCTGAATAATGCACTGAGTGGTAAAAGATTTAAAATTTTTTAAAAAAGGTGGCTTTTAAGTATAGTATGGCATTTCCTTTTCTGCCATGGTGTTACATGATATACTACTCTGTGGTATGTGAAATGTTACTGGTTGCCTTGGCAACAGAAAGCTAGCACAAGACCAAGGAAGGAAATGCTATCGTCAAGATGCCATTGCTAGAATAGAGGTATAGTTGTAAGAAAATGATGATCGTTAGGACTTGATTTGTGGTAGGAAATTCAAGCTGCATTTTTATTGATGGAAACATTGAAGGGCATGGATTTTTTGTTCCACTATAGGCATGATCCTTTTAAGTTTCAAAATTTTGTACATCTTTCCTTGACTGCAGTGACTTCTCAGAATAAAAATAGCTTTCTTTAAGAAAAAAATGCACCTAACTTTAAAAAAATGAACTAACTTTCAGCTACCTTGTCCAGCTTTGTCAGTTTAAAAATTTGGACACAATTGGCATACAGTTCCATAATAAATCTTGCTGCTGCTTTTTTTTTTACTGTCAAGTTAAGCCTCTACTCACTCACTTTTGAGAGGTATTAATAAAATGTTTAGACTTTTAAAGCATAGTACTTCTAATAGAACAGCCTACGTGGTGCCTTGTCTTTTGTTCATAATAGTTCCCATGATATTTCTTGCCATCCAATAATAATACCCAACTTACACTGTCTTTCAAAATATGTGCTCTGATCCAATAGCAAATGATGATTTGTCTTTTTTTTTTTGTGGCCTTTTTTTTGGTGAATTTAGGCTCCATTCAGCACAGTCTGATTTCATACGTTAATGGATTGCATCCGAAATATACTGGCCCACCTTTTTAACAATTCCAGATGTTTATCACAAGCCTGCCCAGGTTAAGGTCTTTGAATGATTGATGCATGATGTCATTCATACAGACACTTCCTTAACTGGAGTTGATCCCAAGCCCTTCCACCCAGACATTTAACTAGGCAGGATGACTGGGTATTTGTTCTGGGTGCCAAATTTAGAGGGCACTTTCAGCACTTGGGAGTTCTTGAGCAGCCTAGCAACACTAGAGCTTAGCACCTAGTGAACAAGAGTAATTAGTTATAGTAAGAAACTACCCAGTGACCTACTAGGGTGAATCCTACCAACTCAACTAAGGACTCCATGCCATTTGCCCCATGCACTGTTTGTAGCCCTTCCCTCCCCGGGGGAGTGTGGGTGGGGGAAATTGGACTTGGGCTTCTGTCTCCTTGACATCTCACCCTGTTTTTCTTTCCTATTATTTTCAGTATGCCCAGTCAATTCAAATGTATTAAGCACCTACTATGTGTCACACACTGGGTTAAATACTGAGCATACAAAGAAAAAGGAATAAAACAGTCTCTGCTCTCAAGGAGCTAAGGAAGTCTTATGGGAGAAACAACGTGCAAACAAATATGTACAAACAAGATATAGGGGATAAATTGGGGATAGTCTCAGAGGGAGACTATATGCTACAGAGAAGATCATTCCAAAATCCTGGAAGCTTTGCTCTGGCTCTTTTAGTATTTTATGAGTATAGCACTTGGGCTCTCCCGTTTTCCCTCCTTTTCGATATGTGACCAATCTCCCTCCTTTCTCAGTGACATTTTTAATGCCATCTTTCTCACATGAGTTATCATTGGTAATGTGCCACAGCTTACACCCACAAGGCGTTTTCCTCTTAACTTTTGTGTCGTCTAGCACCCATGCTATGTCATCTGGCACCAGGATTGATTGGTAATAGCAATGACTCAAAACACATCCTCCAAGACAGAGGTTCCTACAGAGTACCTACAGTACTCCTGAGTGTGGAAAGAGCCAGATAAAAATGTAATCGGGAAATATTTAACAAAATAATTTTTAAAAACAATAGAACTTGGGTAATATGTGGTTTTCCAAGTCAACATGTGGTTTCCAGGGATCCTTTTGTCCAATTTAGTGCCCCCTTCTTTTCTATTTCAGTTTCACGCCCCTGTTCTGAATGTGGTTATGTAACAGAATCTTCACAAAGGGCCAGCATGTTAATTTTTATCATTTATCATGACTTTCTCTTTAAGAGTCTGAAAATTGCTCAATTAGAGTTACCTAGAACTGTCTCTTTTACTAGAATGTGACCTTTTCAAAGAAATACCAGTATATACATCAAGTCCCTACTGTAGACTCAATGAATTTCAGTGTAGGTACTAAAAAATGTGAAAGCTTACAGGATTTGGGAGCAGGGAAGGGGGGAGGCAGTCCTGAGAGATAAAAAGGAATAGAAGAGATCATTAAAAAATAAAATAGATGATTTAGACTATAGGAAATTGAAAAATTTTCAATTTGTGAAGGTAAAATTATAAGAGAAATGGTGGAATAGGAAAAAATACTTGCATCAGATGTCACCAGTAAAATCTGATAGCCACAATAACATATGTAATTGACATTAATACGTAACAGCAACAACCATTCCCCAATACATGTTGTCAAAATATAGGAAGTTTTCAAAAGAACTGAAAACCATAAATGACCATATGAAAACATTCACCAAATCACTAATAGTAATACCAAAGCAAATTTAAACAACTCTGAGGTTTTTTTTTTTTAACCTCATACCATGCCAATTGGCAAGATGGTAACAAATGGGAATTATAGGAGGGACTATAGGAAAATAGACACAATTATACACTATTGATGGAGGTGAGAAGTTCTCTCCCTATTCTGGACATCAGTTTGAAATAAGAAAAGTGACTAAACTGTCATTATCCTTTTATGCAGTAATCTCACTAGTAAAAAAAAAAAAAAGAAAGAAACAAGGGTCTACTATATACCAAAATTTTCGTAGTAGCACTGTTAATAGTAGCAAAGAACTGAAAATGTGGGTGATCTATCTGTGCTAGGCCCTATGCTTAGTGCCAGTGATACAGATAGTAAAAGACAGATGGAAATAGACCTTGTTCTCAAGGAGCTATCTTCTATAAAGATAACATGTATAGGGGAGATGACCAGGGAAGAAAGTTTTATTCTGGGCAAATGAAAATGGGGAGGGGGGCATAGTTGTGTGCTCCAGGGTAGGCAAATGAAGAGATCACCAGGGCTGAATGACTAAATAGGGATGTATCCAGAATCCACCAGTAGATCAGTTGAGCTAAAAGCAGGTTAATCTGCATGCTTGATCACCAATCTGCTGGATTGGGCTCTAGGGTGGAACTCCAAAGACAATGGGTTAACTTTGTCTTCCTGGATTCAGGGAGTCTTAAGTAGGGAGGTTCAATTGGGTAATAACTGGGGGTAAAAAAATAACATGTAATTAAATATTATTTTCTAGTTAGAAATGAGAATTTGAAAGAAACATAGGAAGATTTGAATAGATTGACCCAGCGAAATAACAGAACCAAGAGAACAACGTGCACCATCACTACAACACTATATAACTAAAAAGAGATCACTAAAAGAAAGTTGAAATCTAAGTGATTGAAAAGCTTAGGAAGTCTTAGGGAGCAAACAAGGAAATCCACCTCCCTTTTTATGAAAGAGAGGAGGGGACTACCAGGTTATTGTGTACATTGACCAGTACTAACTAGTATTAGTACTGTTTTTGCTTGATTGCTTTTCTTTGTCATGAGGAAAAGCTACATAGAAGGGAAGTGTTAGAAGGAAAGGGGGCAACAATAAAATTTATTTTGAGATAAAATATTTTTAAAGAACAGAAGTTCTGTGAGTAAATAATTTACTTTGGGGGCAGGTAGGTGGCACAGTGAATAGAGCACCAGTCATCAAGTAAGGAGGACCTGAGTTCAAATTCGGCCCCAGACACATAACACTTAATAGCCGTGTGGCCTTGGGCAAGTCACTTAACCTGCCCCTTCCTCTCCAAAAAAAAAGTTTAAAAAATTTTTACTTTGTTAGTTTATTCTCAAGCATAACATTGCCTGGTGATATTCAGTATAAGATTTGCAAGTTACTATCTAGTTCATGAAGCAAGATCAGACTAACTAGAGGACAGTTAGTATAATGAGTAGAAGATCTCCAAGGTCCTTTTTAACGCTACAGTCTGTGATTCTATAATTCCAGTATGATTCAGTTCAGTGGAGTTTTATTAAGCGACCTGTTACAGTCAAGGCTCTGTGCTAGCATCTGACCTTGCAAAGGTCTTTGGACTACTCTCTGAAAGCTTACAGTCCAAAGGTGAGAGTGGAGAGAGGGAACAGAGATGTACACAAATAACTGATAACAAGAGAGGATGTCATGACAGCAAGGAAGAGGTCAAGGCAAAATGAAAATTAAGGAGGAATAGATGGATTGCCTGAATAAAAAAGGAAACAGAGAAGACCATGGGTGACACAGTACTTGAATTTGGGATGTGAAGAAAAGCAAGGGTTTCAGTAGCCAGAAATCAGAATGGGAATGGAGGTAGACTGGAAGACCATACCAGATGTGAAGGATAACCTGAGAAACTGACATGTTAATGGAAAAGAGCAAAGAATTTTCTAGTTTAACTAGAGGGGGGAAAAAAAGATTAAGGACAAAAATATTAAATGGGAGTTTTTGATATGTGCATTATGTATAAAGGGGCAACTAGATGGCACAGTATATAGATTGTTCATTAGGAGAATGCCTTTCCATCATAGGATTTCCTTTCACAATATGTATAATAGCCTCACTATCCCCTCTTCCAGAAAAATCACATAGACTATATTTTAAATGGAGAGAAATTAATGGAAAGAAAAACTGAAATGAAGGGTCATAAAATTAATGCCAGAAAGGACACCCAAGATCATACAAATAGTAAGTTGTAGAGCCAGGATTTGAACACATATCTTCTGATACTAGATACTAGATCTAGAACTCTTCCTTTCTATTCTTTTCCCTTCATCTTCTCTACCTGTGTCTTCTAGGGCAGCTAGGTGGTGAAGCAGATAGAGCCTGGATTCGGGCCGCAGGTCAAATCCAACCTCAGACACTTAGTAGCTGTGTGACCCTGAGCAAGTCACCTAACCTCTTTCGGCCTTTCCTCTTCTATAAAATAGGAGTATAACAGCACCGATCTCCCAGTGTTGTAAGAATCAAATAAGATGACATTTCTAAGGCACTTAGCATGGTCCCTGGGGAAGCCAGGTAGCACAGTGGATAGAGCCTAGGGACCAGAGTCAGGAAGACCTGAGTTTACATCTGGCCCCAGACACTTAGTAGCTGTGTGACCCTGGGCAAGTCACTTAACCCCATTTCCTCAATTCCTTCACCTATAAAATGAACTGGAGAAAGAAATGGCAAACCCCTCCAGTCACTTTGCCAAGAAAACTCCAAATGGGTCATGGAGAGTCAGACATGATTAACTAAAACAACAATGATTATGTATAATAGCCACATAGATGATTATTTTTAAGGATAAGGCTTTATATAATACATAAATAATCCTGGCATATTTATAGATTGAGGAAGGAGGAGTACAGTATCGAAGGAGTGATCAAAGATGTTTGACAAATGAGGAGAAATGTGTAGGGGGAAGCTGAAGGGGGAGATGGGCACATTGATTTACAGAAGAGACTGTGGTGTGGAGTAGGGAAGATTTCATGAAGAAGTTGGGCCTTGAAACATCAGTAGGATGTTGGTAGAACAAAATTGTAGGGGAACAGTGTTAATAAAATCTTGGGGTGGGAAAGCGGGGAATGGTGAATGGCTTTGATCCGTGCTTTAGACAGTGAGTTCTTGATTGAAGCCAAATACTTATGTTAATGAACAGTAAGAAAAAAAGATGGGTAGGATGAATGGAGCCCCATCACAAAAAGACTTTTAAAAGCCGATTTAAGCTTGTTACCAAATATTTTTAACATAGACGATTTTTTTTAGACAAAAAGGGATTTTTAAACCTGCCTCAAATAGATATAGTAGCTACTGCAGAAAGATAAGAAAATTAGATCTCCAAGAGACCTTAGGCTCTCATTTTACAGATGAAGTATCTGAGGTCCAGAGACATGATATGACTTAGTATAATTAGTGGCAAAGCCAGGACAAGAACCTAAGTCTTATGAATTCTCCATCCAATAACACTACACTATATTGTATATAGATTATATAACACTAATATTATACTATTACTTCTCAAATATTACATGCAAAACTAAAACCTTAGAAAATGAGAAAAGGGTCAGCTATCCTACTTATGGTACCCAGATATTTCAGTAAGAAGAGAAATCTTCACAAGCTAAACAAAGTTTTAGAAAGTGTATGTGAACTTGGAGAACCACAGAGTCAATTGAAACACTAATTGAAACAATTTTAACAACTTCAACAAAGTTTTATGATTTAAAATAAACCCAGATAAACCATCAGTACTTCTGTATATTACCAGCAAAATCCAGCAAGAAAAATTAGGGGGAAATTTCCATTCAAAGTAATTAAAGAAAGTATAACATCTTTGGGCATCTTTCTGGCAAGACACACACAAGAAACTATATAGACATAATGATTGCCGCTTTTTACACAAATAAAGGCAGATCTAAATAAATTGGAGAAATATTGTTTATGGGTCCGCTGAACTAACATAGTAAAAATGACAGTACTATCAAAATTAATTTATTTAGTGCCATACCAGTCAAAATATGAAAGGATTACTTTTTAGAGATAGAAAAAAAAACATAACAATTCATCTGGACAAACAAAGGATCAAAAATCTCAAGGGAAATAATGAAAAAATGGGAAGAAAGGGAACCTGTCAGTACCCAATCTCAAACTATACTACAGGGTTTGAAAGGAATCATCAAAGCAGTTTAGCACTGGCTAAGAAATATATTGAATCAGTAGAAGAGATCAGGTACACAGAAAGCATGATAGCCTCACATTTGATAAAACCCAGATTCCAACTATTACAGCAAGAGCTCACTATTCACAGAAATTGTTGGGAAAACTTAGATCAGCAGTCTGGTAGAAACTAGGGGCAGCCCACCATTGCACACCATATACCAAGATTATCTCTAACTCTTCATGTGACTTAGATCTCGAAGATGACATAAATTTGAGGAACAAGGAAAAAATTACCTATCAAATCTACAGATAAGGAAAGAGAATATGGAAAAACAGAGAGGACAACAAGGGGTAAAATGGACAATTTTTGTTATATAAAATATAAAAAGTTCTACACATACAAAACCAATGCAGGTAAATGGGGGGGGGGGGTGAATCTTTGCATCAAATTTGTGTGAGAAGTCTCATTCCTAAGATATATAAGGAACTGAGTCAAATTTATAAGAATATATAATATACTCTAGGGGCAGCTAGGTGGCGCAGTGAATAGAGCACCGGCCCTGGAGTCAGGAGGACCTGAGCTCAAATCCGGCCTCAGACATTAACTTAACACACACACACACACACACAAAACTAGTTGTGTGACCTTGGGCAAGTCACTTAACCCCAATAGCCCCCCAGAAAGCAAATATGTATACTCTAATTGATAAGTGGTCAGAGTATATGAATAAGCAGTTTTCAAGGGAAGAATCCAAACTCTTAACAGCCATATGAGAAAATGCTCTAAATCACTAATAATTGGAAAAATGCAAAATAGAACAATAATGATACCACCTCACAGCCATCAGATTGGCAAAATTGACAGAAAAGGAACATGATAAATGCTGGAGGGGCTGTGGGAAAACAGGTACATTAGTGCACTATATCTCGAAAAATATATTGTGCGTAGCCTTTGAATCTGTGATACCACTGCTAGGTCAGTTCCCCAAAGAGATCAAAGAAAGAAAAAGGATGCATATATACAAAATTATTTATGGAAGAAACTCTTTTTGTGATGGCAAAGCATTGGAGACCAAAGGGGTGCCTACCTGTTGGGAAATAGCTAAACAAGGTATGGTATATGATTATGATATACCATTGTGCTTTTGATTGTGCTATTAATTGCGTATACTATTGTACTTTAAGAAATTATGGAGGTGATGGTTTCAGAGAAACCTAGAAGGATTCTTATGAACTGATTTGCAACGTGAAGTCATCAAAACCAGGAAAACAATTTGTACAGTAAGAGCAACACTGGAAAGATAAACAGCTTTGAAAAACTTGGGAACGCTGCCTAAAACACAGTGATTAACTACAATTCCAGAAACCTTATGGTGAAAGATGCTGCCCATTTCCTGACGCTGCAAATTGAGCCTTTGTGTTTTTGGTATGGGCTAAGGTGGGAGTTTGTTTTGTTTGACTATATATATGTTTGTAACAGGGGTTTTGTTTTTGTTACTCAGTAGGGAGGTGAGAGAGTGAGAAAGCAGATTTTATTTTAAAAAAATTAATTTGGAAAGAAAAAAAAGAAAGTGAGGGAGGGATTTTTTTTTTTTTAAGTATGGGGAAAAAAGCCCTAAAACTTTTAATGACATTAGTATTCCAAGCAGCTAAATCCCAGGCAGGAGAATTGTAGAAATGATGATTGCTCATTAGCAATTAGAATACAGATGTTATGTTCATTTTGCCTGAGTGCTTCACATAAACACCTTGGGGAGTAACTGGCACCAAGTACTGAACTCGATAGCATTTCACTTTGGGGTTGGCAGCAGAAGTTCAATGCAGCATTGGAAATGGGTAAAAAGGCATGCATTTTCAGGTTCTCAGCTGGTTGGGTAATAAGAAATCTTCCCTCCCCCTCCCCCCTTTTTCTTCATTGTGAAGGAGAGTAGGAAGAAGAATGAACATGGAAAGAATTTTGATGCCATGTGGTGATAATTAGCATTTATTTTCCTAGCCTTAGATCTTGGTTGTAGGAATTTGCAAGAAAGAGAATGAAATCTAAGAGTCCAGCAGAGTGGATGAAATATAGTAGGTACTTAATAAATAAATGTTTGCTGAGTCAGCTCAGGGACAGGTACATAAGCACTTTATCTCATTTGACCATTAAGGGTATCTTGGGAAGGGTAATGGACTAAAAGCCAGATCTGGTTTTGAATCTTGACTTTGCTTCTGACTAGCTGTGTAAACCTGTACAAGTATTTTCCCCATCTTTAAAATGAGGACAAGAAAGGTACCAACATTTACTAAGCACCTACTATGTGCCAGGCACTGTTAGGTGCTTTACAAATATTATCTCTTTTAGTGATATTAGACTTAGTTTCTAAAGTCCCTTTTAGCCCTAATGATCTAAATCCTGGAACACTTTATACCTAGTAGCCTCTTAATAAATGTTGGAATCTATGACACCATCTATGACCCTGTTTGCTAAGTAGTACAAGTATATTATCCCCATCTTACAAATAAAGAAAACTTAGAGATCTTAAGTGGTTTGCCCTGAGTCACCCAAACTGTTGCCAAGTCCTATCAATTTTACTTTTGTAATTTCTCCTGTATTTGTCCCTTTCTCTGCTGATATTTCCATCATTCTAACACAGCCTCTCATCACCCCACTCCTTGTACTGTTAATAACCTCCTGGTTTGTCTCCCTCCTTCATGTGTCTCCTACTCTGGTTCATCCTCAGTCAATCAGTAAATATTTATTAAGCACCTACTATGTGCCAGGCATTGTGCCAAATGCTGAGGATACAAAAAGAGGCAAAACACCTCCACTCAGCAGTCAGTTTGATCTTCCTAAAGTGCAGGTATGACCATGTCAACCTCTTTCCCCATTCAATAACTTCCAGTGGCTCCCTAATTCAGATGCTTATATAGAGAGGATGTGGGTTGAGGGGAGAGAGACAGAGAAAGCTACTTGTAATTTTTATATATATATATATATATATATATATATATATCTTACTCTAGTTACCATTGCTAAGGGTGCAGCTTAATTTAGGTGATAAATGATAAAATGGCAGAGCTCTCTGTTTGTGCCTCTCTGTCACTGTTTCTCTCTCTCTCTCTCTCTCACACACACACAAACACACATACACACACCCCACAACTCCAGTGACTCCCCGTTGTCTCAAGGATCAAATATAAAATCCACTTTTTAAAGTCTTTTAAGCTTTTAAAGTCCTTGGTAACCTGACCAGTTCCTACCTTTCCATTCTTCACACTCCTTTCTTGTCTCACCCCACCCCAATAATTATTCTTCCACACAATGATGGTGGCATCCTCACTTTTAACTCTATACCTCCCAAGACACGCTGTAACCCCATTCTGTGCATGTTTATGAGTAGTCTCTTTTACCTGGAAATTCCCTATCTTCTGGGCTCCACTCCTGACTTCCTTCAAGTCCCAGCAAAAGTCCCACCTTTTTCTAGAAGCCTTTCCTAGTCTCCATCAATTCTGGTGCCTTCTGAGATTACCTCCATACCTCTTGTATGTACAAAATTGTTTGCATAGTATGTCGCCAATTCTTGAACTCCTTGAGAGCAGGGAGTATCTTTTGCCTTTCTTTGTATCACCAGAGCTTAGCACAGTGCCTGGCCCATAGTAGGCACTTAATAAGTACTTGGTAACTTGAGACCTGGAATTCAAACTTGGGCTTTCTGACTCCAAATTCAGTTTCTGTTGTATTTGCCACAGTGCTTTTCCTAGTATAAGATACTATTCTTGATCTCCTCCGAAGTTGAATTTAAATAACAATTCAAGATTGTAAATAGTAAAATTAAGTGTCAAGTATGATAGTATTGTGGCAGTAAATTCAAGGAGGAAGATAACAATGGACTGGCAAGGTTTTACAAAGTATATAAGAGGTATGACTTGGGTCTTGAAGGATGGATGAGAGTGGGAGGTGATGAGGACATTACCAACAGATGGAATGGAATGGGAAACTCGAGGCATATTCAAGAAAAAGTTACCAGAACCCCCGAGAACTTGGTAGGGTGGATATTTAAAAAGAAGGTAGGAAAGGGTTCCCTGGAAAATCTTAAAAAAAAAAAAAAGCAAACACACCCATTCACCAATTTCCCTTGAGTTAACCTTGACATTCCTACCAAATAAAACCTTTGTTTTCCACCTCTCTAACAGAATTATCTGTGTTTGTCTCTTACCTCCTTTCTAGACCTACAAACTCCAGGAGGATGACAGTATTAGGTTTTCTCTAAACTTTGTATCTCACCCAGCAAGCCCCCAACCCCTTTAATTTCCAGTGCCTTCCCTCTGTTAATTCTTTCCTCCTCTTTTTGTATATATTTGTTTGTGTGTGTATATATATATATATTTTGTATATATTTGTTTGCTTTCTGTCTCTCCCATTAGATCAAGAGCTCCTTGAGACCACAGTCTTTGGCTTCCTTCTGCATCCCCAGGGCTTAACACGGTGCCTGCCACATTGTAGACACTCAATAAACTTATGTGTATACAGTTGCTTTAAAGTTTGCTTGAGTGCTTTATAGAGTATTTAATTTAAGCATACCCACCCCCAGGTACTACAAGTGTTGTCCTCATTTTGAGAATGTGGAAGATGAGGATCAGAAAAACGGAGTGACTTGCCCATAGAGTGGGATTCCAAACCAGTTGAGTTCTGTCAAATGAGATATTTGTAAAGCATTTATAGCACAGTGCCAGGGCACAGACTGTTGTCGTTTTTCAGTCACATCTAACTCTTTGTGACTCCATTTGGGATTCTCTTGACAAAGATAATGGAGGGGTTTGCCATTTCCTTCTCCAGTTCATTTTACAGATGAGGAAGCTGAGGCAGTTAAATGATTTACCCAAGGGCACACAGCTAGTAAGTGTCTTGAGGCCAGATTTGAACTCAGGAAGATGAGTCTTCCTGGCTCCAGGCCCTTCACACTATTCACCTAGCCAGTAGGAGCTATGTCAATGCAGATTGCCTTCCCTTCCCCTCTTCCCTTTTGATTCTCAAGTCCAGTACTCTTATCTACTATGCCAACTGCTGGTGGTGCCATTAATAAATAATATTCATGAAAGGTAGTTTGATCTGACCATAGAAGGTATCGAAAGGTGGTATAAGAAAACTTGGCAGTGAAGCTTTTGGAGCAAAGGGCAGGTCTTTCATTAGTGTGTAGAATAGATTAGAGCATCGTGGGCCAATTGAAGCCATCCGTGTGGCCAGTGAACGATGTTGCAGAGGTCAGAACTAGGGTAACAGCCATGCCTAAAAAAGAGAAAAACAAGACAAAAAACTTGTTGTGAAGAAGTTATTTGCAAACTGCTTTTCAAGAACATCTCTCCTGGGTAAAAGCACAATCCACTTGTCTATCTGTCATGCTGCAAACAGGTTGCATGCTAGTCTCAGGGCAGTTCGTGTGCTCTCATTGTAACTCTCCTACCAGATGGTGAGCTCACTCCTCCAGGGCAGTGGTCACGGCTTTTTATTTCATATGTCTGTTTCCTTCTTCCTCCTCCTAAAGTGTCATATGGTGCTCTATACACAGTTAGTACTTGCTAACTAACTAGATGTGGCATAAACAGAAAGCACTGGCCTGCTAAGAAGCCGTGCTCGGACTTCTTTCTCGTGGATTTTTTAAAGCATGTGGATGGCTATTGGCCCACTTTCAGATCCTCGGGAGAAATGCCATGCTTTTGAAATTGACCAGAATGAACCAGTAAATAGATAGACCTCAGGAGAGACACTCAGCAGAACTGTATAAACTATGCCAAAGAGAGCATTAATTTGGAGAGATTTGTTCTCCCCTCTTCCCCCAAGACTCTGGCCTTCCTCTGAGGTCAAGTAAAATGCCTTATTTTTTAAGTGTTGTGCTACATTCTGTCAGCATCTACACAGCTGTTTTCCTTCCATAACCCTCCCCCTCCCACCCAGGACACACCAAGTGCCTTGTTCATCACAGCTGCCATCGGCTTTTTGAATCCAGCAGATTCCCTGACTGCTGCACTCTCCAAAGGCCCACGGCAGAGGGAGGAACAGTGTGGAGGAACCACGCATGCATGCCTTCAAAATTCTCCAAGCTTTCTTCCTCATTCAGGTTGTTGGGGTTAAATAATCATGGGACACTGAGTAAGAATAAAAACACTGCTGACAGAAATTAGCTGACTTAGGACCCATAAATTTTGCCTACTCTTTTTACTAAGCAATCCAAGAGTTGTCTCCAAAACCCCATGTCCCCTTCTACTCCCCCTCCCCGTCTTTTCTAATAGCATCACTGAGTGTGGTGCTTTGGAGAGACTGTAAAATTAATTTATGAACAACATTTTAAATAGTGGAAGTCTTCTTTTATGATGCAAAATTGTTCTGGTTTTGAAAATCAAAATCAAACTTGTAGCAGTGTGTGTTTTTGTCAAGAAGTCAGATGTCTTGCTGGGTTATTACTTTGGCCTTTTGCCAAAAGGGGAAAAAAATATGTGAATTTTTTTTTCCTCCTGGGTGGTAAGAAATAAAAACAAAAGGCATATTTGGGGAGAGGAGAGTTGTTTTTTCTTGTTTTTAAAAGCTATTACAAATAAAACATTAAATCATGTACATGTTGCATATGATATACTATACATACATATATGAGTATTGTGTAGCTATATTATGTATTATAGGATGTGTATTATGTATAAAAACACAGGGTTGAAGATTAGTGTGGCCGCCCCTAATGGAATCTTCAAATTGTGCTTATGCAAACTGGAATTGCTGGTTTGGCTTTTCAAAGACTACAGCCCCTGCCAGGTGCTGACTGCAGCTTAATTGGAATATAAACACACCAATCCTGATTCTTATCTGTTACATAGACACCTTGCAAAATTATTTTCCATATAGTAATAACTACATTCATGCTACATTAAGCACTCTACCTCTCCCTTTTTGTTAATTGTTTGACAGGGATATTTGTAGATGGCTTGGTATTTTGTTTTTAAAAATTCGTCCCCTTTGAAGCATGTTGACTTACTTTGTCTCACCTTTCCAGACAATAGTTTGAGAGTCAGCAGCAGGGACTAGCCCCAAGAGTTGAATCAGATAATGGACATGAACTCTCTGAGAACTGCTTATAGTCTGTTTTCCTTTCTCTTTTAGGTAAATACTTTGCTTAGGCAGAAGGAGTTAACTTTACTTTGTCCCTGCTGAGTTGAAAACTATCTCTCCAAATGCAGAAAACATGGCTTAATTCACATCAAAGTTAAACCATTTCTAGGGGCAGAATTCAGTTAAAGTCAAGTGAAACCAGTTGGGATCCAAATGAAGGGACTGATTTGTAGAGTACTTTGCATCACTCTATCTTTTCACAACCATAATTGAGAGAAGAATATCACTAACTTCTCTAACTAACCAGAGCTGCCTGTGGCCACCTCCTTTTTGCCCTAAAGCAAACAAAATAGGCGGGTTCCCAATTTGGAGATTGCTGAATGAAACCATGGCCCTTGTTTGTAGTTGTCTTGGTAGCAAGGCAAATAGAGAGATTAGCCTAACAGAAAGCCTACACCCACTCACTGTTGTCCAGCCTTGGAAATATAGTTGATTCGATTTAGCTGGTATTTCTCAATCTGCCTACTGTGTGTAAGTGAGGATGCAAGTTTCTTTTAGTTTGGGGTTTTTTTTCTTTCTAAGAGAGAGAGGGGACCCAATTCCTGCCCATAGTCTTGGAGGGGGTTTGCCATCTGTACAGATACCTATATTAAAAAGTAAAAGCAGGAGAAAAAGTCCAAAAAGAACTGAGAAAAACTGAGAAAAAAAAGTCCAAAAAGAAACTGGAGAAGAAATCACTTTCTTTCTTGAGACCATAAGTCCCCAATAAGCTGCAGTTCACCACCAGATGCCACCTGGGTTTTAAGAATTTGACCAAAGAAGTCACTCCCAAGATCCATAGGATTTGGAGGATACAGGAAATGTTAAAAGACATCTCTAGATAAGCTCCTTGAAAGTAGAGATTGGTTTGCTTGGTTGTTTTTGTATGTGCATTTCAACATTCAATCAGTCAGTAAATATTTATTAACCCCTACCTGGCACTGTGCTAAGCACAAAAAGAAGCAACAGATAGTCCCCACCCTCAAGAAGCTTACAGTCTAACTGGGGGAGACAACTTGCAAACAAATAAACACAAAGCTAGCTACTTACAGGATAAATAGTAAACAAAGGAGGGAAAGCTACTATCCCCAGCTTAGTGCTTGCAGTGTTATAGCCTTTTCATAAACACTTGTTGATTGCTCTTGCACCTTATGGAGATCTACTCCTGAGGATGTATGGGAGGATTTAAACAAAAACCCAACTAGATAAGGAGGGTAAAGGAGGGTTGAAATCCCTACTGATAGAGGTTGTGCCCATTCCAATCCTGTCAAATCCATCCAATGGGTCATTAACTATTATATATTCCCCCTCCCTCCCCCCACTTGGAATAATAGATGTCTTAAGCTATAATAGATGCAGGTGAAGCAAAGGCTTAGGTTTTAATACTGGCTCTGCCATTTACTACCTATTTGACCTTGGTGAAATCACTCAATCTCCAAGGACTTCTGTTTCCATATCTGCAAAGTGAAAGGTCTAGACTCAGTGATCTTTAAGGTCCTTTCCAATCCCAACCTTTTGGGATTTTCTGATTCCTTCAGGTCTGAGCATCAAGCTAACTCAAGTGGCCCTTCCTGGATGGAGCATAAACAAGCAGTGGGGTATAATTGAAGGAGTACTAGCATCATTAGAGGTCAGAGTTTGAATCTAGCTTCTGATACTCATTGGGTGTCCATGGGCAAGTTATTTAACATCTTCAAGCTCAAAGTTTTTTTATCTTTAAAATAAGGATAATAATATCTGTAGTGCTTACTTAGTTTATGGGTAAGTGAAATGAAAATAATAGCACCTACCTTCCCGTGGTTGTTGTGAGGACCAAATGGGATAATATTTGTAAATCACTTTGAAGCTTTAAAACGCTATTATAAATGCTAGTTATTGTTATTTTTACAGATGAGGAAACTGAGGCTGAGAGATGTCAGATGACTCATCCAAGGTCATACAGTGTCAAAGCTCTTCTTGAAACTTAGGGTAACAAAAATCAAAACTAAAATAAGTGGCCATGTTACCAGAGAGTAAGCATAACTAGTTCTCTATGAAACAGTGAGGAAAGACTTTGTTGTCAGTCATTTCAGTTATGTTCAACTCTCACTGATTCCATTTGGAGTTCTCTTGGCAAAGATACTAGAGTGGTTTGTCATTTCTTTCTCTAGCTCATTTTACAAATGAGGAAACTGAGGCAAACAGGGTAAAGTGATTTGCCCAGAATCACACAACTAGTGTGTATAGCCAGATTTGAAATCAAGAAGGAAGGATCCTCCTAACTCTAGGCCCAAGTGCTCTAACAACTGCCTAGAACCCTAACTCCTCTCCCCACCCACTCCCCAAAAATGGTGTGAACAAATTGACTAAATTTGTGGCTAAAATGCCAGACAGGCCAATTAAACACTGGCTTACCTGAATCCAGCTCAGTTCTCTTTCCCAACTCCTAGACAGCTGACTGACTCACATTGTTCTGTTTTACACCTCTCTGATGTTTCGTGTAATGTTGTTTATTATGGTCATCTGTAAAATTTAGATCATCTCATGAAAATTCTTAGGGGAAAAGGTCTAAATATTGTAAATAAAAAGTGATGGCTTATGTTGTGTATAATTGTCAAGAACTTAAAATTGATGAGATGACAAATCCATGTGACTGTTATCATTTTTTTTTTGTCCAGACCTGTGGTTTCACTAGTGCAATGAACTCGTGATGAACAAATGATTTCTACCAATGCAGAACATTGTTTTCTGTAGTTTTATTGTCTTGGAGTCACCTGGGAAATTGAAACAATAAGGGACTAGCCCAGAGTAACCCAACCAGTTTGTGTGTGAGATGGGACCAAACCCAGGCCCTTCTGACCCTGACCTCTCTGTCCCATGTTGTGTCCCTTATTTTTTATCATTTCTGTTGTTTTTCTTCAGTACTTTAGAAGGTACAAGTTAATCATTATTCCTCTTGAGGATAATACAGAAGAGAGAACAGCCTTTTGAATCCTAGATAATCTTAACTCTTTCTTGAAATGCAGTTGCCAAATCTCCTTTAGATTTTAGATATACTCCTTTGTACCATTCCCAAGCACAGACTCCTTGTATGCAGTGATGTGAATAGTTCATGTTTTGTTAAAGAAAAGTGATTTATACATTTAGGAGCCAACTCTAGGCAAGTCACTAAACTGCTCTATGCCAAAGTTTTCTCATCATTTAAAGTCAAAGGGGTTGGAGTGGATGGCCTTTATAATCCCTTCCAACTCTAAATCTGTGATTCCCGTGAATTAATTTTTTGGAGCCACTCTTTCCTCAGATGTCCTTAGGTCAAGATCTGCCCATCTCTCTGATTCATACCCTGTTTTGATGCAAAAATCTTTCCTTTCCTAACAAGAAATGTACAAGCACACTGAGCTGTCAGAATTATCATTCTCTCCTTACAGTCTGTATGTCTTGAAAATCACAGCTTTCTGATTAGTCTCTAAGCTTCTTGATCGTTGAGATTGTGTTGGTTTTTTTCATCTTTGTAGTATTGTTGCCCAAAATAGTACCTCAGCACATTTATTATTTATCTTGACCTGTGATTTCTTCAATGTAGGGAACCCTAGGTGAGGGATCTCTCTCTGTTCATGCATTTCAGGAACTGTTGTGCAACTCACAGCCCTGGGTAGCAGTGGAGGACTTGCCCAGGGACACATAGCAGGTCTGCGTCAGACATGGAACTATACCCAGGTCATCTTTACTCTAAGACTAATTGTCTATCTTCCCTACCATTCTGGTGTCTCTCTGCCTTGGACATAGTAGGTACTTATTAAATCTTTTCTTGGATTGAGTACTCAAGCACTCTTAGTATCCTGGCTTGCCACCTGTTCCCCCCACCCCCCAAATTGTCTGCTCTAACATTTGCTGATGAGCTTTTGAGAGCCAGGAAGAGAATGTGTGTGAGCAGGTGCAAAGCAGCCATTGTTTCTGAGCCAGGAAAGTACCTAAGAGGCTCCTAGACTCCTAGCAAAGCAAAAAACAGATGGGTCACAGAAGAAAATGTCTTCACTCTAGTACTACAATAGAAAATATGATGGGAGAAAACGAGGCTAAGTATTCTCCACCTTCTAGTCATATAACCTGTGGAGCAAGCATAGGTCCACAGCCATTGGATTAGAGAATCAGACAGAATGTCTTGAAGTTGTATTTCATTTAGAACTGTGAATATAGTATATTTTTATTTGCTTAGGTTAAAAGAGGAAGTCAGAAGAGAGGGAGAGAGAGAGAGGAGAGAAGGAAGAGGATCCCCAAATGGAAACCCTGATAGCTAAGGAGGCAAGCTAAAGGCTTAGGAAAGAACAGAACATGGAGTTCCTTTCTAGTTTAGAAAGTATCGAAAGATAAATACCGTGGAGCAAAAGGCAAAGCCCACCTAGGAAGAACTGGTGACCCAGGAAGCTGATCAAGATCTTAGCCTTCCCAAGCACCACATTCTAGTCAGCCAAGCCACCTTGCCCCCAGTTCAACTCTAGCCAAGAGGTTCTCTTTCATTTTCCTTAGGGGCCATTTTGGCAGCATTTAGTTCTGAGTTTTGATAATACAAAGCCTTGATCAACGTATCTTTCACAGCACTGGAGAATTTCTGGTGGAAGATTCTTACTTCTTCCTATCAGCAGGGAAGGAAGCAGCTCTTACAGTAAGAATCCAGCTCTTGGCACTTTTTGGAAGAACTCTGCTTTCCTTTTCATTTCAGTCAATTATTTACCTCTAAAAACTCCTCTTTTGTATGGGTGGTTGTCCCAGATGCGGTTGTGCAGCCAGTCTGGTCATATCATGTTACTCTGGTACTGCCCTGGCTAGGCAGAGATTCCAAAATGGCTGGAGACCTGCCTGCTGCACCTTTCCCTAGAGATAGCTCTGAATTGGGATTGATCTGTGCTGCCACATACACTGGTGACTCTGATCAGAATCTTTCTTAGTTTTTGGTCATAACTAATGTGGATTAACCATTTTTTGCAGCACAGGGCATGGTAATAAAATGAGTTACATGGATAGCTTAATCTCCATAATGACTTTGCATTTGGGCTAACATACCCCAGGCTAGGCCGCTTGGGATCTGGGGAGATAGAGTCTGATAGAATGGCACGCACTAGCTTAGTACAGTGCTGAGTGTTTGGGATAAGAGGTATTAAAATGAAAAGAACTGGATAAATGAACATTTCCTGTGCAAATGGGAATTATGCTACATTAAATTTACTTTTAAGCCATTGGTGATTCTGCTTCTCAGCCCACTCCCAACCAGTGATGAAACAGGGAAACCAGGTAGCTAGGGAACATCAAGCAGAGGAAAGTGGATTGTGTGGACAAAAGCATAGTTTCTTTGGGGAATAAACTAAAGCAACATTGAGTGAGCTTGATTTGCTGTACAGCAAATGCCAGGATTATATGATGTGGAAGGAATTTTTTATGTTTCAATCCTTTCAGGCCAATGAAATGCAAAAAAAAAAAAGCTGACCTAACGGTGCCCTTGTTTTTAACCCCTCTCAGTCCCATGTCAGGAGACTGGCTAGTTCACGCAGACACAACTCATTTGTCTAGCTATGCTTTGGTGAACACATAATTAAATGAAGTGTGCAGTTCAGAATCCAAATTTAATTGAAATAGAAAATGATGGTGTTTAATTTGTGTCTTGTTTGTGTGAATTAATGCACCACACAGGAGTGATGGATCAGTAGGTGCAAGGCAGATTCAGGATTCACTGTGCCATAGGACAAAGCTCTGGGAATCCAGCTTTTATTTTAATAGTAGACTTGACTGCCAGCAATAGCCTAGGTGCCCTGCTGAACACATAGGCCACAGTGCTGCTGGACCTATGAAGCTTTGAGTAAGTAGCCCTTCTTAAAGTAACTAGTTGGATTGCTGAATTTCCAAGGCATATACTCACATGCGATGCCAAAATACAAAATATAAACTCGAAAATTATCCCTAGGATGACAAACCTAATGTTGTAATAGAATGAACTTTTATTAATTCATTTACATTGGTATATCATGCACTAGCTACATTGAGATGCAAATGAACCGGTCTCCATTGAATACCTTTGTTGTGATCTATTGAGGCGGGTTTCTTTGACTTGTATGACTGAACCAAAAAGAAAATAGTATAAAATAGCCTACTTTCTTAATAGTAAAGGGCCTATAAGAACAATGGAGCAGTGGTTCTTTTATTGAAATTGTAGTTTTGAATACCTCGTAATAATAAAGTTTTTGTTTCTGAATAAGGAGGCTTTTCTATTTGCAGAGACCACATTGTTCATTCTATGAGTGTTCTCTTCCAGAAAACTTAGAGCATATTGATAAAACTGTATTTCCCAGGGCTATTTAATCTAAGCCCTTGCTTTGTAGCTGAAATCAACATGCAGCTCCAAGAGTGTTTTGAATTCATATCGGCTGTTGTCCATTTGAAACTATTTTTGTCTGTCTTTGGTGTTTTCAATCCTCTTTACAAGTGGGAGGAGATTGCCTGATGCTGAAGTTTCTCTCTCTATCTTGTTCTTTTGCTCTACAGGTTTTCAAGTGTTGGGTGAAGATTTAGGATACTTTGCTTGACGAGAAGTTGGCTTTTTGTTAGGATTATTTAATGACTGTAGGGAAAGATAAGAGGAACAGATGCTACTGTAGAAGAAAATGAAATAGAGAATCAAAAACAAGTTAGAAATAAGTACTCAGATGGAAAGGGTCGATCACTATTAAAGAGAGTCGTAGCCATAGTGTGTGTCTAAGGTACTCCCTCCTTTTCAGCTTGTCATTACTTTTGCCCGTTCTTTAAAAACAACTCACGCTCTACTAGTTGTAATTTTTTATCCTTGACTTTTCTCATATAGTTTTCCATGATACCTACCTAGCACACAACACTGTATAATATATGGGCTGCTTAAGTGATGCTTTTTTCCTAAAAATACTTTATAGCACATTGTAGAGTAGAACTAATTGGTTTTGGTTTTCATAACCTCTTGGTAGGAGGTAATTTTATTTTATAGTAACTGTCACCATAACAATACAGAGTCTTAGACTCGGAGTCAGGAAAATTTGGGTTCGAATCCTGCCCCTAGCACCTTAAGAGTTGTATAACATCAGGCAAGTATCTTTAGCCTCTCTGAAGCTCACTTTCCTTTTCTGTACAATAAAGATAATAATGATAATAGCATCTCTCAACTCACATTGTGCAAATTGTGAAGAAATACATAAAGGTCAGCTGCTTAACTACATGTAGAGAAAGTGTATACTCTGTGTTTGTAAATATGGTGTATCCTCCTGAAGAACGAGGGACTCTAGGTTCTGTCCTTGTTTCCCCAGGACCTCACACAATGCCCCACACATAGTAAGTAGGCACTTAAGGAATATTTGTCGAATTTAAATGAATTATGTATATTGTTAAAATATAAATGGCGGGGTGGCTAGGTGGCGCAGTGAGTAGAGCGTCGGCCCTGGAGTCAGAAGGACCTGAGTTCGGATGCGGCCTCAGACATGAATGCACACAAAATAAAAACCTAGCTGTGTGACCTTGGGCAAGTTACTTAACCCCAATTGCCCTCCAAAAAGCAAAAATTTAAAATTTAAAAAAAATTTAAAAAATATATATATATATGTATAAATGGCTACCTTTTTAATACTGCCAATGCTTTAACTTTCTATGTGTTGTCTCTAAACTCTCAAATGAATGTACAATTATCCCTTCCACATCGTTACTTGCCCGATTGCAGTTTCAATATGTCCTGGTTCACCATAAGAAATTAAATGGCAATTTGGGAGGAGTTTTGCAGAAGCTACAAAGGATACATGAAGGCCAGAAGACAATACAGAAAAAGCTTAGAAACTCAGAAGTACATAAAAGTATATGTATAGTATTGTATGTCAATATATTTTGTCTTTTAACACCATAATAATTCAGATTTTTTTTCTCTACTACAAAGGGAGCACCAAAAAATGTTATGCAGGTTTTCCAGATCACAAGAGCACCCACACCCCTCACCCCCACCATATGTAAGGGAAAACTCTATTTGCTTGGTACGGGTATTAATTTGTCTGTTGGAAAATTCACATAGTTCAGAGTTCTCTAGACTGTCCTCTCTCCCGTTCTCTACATTTCTACCCTGATGGAAAAAAATAGCCAAAAACGATCCACATAAGCTAATAATCTGATGGACAGGAGATTGGATTACTAGAAGTTACTGGAGCAGTAGGAAATTTTCACATTTTTAAAGAATCGAACCAATCTATGTTATACCTTTATACTTTGTCTTGACGTGAATAATTTATAAATTATAATTATTTGTAGTTGTGGATTTCTCTTTTATCATTCCCCCCCCCCCCCCATGCTCCAAAGTATTGATGCTGTTAGAAATAACCATCTTACCAAGAATTCCACCTGGCCATGAGTGAAATTGGGGGGAAAAAAGATTTTAGAGGCAGCGAGGTGGCACAGTAAATAGAGCACTGGCCCTGGAGTCAGGAGGACCTGAGCTCAAATCCGGCCTTGGACACTCGACACTAGTTATGCTACCTTGGGCAAGTCATTTAATTTCAATTGCCTTGCCTTCCCCTCCTAAGGAAAAGAAAAAAGAAAGGATTTTTATTTCATATCATTATCTGACCAGTGACTTGGCCTCTAATACTTGGTGGAAAAGGGTCACTTAGTAGACGCAAGCACACTCACTCTCAAAACAGTTAGAGACTCTTTTATAACCATCCTGATTCAAATTTGTCCTCTTGCTCTCCCATTGGCTAGATGCAGCCTCCTGAACCTCCCACTTCATGTCTTCCTCCCTGATAGGCTCCTCCTCAAACAGCTGGTTAAGCATTCTTACAAGCTTCTGACCTCTTCTGAAGCCTGGCTCTGCTCCATCACAGCTCTGACTTACATTCCCTATCACTCTGAGTTGGGAGGAGTTTTAATCCTGTGGAAACTGAATTCCTTCCTTTGTTTCCCACCACACCTTAAAGTTCCTCCCCCAGTAGAATTAAGTAGCTACTCCAGGTCAAAATGGTCCCACAGAGGCCCAGAGCAGCTAGCAGGCCTCTCCAGAGGGAAGAGCTCTAGAAGCCTGACCCCCAAAGTGAAATTGTGTATCATCATCATCACTCCTATTAAACTGATGTATAGGACCTGAATTGTTTCCTTTATGCTGTTTCACAGCATGGAGGCAGCAGTGCCACAGGAGGTCAATTTGGATACTATGGTTGCATTTTTTAAAAAGAGGACCATAATTATGACTTCTAATTATGTACAGTAATGCCTGCTGAGATAAAGATAATGACACCTCCTGCTTGGGAGTATAAGTTAATTGCCTTCAAGGGTCAGACACATACTCCATCCCACCCCCAGCCATGCATAACCCCATCAGATTGACTAAACTGGGCTTGCCATGACTTTTCATGCTGGGAATGACCACTACTTAACGCTTATTACAACTGAAAGGTCAGATGTTCATGGGGGAAGGCTTTAGTGACTTGCTAAACCCCTACTGTCTTTTCTGTTGGCCTTCTTAAAAACTCAAGGAGCAGCTGGGCCCTTTCGGTGACAAAGGAGGCCTTAACTCCAGAAGGAAATTTGTCTGCTATTCCTAAACTATTTCTTTCTCTGTGAATAAAGAGAAGAAAGATACTGGTGTCCAGAGCCACCAGGCTACTTTATTTTGTTTTGTTTTGTTTTTGGAGGGCAATTGGGGTTAAGTGACTTGCCCAAAGTCACACAGCTAGTAAGTATGTTAAGTATCTGAGGCTGGATTTGTACACAGGTCCTTCAGAGTCCAGAGCCAGTGCTCTATTCACTGTGCCACCTAGCTGCCCCAAGGCTACTTTATTTTAACCAGGGACCTAGCTAAGAAAATAAAGGCTAGGAACTGGAGAAATTAAGCTCACCCTGGTCTCCCAAGTGCCAAAGTGGCCTAGAGGATCTTAGAAGAAACTAGGATCCAATTAGAACAAAATTAAGTACTACAATATAACCCATTTTCTTGCCTGTATAGAAAAAGTTTATTGAGACCAGGCCTGGATAACATGCTCTTAGTTGCCACCTTTATATTTTGGTACCTCCAAATGCTGGTTCAAGTACAAGGAGACTCTTGCCTTTTTGGCCCCCTTTTCTTTGTGATAAACCCACACCCCCAGTTTCAGATTTTACTTCTATTTGGTCTTGGATAAGGCTCCATGGATAGCTTTCTCATGAGTAGGGATGCTCCCAATTGAGTCCTACCCATTTTGGTTGGCAAGATAAGACCTACACCCAAGAAACATTTTGAAAAGTATGTACTAAGGGCAGCTAGGTGGCAGTGAATAGAGAACTAGCCCTGGAGTCAGGAGGACCTGAGTTCAAATTCAGCTTCAGACACTTAACCACTTACTAGCTGAGTGACCTTGGGCAAGTCACTTAACCCCAATTGCCCTGCCCTCCCCTCCTCCAAAAAAAAAAAAGAAAAATGATGTGCTAAATTGCATGGTATAAGTAGTAAGTGGATTCTCTCAGACTTTAAAGGAAAGACCTTCAATGAGGAAAAGTAGTTGAGTTTATTCATTCAACAAATGTTTATTACTTTCAGACATTGTCATAGGTGCTGGGGAGATAAAGTCTAGAGAAGATACAATCCCTGTCCTCATGGAGCTTAACAGTCACCATGCTTAACCATTCAGTCATCTTCTACATCCCACCAATCTCTAGCATTGAATTTCTCAAGACTGGGATAGATCTAGATATTTGAAAATTCACATAGTTCTCCAGTTCTCTGGTCTGTTCTTTCCCCCTGTTCTTTATTCCCACCCTGACCCTGGGTCAGAATTGATCTGGTTGCTGGATTAGACACACAAATAAATAGTAACATGAAACAATACAAGATATGTGCATCAGGGAAATATAGAGCCAAGTGTGAGTGAAGTCCCCAGGAAAGGTAATGGGAATTGGAGAGGTTTACAGGAAAAGTAAGAGGTGGCATTTCAGTCCTTCTTTGCAGGATGAATAGGAATTCATGAGGTGAAAGGAGGACTACCAGGTCAGGATAAGGATTGGTAGCAACTCTCAGAACAGTTGTCTCAATATTCCAAAGTGACACAACCTCCCCGAGGCTGGCAGAACCTGATGATCACTGGAGGTGCTGTCCTAGTACTGTTCTTGGCCCAGAGAGAGTGGTGAGATCACCCTGGGGCACTCTTTTGTAAAAGAAGATTGGCAACTCTGTTTGATTTTCTGCATGCCAAATCTTTTGCAAAGTGCTTTCTAGAGAACATTATTCTGAAATGTGAGAGTCAGGGTTAATGCATTTTATCTTGTTGTTGGTTCTGTCAGCCTTGAGGGCAAAAACAAAACAAACAAACAGAAAAAGACTTTGGTTGCTGAAAGTGATTTTTATATACTTAAAAAAATCCAACCTGTGATTCCATTCCACTGAGGAACTTCCCCACATTCTCTGAAAATGAGCGTTTTAGAGATTTATCTGGAGCAGGGAGGGGTTAAGGTGACACACCCAGCCAGGGTCACAGAACTACTGAGTCAATGGCAGGCTTGGAACCTAGGTCTTTCTGACTCCCAGGCCTACCATCTATCTCCTACCACATGCAACCTCCCTCTTAATTACAGTAATATTGAATACCTCTCCTAAGCAGTCCTGCCAGGACTATTTTAAAGAATACAGTGTCATCTCCTTAAGAATCTTTTCCTGATTACCCCAGTTATAACATAGTATGAGGAATAGGAGGCCATCAGATGAAAGATGTGGATGGGGGTATAGTGGAGTCTAGTATTTAAAGAGACTTGTGGGAATATAACAGATAGTCCAGGATGAATTTGGATCACTGTACAACACCAAAGAGAGTGCACATGAAACTAGATAGCATGACTTTTTTGATGGAACTGTTTAGCACAGTTTTTTTGTTTTTCTGGCATGGTGCTTGGGTGTAGGAAAGGGGATGATGAAAGTCATACCTAGGTATTCTAGAATTGCTTATGCCTGGGTGCGAACAGCAGAGAGCTTGCAATCAGGATGATGAAATGAGAGAATATGGAGGGATCAACAGTTTGGAAATGTTGGTGAGAATAGAGAGTAGGTTTTAGGGGAGGCATAAAATAGAGAGAAGTAGGACAGGAAGTTGTGATCCAAAGGGAAGAGTTGGAGTACTATTAAGGCACTGTAAGGAGTTGTTTGGCCAGTCATCCACTATCTCTGAAGCTCCATTTCTTCACCTGTAAAATAGGGATGCTACCCCTTACATGACCTGACTCACAGGGCTGTCCCAGGACCTTGTAAATGTATAAGTGCTCTATAACTATTATTGCTATTACTCCATAATTAATACTGTTATTAATAACCAGGGAAAGAGAGAACATTGTTTTTAGCAGATTTTAATTTCTACTTTATTATTTCCTAGGTCTTCCCCAAGGCTTCACCCTTACCTTAGAAGTAAAATGAAGAATTCCGTTGCTTGAAACAGAGTTCTGTGCTCTTTAATGCTCAGGGCATTATAAATTTCATTGATTAAAAAATAGACAGTCTTTAACAACCTATCCTGGTAAAATGAAAATAAATCACAGGTGCTGAGTTGTCAGCCCTGGCTCCTACTCTCCTGTCCTCCTCTGATCCCATGTGTGACTATTTTCTTCTATTTTATTTATTTATTTATTCATTCATTCATTTAGTTAGCTTTTTGGAGGGCAACTGGGGTTAAGTGACTTGCCCAAGGTCACACAGCTAGTTTTTGTGTTCAGTGTCTTTGAGGTCGGGGCCAGTGCTCTATTCCCCGTGCCACCTAGCTGCCCCTTTTTTTTCTACTTTAGAAATGAAATATGGCTTTCTTGTTAAGTCCAGGCTCAGTTACCCTTGTAACATAGCCTGACTTTCCTGCTTGAATGCTATCTCCAGCTGCTGCCACTACTGTGGTCACAGATATGGAAACTAGTCCTTTCTCTACCTTAGTCCCCTTATGCAGATTAGAGATTTTTGTGCATTAGTTAAATGTGAATGTCATCTGGAAATCCACTAGGTATTTTTTTTCATATTTTTCTAAAAATAAACAAAAAACTCCTCATACACAAATCTCTATTTATGATTCTCTAAGCACCAGGGAGAGTAGGTAGAAATATCAAATATTAGAGCTCAAAGGGACCTTAGGAATGGGATCAGCTAATCCAAGTATTCTTAACTTTAAGCTTATTAATGTAATTCCTTAAAAAGATATTTCGATAACCGTTTCTGTGTAGTTGGTTTCTGTTGCAATCCCACATTTTTTTTTTAATTTTACACAACTAAGTGTCGCAGTTCAAATAGGACTTCACACACTTACCTGAATAATTTACTTAACTTCTGTTTGCCTCAGTCTCCTTATTCAGTCATTTAGCTTTGTCTGACTGTTCATGACCCCATTTGGAGTTTTCTTGGCAAAGACACTGGGGTGCATTGCCATTTCTTTCTCCAGCTCATTTTACAGATGAGGAAACTAAGGCAAACAGGGTTAAATGACTTGCCCCAGGTCAGATGGCTATTAAGTGTCTGAAGTCAGTTTTAAAGTCAAGACCTCCTGACTGTGCCAGAGCTGGCGCACTGAACTCTGTGCCACCTAGCTAATAAATGTCAAATTGAACTGACTTGGATTATTCACCAGACTTGTCCTAGACTGACCTTTACCTGTTTTTGAACATCAGAGCATCCTCAGTGAAACAAATCACGAACCACTATTTTCTCAGAAGAATCAGAATTGCAAGTAGGAAAGCAATGGTTAGAACCATGGTATGGGCCAAAGTAGACTGCACTCAGTTACTGATGATGACAGGTAGTATCATAAACATCCAAGCCATTGTGACTATCGGAACAAAACTAAAACAGGTGATGATTAATTAATTACCTGGGGCCTAAGTAATCATCTTGTAGAAGAAAGAGAGATTAGACTTGGACCCAGTGTGTGAGAAAATACAGATGGGCAGCTTCTTGCTCAGTTTGAAGAAAACTTACCTAACCGAGCCAATCCAGGCGTGGAATGGCCTTTCTCCAGAGGTAGTAAGTTCATCACTAGAAATCTTCAAAGACCAGATGGCCCCTTGTCCACAGTTCATAGAATCATAGATTCAGAACCTGAAAGGGGACCTTAAAAGAGGATTCCTTTCTCAGGTATGGATTTGTCTAGATGGCCTCTGGGGTTCCTTCCAGTTCTGTGATTCTGTGAAATGCTTTATTGGAGTCTTGTTATCATATTTTTTCCCCAAAACCCACAGGCTGAAAGTGCCAGAAGTAATTTTAATAAACATTATGTATTCGTGTGATTCTAGTAGCTAAAAAAGAAATAACCCGCCTTTCTTTTATCTTCTTCTCTTTTCATATCAAAGATTTGGGAGAAAGGATTAGCCCAGAAAGAGTAAAAAAGGTTAAGCATTAAAACCTGGTCCCAGACAGAGTTCTGTTAGACAGCGATACTGTTGCTAGGACTGGCAGCCCTGGGCCTCGAATAGAAAGGAATTCCCTCCCAGCAGCATTCAGCATTATACTCCCCGTGGAGAGTGTTCAACAGTTGTCCCTAGAGCAATGTAAGGGCTTTAATTTGTGTGTGTGTATAGAAGTCTGTACAGATTGAGGCTGAAATCGGGATTTTGAAATGTTCTAGGGGGAAATGTGCTTTAATAACTCTTTTGGTTCCTTTTCTGAGGATTCTGTATCTGATCTTTTGGTCTCAAAGGGAAATGGGGATGCACTTTGAAAGGAAGAGTATTAGTGTGTAAGGGTGGGGGGGTACTGCTGTGCCCCCTCCTTTCATTTTAGGGTTGGTTTTTTTCTAAGAGGCCCCAAGCAGTATCTAAATCATTTGAGTAGCACTAAATTCTTCCAGTCTTTTGTGGTTTTTAATCTTCTTAACCAGGAACAAGGCAGGGGAGGAGCATCCAAATTTGATTCCTTTAAGTGCTGGACAATGGGGTTTTTTTTGGAGCGTGTGGTATGTTTGCCCTGAAGACAGGTTTAAAAAAAAAAAACACATTGGTGTAGAAAGAGGGGTTATGAAGCTGGGGTCTGTGAGCTTGTTTGAAAAAAATATTTTGATAACTGAATTTCAATATAATTGATTTTCTTTGTAATCCTGTGTCATTTATTTTATGCATTTAAAAACATTACTCTGAAAAGGGATTGATGGACTTCACCAGAGGGGTCCATGACATAGAATATCTTTCTTTGTTAATTCAGTAGCAAAATATCCTTTCAGTTGTAGGGGTGTGGGGGTGTGTGTGTGTGTGTGTGTGTGTGTGTGTGTGTGTGTGTGTGTGTACACCCATTTTGGAAAAGGAATGCCAGGCAGTATATCAGCTAGAAAAAGATGTATGACATGGGTTAAAAGTATAAGCCCTTTCCTAGAACAAAGAGAGGAAGGTTCTTCAGCGCCATCTCTCCTCCCCATCTGTCCACATCCTCTTCATTCCCCAAAGGCCCATATTAAATCTTTCGAAGCCTTTGTTGAGTCTCTATCCATTGTTCCCTTCCTGGACTCCATTTTCACTTATTGTCCGTCCTGCACATTTAACATTTTACTATACATTGTCTTGTTTGTGATTTATATTCCTGTATTTCTTTCCCAAATAGGTTGTAAGCCCTGGGTGCACTGGGACTGTCTTGCCTGTTTTTCTGCTCCGTGACATCTCATAGCCCAGAGCTGGGCAGGTAGGGGGTACTCCACAAAAGCTTGTTTGCATACTATGGGCCTGCCTCCTTTGCATAGAAGGTATAAAGAGTCCGTGGCAATATACAGGGTCTACAGAGAAGGGAGGAGCTCATCAGAGCAGTTTGTGGATGTTGTTGGGGCCAAGAGGCTGGTAGGAAGGAAGGCAGAGGGGGTAAATATTAAGAACTTGCAGTGTTTCAATTACTGGAACCACAGTAGATGAAATGTCAAGTTTTCTTGCACTGTTAGACAAAAATGGCGCACCACCACTGCCTCCTCAACTTCCTCCCCTCAGAGCCTTTTTATTCACCTTAAAACTCTGCTTTAGTGCTGTTTCTTCTCTTGTGTCTCAGTGTCTACTTGATTACAATATAGGGTTGACCATCATGACTCATGGCGAATTTTCTATTTAAGTTTGCTCTTTTTCAACTTCTAGTTTTTAAACGTTAAGGAATGTGAAAGGCATTGGAGTTTAGGATTGGGGGGGGCGGTGAAGAAACCCTACTTAGTGTAGGGGTTATTAATACCTTTTTGTGTCATGGACCCCTTGGCAATGTGGTAAAGTTTAGCAGTTCAGACCCCTTCTCAATCAGTAAATCAGGAAACATTTATCAAGCACCTATGTACCAGGTACTGGGCTAAGCACTGAGGACCCAAAAAGAGGCAAAAGACAGCACCTGTCCTCAGGAAGCTTACAATCTAATGGAAGAGACACCATGCAAACAAATATATACAAAGTAAACTATGTACATGTTTTTAAATACCCAAAATAAAATACGCAGGCTTCCAAAGGAAATTAATTATATTAAATTTCTGTCGATTTTTTTAAAAACAAATTCACAAACCACACATATTGAGAAGCCCCTCTGCTTAGTGACGTCTTAGCATTTGGGGTTGGGGGGTGTCTTAAAGATCTCTTTTCTTTCCCTTTCCCCCTATTCTTTGAGTAGTGAATAACTCTTACGATGTTCTCTTAGCAGCTTTGAATTAAGAAGAATTAGATCACTGACGTTAGTAACTTCAGCAGTGTGCATAATATAAAATTCAGAACCCAGTCTTCAGCCTCATTCTAGCATCTTAGCACTTTACGGTTAAAAAACTGACGTAATATTTGTATTCCAAAAGTTGTAACAATTTTTTTTCCAGCTCTTTGGCAGGTATGTTGCTTTTAAACAGACTTTTTTTTTTTTTAAAGCCTTTCCATCAATTTCTTTTTGTTTTCCCCCCATTCTATCAATTTTGACATAGGGAATAGCTTTTTTTTTTTTTACAACCAAGTTAATTTTGAGTAGGGACAGTTTTCATTTTTCTCTGTGTATCTTAGCACCCAGCTTAAGTGCCTCCCACATAGGCACTTAATAAAAACTTGTTGATTGATTGACTAATAAATTTGGATGCCTTATATCCTTAAGTAATAAACAGAATGACTTTTTAGCACATGTACATCTTTGTAGCCCAGTATACTGACGAGGGAAAAGCTGGCTAAGTTTTTTTGTTGTTTTTATAGGTTCTCTTGTTACATGAGCGATGGTATGATGGAAATAAGGCTGAACTTTTAGGAAACAGAAGATGCAAGTCCAAATTTGTTCTCTAATATTTATTAGCTTAGTCAACTCAGTCTGTCTTTCCGAGGCGGTGTCCTCATCTGTTAACTGGAGATAACAATATTTGCTAAACCCACCTTACAGAGTTATTGTGTGATGATCAGTCAGTGAGTCAACAAATATTTATCAGAGGCCTCCCATATGCCAGGCACTGTACCAAAGGTTGGGGAAAGGAAGGTAAAAATGAAACAATCCCTGTTATCAAGAAAATTCTTAAAATTCTAGCATGTGCGCATGTGTGTATGTATGAATATAAATACAGAATATACATACGAAATGAATAGAGGTTAGTTTTAAGAAGGGAGGGCATTATCAGGAAAAGCTTCATATGGAATTTGGTGGTATTTGAGGTGAGTGTTGAAGGAAACCAGGAATTCCATGAGGCAGTAGAGCAGGACTAGCTTAGATCAAATGAGAAAGGTCATTCAGTTCATAGCTATTTAAGTGCCTACTATGAACAAGACACCATGCTAGGGACGGCTTGTAGTACAAGCCCTGTACTTGGATTGCAGAGATAAACTTGATATTTTGCCTGCCTTCGAGGAATTAATGATCTGGTAGGGAGGGGAGGAGATGTGCATATAGATAACCACAACACAAGTTATTAAAGAATTAAGATGAAAATGAGGTCAAACAAGTTGCCTTGAGAGATTGGAGGAAGGTTCGTTTCTCCTTGGTGTAGTCATTGAAGAGAGGGATGAGGATGGGGAACCAGTGGGAGTCCAGTTCAGCTGGTAAGTCTGATGCTTGATGGGTAGCTATATGAAATCTGGAGAGAATGTTTAGGGACCTGTGAAGAGACTTGATTGCCAGTGTAATGAGTTGATGAGAAACACCTGGAAGCTTTTGAGTAGTGACTTGATTTGACCTGTACATTAGAAAGATCATTTTGATGGATCTGTGAAGGGTTATCTAGAGTAGGGATGAGAGGGGCTGAAACAGAGATGCCATTTAGTTGAGAGGATGAGAGGACCTTGAACTAGGTTGGTCACAGTAAAAGTGAAAAAGAGGATACACATGCCAGAGATTCTGCAGAAGTAGAATCAACAGGATGTGACAGCAAATAAGGTGTAAGGAAGAAGGACGTGTCCCACAAGGTGACTGAGGTTTTGAACCTGGGTGACTATTAGTAGGTAGAGAAGGAAGGTTTGTGCCATCAACAGAAATAGTAAAGGCAGGAGGGAGAAGCAGGTTCAGAATTACTCTGTAACCATAAAATAAACTTAATCATCCAGAATCAGAGTTTGTCAGGATATTAAGAATTATGTATTTTATCCGCTTTACAGGTGAGGGGAAATGGCTTGTCAGAGATCACAAAGAATTAAATGAAAGAGGTTTAGCTGGAACCCAAGTCTTTTGACACCTAAGTTCAGTATTCCTTCAAGCTTTGTGATAGAGACAGACAGACAGATGGACAGATGGAGATATGTGTCTATGTGTGTGTGTGTGTGTGTGTGTGTGTGTCCGTCTGTCCATCCGTTTGTGTGTGGCACACATACAAACATACATACATATACATATATATGTAAGCTAGTATTATCATACATTGCTTTTTATTATGTAGTAGTGCAATAAAACCTAGTTGTTTTTTAAAAAGTGTTATTGCTCTTTGGAATGAATATAAGTGGGCATAATGTTTAACGCTTTAGGTCAAAGTAAAATGTGGGTTCTGAGCCATATCCTACAGGTATTCATCACTCAAAGGGGGCGGGGTGGGGGAGGAGCCATGGGAAACTGTCCCTAGCAGATGATTGACTCAGGTCCTGGAGCATTTACCTCAGTATCCTTTCTAAGTTGCTCCATTCTGGCTGACCCACTTGTACTTGTCTATTTCAGTTTTATTGGGAGTATATAGAAAAATACCTATTCATATAGGTGACCTCTCTATACACATATGTAGAGCAGAAAATGCGTTATGTTTTTGTAAATATTATTATCAGTATTATATTTATACATATAATCATATGTAACTGTTATGATACATTAAAATATAATGATAATAAGTTCCCATTTCTATATGATTTTATGGTTACAAAGCGCTCCAAACACATTCAGTCATCAGATCTCCTCCACTCTGGAGGAAAGCAGTGTATGGATTCTGCTCACTTTGCATAAGAAGCAGTTGAGGTGTAGATGACTTGTCCCTATCATATGACTGACCTTCCACCTGAGCTCTGTCCCAGACTTTTCTGATGCTGGCAAGATCTCTTTCATCAAGGTCGATCCCAGTGCCACCTCCTCCATGAAGCCTTCACTGATAACCCACAATTGAAGAGAGACCAAAAATTGGTCTCTTTTCCCAGAGATTTTACTTAGCATTTTATCAACCTCAAGCCTAGTGGTGTGTTTTTTTTTATTCTATTTTTCAATTATAATAGGCATTTATTTTCTCTTCCTCTCACCTACCCCCCTACACTTTAAAAAGAACAAAGGTGGCATGGTCAAGCCAAAAACAATCCCACATGTCCAAAATTATGTCCCATTCTGCATTCTTAAATGTGTCATTCTGCAACACTAGCTGTCTTGTAGTCCAGCCTCTATTTTTTACAGATGGGGGCAGGGGGGAAGGCCTAGGAAGATAAAGGATCACAACAACAATAATAGCTAGCTAGCATTTAAAGTTTGAAAACTCTTTTATGTATGTATGTATGTTATCTCATTTGATCCCCCCAGAAACCCTGTAAGACAGGTGCTGTTATTGTTCCCATTTTTACAGATAGAGAAACTTAGGCTAGCAAAAATTCAATGATTTTTCTAGGTCAGGGGTAGGGAACCAGTGGCCCTGAGGCCACAGCTCTGGTCTAGGTTCACATAGATAGTAGGTATCTGAAGCAGGATTTAAACTCGGGATTTCCTTACTCCAAATCTAGAATTCAGTCCACTTATACCACCAACTGCCCAAGGTCTGAGGAGCTGGGGCTAGAACCCAAATCCTCTGACACCTGCTTCCATAGCTATGCCACATTATCCTCTAAATTTTGGAAGTGTCCCTTCCCCCATGAAGTCGAAAGAATTAGGCCTTTTCAGGGATGAGGAAAGACAGAATTCAGAGGAAATTGCTTTCCCATGCAACCTTTTAGTTGATAGGAATACTTGCTACTCACCAAGGTGATGATGTAAACCTAACCTGGACTTTGGAAATTAACACTGCAGTGAATTAACTGGATTTTTGGTTTTGGTTTTTTTGAAACTCCATCACCACCTTACATTGAGAGAGAATCTTTACTTATGTATAGAGGACATAATATTACATAAGAAGAAAGTGCAAGTTAGCTTATCTTTTCATCTTGCCAGACAAAATATTTACTCTGGTTTGCTCAATTTTTTCAGAATAGAAAGGTTTTTAGGTTGGGGGGGAGGGAGTAGTATATGTGTTTTGTTTTGTTTTGTTTGGGATTAAATGTCACTTTGTTATACCACTGTTCTGTCATGAATCTCCCTATCTCCGCGTCCCATACGATAGATTTTTTAATTTCACAAATTAGAATCCAGTTTATGACTTTCTTTAACTTCTTTAATTATATCATTTATGATCAAATCATAGTACTTGGCCTCTGACCTCAGCAGGGTCACTTTCTCTCTAGTCTCCATGGATGAGAATATCTCCAGTTTTTGCTATGGAAAAGATAACATCATCTCCTGCAGTGAATCCCATCTCCCATTTCCTACTTCATTCCACCTGCTAATCATCTCCATTATCTCTTTCTCTTTTAATGAATTGTCAACTAACACTGAAAGGGATAAAGTAGAACTCAAGAGTAGTAGCGTTTCCCTTTGTCTTTCTTGTCGATTTAAGACTCCATCTCTGGTTGTTTCAGTCTTTCTGGTTTGGACCCATGTCTAAAGTAATGCTGCCTGAATTCAAACCCTACCACTTGTGTGACCATGGGCAAATCATTAAACTGAGCCTCACAAGCCTTCATCTGTTATATGGGGAATACCACAGAAGAGTGTTAAGCACTTTGCAAAACTTAAATACCCAATAAATATGAGTCGAGTTGTTACATATCAATAACTAATGATACAAAGCACTGTGTTACAAGTGACCTGAGTGGTACAGTTTGGGAAGTGTTCTTGAGTTCGAAGGAGGCAAAGAGCATTGTGGGCTACCAAGTCAAGGCAGGCTTCATTCAGGAGGTGGTTCCTACAGTGGACCTTGAAGCATCCTTCAAGATTCAAGGCAAGATTCAGATCGGGGGAGAAAAGTGAGAAGTATACCTACTCAGTTACTTATTCATATATTATGTTCTATGGTAGGGATAGCAAGTAGACTTTTGTTTGACCAAAGTTCAAGATTTGATTGGGGCAAAATTGGAAAATAATAAAAAGGGGGAAAATTTTGTCTCTGTCCTCCAGGAACTAAAAAAGACAGGAGGAATCACAATTAAAGAAGGATAGTTTAAGCAAACTTCAGATAGAGTAGAAAAATCTGAGGTGTTTTGCTAACTTAAGAGATGGGCTAATAGAATTTGTTTCTGTTAAAGCCTTGTAAGAAATAAAAGGGATTTGACAGGCCAATAGGATTTAAACAAGGTGGACAGAATACAAGAAGTAGCCAATGGGGGCAGCTAGGTGGCGCAGTGAATAGAGCACCAGCCCTGGAGTCGGGAGGACCTGAGTTCAAATTTGGCCTCAGACACTTAACACAAAAACTAGTCATGTGACCTTGGGCAAGTCACTTAGCCCCAACTGCCCTCCAAAAAAAAAGGCAAAAAAAAAAAACGTAGCCAATGAGTTAAGTATGTTAGGAGGCCTGATAGACTAGAAGACTTGGGTTAGATTTAGAACAAATGGTCCACTGAAGTCTACAATATAGATGTCTGGTGCTAAAAAGAGTTAGCCGTGGTGGTGATGATGTTAGTCATAGTAGAAGTAACAGCAGCAGCTGCCATTTATATAGCACTTAAAGTTTTTAAGTGCTTTACAAATATCTCATTTCATCCTTACAACAACACTGGGAGGTGTTCTTGCTCTCCACATTTTAAAGCGTGTGACTCTAGAAAATAAATATATAGCTGCAAAGCAAATTTCAATATATTAGATTTAGAAAAATACTTGGTTTATGCCTTTAAACTTCTCTTTCTTGTCTTTTGTTAAATCTAGGGTAGTAGGTCTCATTATAATCATTGCATTAATCAATTAGAAAAAAAAATTGAATACCACTGCCCTTGCCTCAGAAAGGTGTTGTCACTTGCTGTTCCAGTTTTCATTTACTCGTCTGTCTGTGTGAGTTGACTTAATATGGTAAGATATATACAATTCGGTTCTTTGAGTCCAGTTTTTCAAGGCTTAAGTGCATCACCTCCAAAGCCAAACAGAAAATCCTGCATCATTTCTGCCATTGTTATCAAGGCCTCCAGATTCTCTCACCTTATAAAACTACAAAGGGCTTGATCCTCTGGGCTTGTGCTGTCCAGCTTTTAGTCCTCAGAGGGTAGAGAAGTGGGACTCACTAGAAATCATGTGAATGAGATAATGAAAAGCTTGGTTATTTATACTCAGACTAGAAACTGAAAGGGATTCTGTTTCATTTGTTATGAATCCTTTTGCACGGGGATGGTTGTGTGTTCTCCTTTGGTTAGCTTTTCTCCTTTTTTCATATTAAAATATCTGCCTTTGCTAGTGCTCTCTAGTGTCAGAGTATGCCCTTTCTTCTGAAGAAAACAGAAATATTTCACCTACATTTTCTTGAAAACTCCATTAAAAAGAAAAAGATCTCTAGCCACTTTACTGGATTCCATTTGTTCTACTTCCTGCAAATCTTCTTATAATGACACTAAGGTTGAGTACTCTGGGCAACTAATTAGAAACCACCTGGCTGAGCAACCAAGAATTTACTTTAGCCTTTACCATTCTCCAGTGTCAACACACAAACTTGAAGAGAAAAGAAATCGTTTTAGTAATTATTACCACAAAAAGGGACAAACAGGGGAAAGGGGTTTTAGGCTGTTTGGTATGTGAGAAGAAAAAAACATCTCATGCTAATACGCCATAACCTATGGATCATTCTTCACACCTCCCAAAATGCCAGTGTGAGCTTGAGTTTACAAAATCCTATTTCTTCAGAAGTACTCTAGCCAATCTTGACAACAGGACCATGAGAAAATCTGCAGATAAACACCTGTTGGTCTCTATGTTGGCCATCTATTGAAGTAGGAACCATGTTAGTAATGTCAAGAGTCCTGGGACTGCTGTTTAACATGAGTTTTAAATTAATCAGTCAAGAATTATTTGTTGAGTATCCACCAAGTTCTTAGCGCCATGAGATGGCTGTTTGAGGAATTCAGTATTATAGGTTGCTGAGCAAGTTGTTTTACCTGTTTCTTATAGGATGTATTCGTTAAAGTTAAGGCCTCACTCCATTAGGGATTGTGTGCAACTGGCCTCCCATAGGCAAAAAGTACTTCAAAGTATAGTTAGTTTACCTTGTGGGGAGGGGGGAAGTATGAGGCTATGTCCTTTATAGCCAACACAATGCACATTATTAATAGCTTGTGGGGTTTTCTCCTGGATCACATTATCCCCCTGGAAATTAAACGGCACATCTAAAGCATGAAAAATGTACTTTTTTTTTAAACAGTAAAATGTAATTTTCTAACATAATACCCCAAATAAAGTGCCATGGAGCTATTCACACTAAATTGAATTTTTTGGTATGTAATCTAGTACAAAAACTGACAAATAACAACTCCCCCCACCCCCCAAATCATTAGTCATTCAGTTTGGAGGCACAGAGGCGGTAATCTGCAAGGGCAGGCATTTTGATGTCGGCTTCAATTGCACACTTCATTTATTTGGACAGGGTACAGGCGGCGGCTCCTGTCACGGGGCATCACTGCACTATTAGCAAGTTTCGCCCCAGGGCAGCTGGGACACTGTGCTGGGGCAGATGTCCTTTTCAGTGTATTCAGTGGCCATTCTTGAGGGTTGTTTACTGTTGCCATGGTGACCTTTATTTCCATAGCAGCGGCCTCTGCTGCTTCTCAGAGGAAAGTGAATTTAGTTATAAAAGGATAATATTTTTCTCTGTCTCTATAACCTGCCATCTGTCAACTGGCGGATCGGTATGGATTCAGAAACCTATTAAGAATAACGGCAATGCTGTGATGACTTCTTTTTTTTCCCCTCTCTTATTAAAGAGCAGCAATAGATTTTGAAGCAAGTGATGGTGCCCTCAAGAAGGGAATTTTATATTTCCCCCAAATACATAGAGACTTTGCCACCACTATGCATGCACAGTCCCAGAAGTGACCATTTAAATTCTGCTGATGAGAGGTGACCAAGTGTCATGTTTTTATTCCCCACCCCCATGCAGGTGTGTTTAATTTTTTCCCTGAGCCATAAGAAAATGGCTAGACCTTTCCTGTTTTGTTTTTTCCCCCCAGGGCAGAAGGGGGGTGCCAGGCAAGTGGCACAGATTACTTCTCAGGAAAATACAATGCAAACTATGAAATGAATGCAGTGAAAAGGAGTCCTCTTTGCCAAAATAGAGGCCTCTCTCTTTTTTTTTTAATGTCTTTTTAATTGAAGCCGAGGGACACATCCTTTAAATCCTAACTCTATAATAGTCTTTTTCTATCCCCACATGCAAAAAAGGGAAGGAGGACACCCTTGGGATATCTCCTCTATTTCCTAGTTCTTTTCACTGTTGCATTCAGTAAACAATAACTTACAGGGGGAAAAACACACACACAAATTGGCCCCGTTGTAAATAATGTATTTATTGGTTGATTTTTCCAGATCCTGACATTGATGCTGCCACTGCCATGATGCTTTTGAATACTCCCCCTGAGATACAAGCAGGTTGTGAGTAGATATTTCTATAGCATACAGCACCATAGACTTGTCAACTTAACCTTCTCATTTATGTGCCAGACCCTAGGAGAAACTAATGCTAAAAATACCACAACTTCCCATGAAGACTTCTTACTTTCTAAAATGCATAGGTTTACAGACTTGCTTTCATGTACATGTACGTATGCATACATCTGTATGTGTTAAGGCTTAAGGAAGAGTTCAGTGCATACCAATTAGTGTGGGGAAAAGTGAAATAGACCATCTGATGAACTATTGTATTTCTTTTTCCTGAAGGAAAAATCCTATGCCTATGGAGGCTCCAATGAGAGAGACTATCTGGGGAATAGCTGAGCACATGAGCCCTAGGCGATGCACACTCTTAGAAATCTCCCTTTCACCAGGACCAGTGTGACCCTCACTTTCCAGCAGCAGGCTCTTGGGAATAAAGTAGAGAGCATTCCAGGGAAGAGAATCACTTGGTTGCAAGCACAGGGGTCAATAAGGAACCTCAAAATAGATACTCTAAAGCACCCTTCCTGGCATTTGGGGGCTGCTGAGTCCATCCCCTCTTCATCCCTTCCTGATCATGAAAATCCGGGACATTGGAGACAACTCCCAGCAATACTATTCCTTTGTTCAGCCCCTGTTAACTCTTTAGAAGTACCAGGTCTTAGGGGAAGCTCCTTTCATTCTAATGAAAATTTCTTCCTGTTGCCCTTTCCAGTTTTCCTGGCACTATCCAGTGAGGCTAGAATAGATCTTGCTTATCAGGTATGAGAAGAGATCTCTGTGGATCAGATTTGTGGTTGCAGGAAGATCTTCTGACCTCTGCATGAAGAATTGTGCTAATTAAACAAAGTTTCATTGGATTCTGGAAAAATCATCCTTCATGAGGCTGGTCCCATTCTGCCTGCTCTCCAAACTCAGAACTTCTGGGGACAGGTGGCCAACCACTTCCTCCTCACCCCAAGCTTGGCAGGAGCAAAACGATAGAATATAAAACCTCCTTTAAAAAAATTCAAAACTAGGAGCCCCGTTTAAAGAAGAAATAACACAAATTCAAAACTAGGAGCTCTGTGGATCTCCAGCAAAAGTACCTCTGGTACAACTGGCCAACCAAGAGCCCTTCTTTTGGAAGTTTTGGCTTTTGTCAGACTACGCTGACTGACCTGCCCTCCTGCTCAGCTCCTAACTTAGGAGAGAATGGATCTTGAAAGTTTCAGTGGCCCACAGTTCTGAAGTGTGTGGAAACTATTTGATTGGGAACAACTCATCATCTTGGGAAACACCCAAGTGTAGTACATATTGTTAATGGAGGTGTACTTTTTTGGGCAACTTTCCCCACTGTGAGTATTCCAAGTCACCTCCATTAGAAGGCATCTCCTTTGCAATCTTAGGAAACTCAGCTTGATCATTTCTCTCTATTTCTTTTGAAATGAATTTAGGAATTTCAGAGTTTACCCAGGAGTTGTTACCATGCCTTGGAGTTAATGTCCTTATCTTGTAATCTCCTTTTAAAGACACTCCCAATTTTTCTTCTCTTATTTGCATTGTTCTGGTACTAGAATTGTGCCCATCTGTACCCATTTGTACCCAGCCCACAACATAAAAACACATCCAGTAAGCAGATAGACTGGTAAGTCAACCACCCTTCAACCTGCACTTGAAATTATGGAGAAATGGAAAGTCTCCATCCAGAGATGATGGTTCAAGAAAAGTAAATCTCAGGCTTGCAGTTCTGTGTCAGAGATACTATAGTGAGTGGCTTATAAATCCACTCGCCTAACTTATCGCATAAAGACCTCCACATGACTTGTCTCTGATTACTTGTGATCACAGCAGCAAAATTCCTTTGGAGAATGAAGCTGCTAAAGGGGACTTTAAAGAAAGGGGAAGATGGCCGTATGGGTGTGACTGGGTTATTCATCTGTAACAGTGAACCTGGTGACCTTGACCACAAACCTTCATTGTTGTATCTGTGGAAGCCACTTTTAAAGAGAAAGAAAAGCAGAAGTGAGGGAGAGGGATCCTGATTTGTGGAGGATAACCGTGTGACTCACCAGTCATTTTCCAACATCCATATCAGAATAACTCAATGGGGTTCAGTCCTCCTGACCACTGGCTCTTCCGGTTTCACTGCTACTGCTCAGAAAGCTGTGGGCCATGAGGAAAATGCTTTTTACCTTGTCTCCTTGGCCTTCTTTGCTGCAAAAGGGTAAGCATTTAAAACCAAACCAAACCAAAAAACCACCTCATGTTTCCTTTGGAAACTGCATTGACTCTAATTACTAGTCAGCTCCTTATTCCTGCTGTCACATCTCCTTTTAGACCCGTACTTCCAGGGGCGGCTAGGTGGCACAGTGAGTAGAGCACCGGCCTGGAGTCAGGAGGACCTGAGTTCAAATCCAGCCTCAGACACTTGACACACTTACTAGTCGTGTGACCTTGGGCAAGTCGCTTAACCCCAATTGCCCTCAAAAAAAAAAAGACCTGCACTTCCTGTACGAGGGAAGGCTAAGGAGAGAACTGAACCATCATCTAGAAGGATGGAGACAGAGACACCTTGGGGGTGAGTCTTCCTGAGAGAGGGCCAGGGGCCACAGGACACTGATAGACAGTCCCAAGACAACGTGATTCAGTGAATGACCGTGATAATCATAGCCAGCATTTACATGGTGCCTGCTATTTACCAGGCTAAGCATCTTACAAATCTTTTTTATTTGGTTCTCACAAGGAAGTAGTTATTGTTCTTAACCCCATTTAACAGTTGAGGAAACTGAGGCAAATAGAGGTTACATGACTTAATCAGGGTCACACAGCTGGTAGGTGTCCTCTGCTAGAGTTGAACTCAAATCTTCCAGACTGCAGTCCCAGCTCTCTATCCACTGCTTCACCCACCTGCCAAGCTGGACAAAGAGTTAGTTAACCAGATTTGCTGATCCACTACTAAGGTTTCTCTATTTCTATCCTTCAGGATAATGACTGTTTTCTTCCCAACCTTTCGCCATACAGAAACAAGAGTTAAGAAGGGTCTTGAAAACCTCCAGGTGCCAACATGAATGTCAGCTGCTTTATAGGGGGCACCAAAGGTCCTCTTATCAGCTGTCTTCCCTGCCTCCCTTCCCAAGTAGTATTCCTAAGTTTGGAAAGGGGGGTGGCACAGTCTTCAGGCCCAAAGTTAGTCAGGCAAAGAGTCATCCAGTCACTAGATCATTTGTCACTCCTCTTCAGCCAACAAGGAGAGGCCCCAGCAGAGCTTAGGCCTTGATCACTCCTCCCTTGGCTTTCCCACTGCCCCCTCTGTTATAAACCCTGAATCAGTTGGAGGGAGAAGTATTAGAGAAATGCGGTTATTGAATCAGAGTAACACAGACTGAATAACCTGTCAGTGACTTACATCAGCCAACCCACAATTATGTGTGCTGGGCACTGCAGTAGGAAGAAAGAAGTAGAAATAGTGCCTACTTCTTGTTCTCAAGGAGCAAGTCTAGTAGGCAAAATGCCATCAAGATAAATTACAAGAGAACGTGATTAATGGATAGAGGTTGTACAAGCAGGGCGTTAGGAGGGTTCCGCATTTGATGAAGGAGAGCATTTGAAGTAGGCCTTGAGGGTTAGATAGAATTTCAACAGGTAGAAGACTGATTAAGGAAAGGGGGAGTGGATTTCAGGTATAGGGAGCATGATGTGAGCAAAGGTGCAGAGACAGGAAACCTTTAGATGTTTTCCTGGAACAGCAAGTCTCTTGGAAAAAAGAAAAAGGCTAAGTTTTTTGTTGTTGTTGTTTTTAAGACTGTGCTTCTCCAAGGAAGCCACTATATGCGTAGAGAGGTGTTATTTTCAGGTCTCAAAAATTTTATTTATGTGAAATCATTCCATTCTCTTTAGAGATGTGACCCTCAAAATGGAATTGTAATGTGCCCAGTAATAACTCAGGAACTCTCAACCTTCAATTTTCCCAAGATGTGTGTGTACCGGAGTTATTTTTCCATGCAAAGCCAGTTGATTAGTCCAGATAATGGCCACGTGGTGGAAACAGCAACCAGTGATTGTAGATATGGGTGTGTATATATAAGCAGGTGTGTGGGAATGTTTCTCAGTAGACAGATGCATTTCATTGTCTGTTGAAAGACCTTGCTGTTCACGGATGGTGCTGTTCTTGTGGGTTGGATGTGGCTAGAAAAAGGCGAAGGAGCCAGAAGCCCTTGACACATTGTGTGGGGTAGGCCTGGATCTTTTCCTCCAGTTCACAAGCTGTGACAAGTCTTCCTTTGGTGGTACTGTGCAACTGCCCTCACTCAGATCACAGCCCCCTAACCTGATCCACCTGCTGCCACCTCCATTTCCTAGCAATTAATGGCTGCCATGCATTGCCTGAAAGGCCTCCCTTTTGCTGGCCATTCTTGCCAGTCACCCCACTTGAGCTCTTCTGTCCCTCAGCTCCTTAGATCTCTTCTCCCCATCCACACCTGCCATGTAGCTCAGCTTCATTGAGCTAGCTGGCTGTTACAAGCAAAGCTTCAGTAGCAGTGAACTTGGCAGAGCTCCAGGGCTCTGTCAGGGAGCCAGTCTTAACCATTTGAAGTTGTGTAGACCTCAAGAAGGGACTATTAGCACAGCTCCTTGATGCTAGGTAGGAAGTCTGTATGCAGCCAGTCAAGAGGCATAGCTATTTTGGAGGTTAGAAGGTTGCCACTGTTTTACGGAATCACATTAAGCTGGAAACCTTCCTGTGTGGTCAGATTTTTTTTTTTTTTTTTGCCATCTTGAGGAGTAACCTGATTTCTTTGCCTGTTGGGACATTCTTACTGGGCTGCTGCCTGAGTAGCTTAAGAGTTGCTGATCACTTTTCATCAGGGTGTACTTCAAGGGCCTCTCTGTGATTATCATCAGTCCTTCCAAGGAGGCAGATTGTGACCCATCCATGTCTGCCCGTCCTCTGCACCTCTTGACCATCTTCTCCCATAAATTCATCCCAGGGATGGGGGGGCGTCTTCTCCATGTGCCAGCAGTATATACATAATGGAAATCTAAGACTGTGCATCCATTCTTTGGGTGCATAATTTACTACTGACCTCAGGGTTTGTTTAAAGATTGAAAGTCCAGGGGTACAGGGTCTGTTCTAAAAAACCAACCTCCACTGCTTTGGGGATCTCTGTGCATATGTACTTTTAAAGAGTTCCTACCTGACTAATCTCTGGGTCTTATGGTTAAGGTTATAGTCCATCATATTGGACTATATTCCAAACCCCATTCTTCCAGAACCCATCACAATATCATGAGTGGGGTAAATGAAGATTCTATGAGAAAACTTTTAAGATTATTGGCATTTTCCCCTCCAACATAATAAATTCGATTTATGTGCATATGAACAATGCATACATATCCACATCTGTTTTTCAGCATGAAAATATATTTGATTTCCTTCCTTTTGCCCCCAAAGTCTGCTCACCTGAGCATAAATAGAATCATAAGAACTGTGAAGGCTTAACTTAGATATCATCTGGCCTTGCCCTCTCATATTGGAAATGAGGAAACTACTCAGAGCCTGATTGAAGGGGAAGTGATTTGCCCATGGTCACAAGACCAGTAAGAGGCAGGGCCAGAGCTCCCGATGAGCTCTTCTAAGGACAGTCCCAGTGTTTGGTTTGGTTTGGTTTTCCCCCTCACATTGTACTTGCTTCTTCTTACCAGGAGAGAGATTGCACATTTCCAGACTGCTCCAGTCCTGCATGTGAGGGTTCTGCCATTATATTTCAAGCCTGTGCTATCCTGTGGCCAAATTAGTTTGAGAAATGCTGAGGCAGAAAAATTTTTCAGAAGATTAGAGGTGCCATCTTCAAGGTTTGAGCTCTGCTGTGCTTTTCTGGCAGGGTATGAATTATCCTTAACCCCAACTGAAGTATTAGGAAGTCAGGAGAGACCAAATCACCATTACTCATTTATATCACCTGGAAAGTCTTATCATGTATTAATTATAGTTCACTTCTCTGTGGCATTTTAAGGCTGACAAAGTGCTTGCTTAGCCTTACAACAACACCCTTGGGGCAGGTTTTGTAGATCCATCATCCCCCACTTAAACAAGTGAGGAAACTGAGCCTTAGAAAAGAGAAATACCATGTCCCCCAAGTCATAGAATTTCCAAGTTTTAGAGTAGGGTTTTGAACCTAAGCCTTTTAGACTCCAGGTTCAGTGCCCCTTTCCATATACTATATAGGCTCTGCTTTCTCTTTCTCATTGGAAGTGGGCAGGGACAAGCCCCTAGGTAATGAATCACACTTCCATATCCCACCTGGGAGAAAGAAGCAAGTTACCCAGAGTGGCCTAAGTGTGGCCATTGTGCCAGCATATGAAATCAGAAACCCCAAGCAGCAAGGAAAATGACACGGTCAGAAATAGCAGACCTCCCCAGCAACACGGAGGCTTTCTGCCTGGAACCAAGGATCTCTGTCGTCTGTGCCAGGAGGAGTAGAAGGAAGGGCATCCTGAAAACAGTGTGTTCTCTCTCCCTTTCCCCGTCACTTCCAAAGAAGCAGGTGGGAGAACCAACTTCAGGAAAAGGAAGGATTAGTGGAATCACCTGCTGCTCAACTTATGGCTTCTATTAGTGTCAGCCAGGGCTCTCCTCCAAAGGCTCCAGTGGGAGCGCTGAACTGCATTTAGTAGCTGAAGCAGCCATGGCAGCTCAGCACCAGGACAGGATGGATGCTGAGGTCGCTGGTGGTAAGGGTCTTCCAGTTCCAAAATTGCTTTTTTTTTTTTTCCATGTGCTCCAGAGGGTTATCCTTTTTAAAAAACCAGATCTGGTCACAGAGGGTTTTATTTCTGAATGGGTGATCTTAAATTACCAATTGAGTTTGTGTCTCTTGAGTTTTTATCCTGGTGAAAATAAAGATTCCTTATATAGTCCTATCATTAGGATATGGTTGGCAGGCAGGGGTAGGAGAAGAATATGCAGACACTTTTGGCGTTATTTCATCCCTGTTTGAAACTCCCAGGCCTTAGTAGCTTGGCCTTCCCAACTGTAGATATCAATGGCACTGTCTCCCAAGAAGTAAAAACAAAATGTGTGAGATTGGGGCTCTTTGCTAGGTGGTTTGGTAGATAAAATGTTGGGCCTCAAGTCAGAAAGGCCCAAGTTGAAATCCTGCCTAGCTTTGTGACCTTAGATGAGTCAATCAGCCTCTGTCTGCATCAGTTTCCTCAACTATGAAATGGAAATAATAAGAGCACCTACCTCCCTACCCCTGGTTTCTTGTGAGGATCAAGGGATAGGATAATTGTGAATCACTTAACACAGTGCCTGAAACATGGTAGGTCCTTAGGGCTTCCTATTTCCAGTGAGACCTGTGAATCCATAATGAAGAATTCTCAATTTTGAACAGAGAGTTTCTCTGCTCTAACAACTCACATGTTTGTGTACCTATAAACTCACCAGACATTTTCCTCACCACAACTTCTGTGGAGTAGGGAGTGCCAGTAATATCCCCATTTTATGGATGAAAAAACTAAGGCTCAGAGATGGCACAAACAGCTTCTCTGTAATCTCCCAGCCTAGTGAGTGTCCTAACCAGCTTTTGAACTCATTCACATTTCCTGGCTCCCCATCCAGTACATGTCTATTCGACCATATTGGCTTTTAACTGATATCTGTCTCCTTTCATCAGCTTCCCTTCAACAAAATAGGAATGTTGCTTTGGGAAATTTTTAGATTTCTGTTGCATGAAGGGTGCATGAGAACAAGGGGGAAGTGATGGGAGGGAAAAATGCCTGTGATGTAATAACAAAAATTTACCTGAACAGGCCCAGATAGAAAAGCTTGCTATTGAAGGACGTACGTACCTTTGACTCACTTTGGGATAATTCTTATTTCAGAAGCAATGAAAAAAGAAAAGGAAATAAAAAACTGGAGAAGGGAGAGGCGTTAAGGACGTATCGTTGGCTTATAGCAACCAGCACGCCATCCTGGACACACTTATTTTCTGTCTGTACAGGAAAACTTTGTAATTGAAAAGTCTTGATGAATACCAAAGTTGGAAGAAGTTAGGGCTGGAGTTGCAATCCATCTTTTGTTGTTGTTTCTCCATGACCTCATTTTGGGGTTTTCTTGACAAAGATACTGGGGTGGTTCACCATTTTCTTTTCCAGCTCATTTTACAGATGAAGAAACTGAGGCAAGCTGGATTAAGTATCTTGCCCAGGGTCACACAGCTAGTACATTTCTGAGGCCAGATTTGAACTCACTTATATGAGTCTTCCTGATTCCAAGCCCAGGTGTTCTATCCACTGTGCCACCTAGCTGCCCTGAATTTCATCTAAGAATGTTTTAAAGAGCGTGGTGGGATAAGCCCAGGTTAGAGAGCCAGAAGTCCTAGGAAATGCAAGGAGTTCCTTGGGGGGAAATCTAATTTAGTGAGATAGATTTAGCCATTGATGGTCCCTTTGAAGTGAATACATTTTATCCATCAGGGTGATGCTTTCATGGGTTAATTTCATGTTGCAGATGATGACCACCTACCCCCCAAAATAAATAAAACCATCTGATAGACTACAGGAGCTTTTCCCCAAAACCTTCTACCCATATCTTTTACCTGGCCTAACTGCTCTCCTATAGAAAGCAAAATAAATAAAGCCATTGTTCTTTCCTCCTGGTTTGCTACTGTGCTTATTTGCTGTGGGCATGGGAACATATAACTTTCTGCAAAACTGGAGCACTGTGTAGAACCAGTTTTCTTGGAACTGAGATGGGGTTGTCTTGGCTATGAGTGATTTATTAGGCATGTGGAAAATAAAGGCCTTGGGAGCTTAGAAAACTAGATCAGGAAACTGTATTTAAAATTTGTTTCCATGTATTTCCTCCTTGCAACCTGTGGTGTAGTGGATAGAGTGCTAGGCCTAGAATCAGGAAGACCTGAGTTCAGATTTGGGCTCAGACCCTCCCTGATGGAGTGTGACTCTGAGCTAATTACTCTGAGCTAAGAGCCTCTCTGCATGTTTCAACTATAAAGTGAGGATAATGGCAGCACCTACCCCCCAGGGTTATTGTGAGGATCAAATGAGAGAATAGTTGTGAACTGCTTACTTAGCACAGTGCCTGGCACACAGGAGGTTCTGTGTAAAATGCTCATTCTTTTTTTTTCTCTCTTTCCCTGTGAGGGAGGATATCCAGGTAGATTTGATGAGATTTGAGGGACAGACATGGGCCAGATGACTGTCAGGGCTGAACTATTGGATTCAAGTTTATGGAGCAGATGCCAATATGCCACTTCCTCCACTGAAAGAAGGATATGATAGAGTCACTGTCTTTATGGAGCTCCAAATTTGGTTGAACATGTCTATCTCGTACAGTATAAAACCTAATATAATCCGGTGCCCAGATCCGTGGAACTGAAAGTGTTGGAGAAGATGTCACAAGGAAAGCATGACCTGCCTTTGGACCATCTTGTCACTGACTTTACCTTCTTTTGACGTCCTCAATTCAGTTCGGTTTTAGTGCATTTGTCTTATCATCATGTGTTCTCATTCTGCCTCAGCTCCCCCACATCTACCACACAGGTCATGATAGTGGGGCACCTGCAGGATTCTTCTGGGCAAAGGACCATGACCTCTGGAGAGATGTTAAATACGTAGCTTATTGGATCGTCTTCATTTGGGGCATTGGTGGAATCAAGAAATATTTGGCTGACTTTTTCCATGACTGTATCAGAGGGTATCTGAGAAGCAGCTTTGAACTAGATGCCAGATTAGGCCTCTTTGAGCATTATCTGGCTTGTTGGAATCTAGTTCAAATCAATGCACTTACCAGATTTCTTATGTGCAGGGCACTGGGCTTGGTGCTTGAGATGCAAAAAGAAATGAAAGGTAGTTTCTTCCTCCAAAACTTACATACTCTACTGAGTAGATACAAGCAGCAACTTAATACTACAAAGAACATAGAAGCGCAAAGCAATAGAGAGCCTAAACATGTTCTAATAAGTGGAACAGATGAGGAAAGACCTTCTGTAGGAGGAGGCACCACAGTTGGGCTTTGAAGGAAACAAGGACTTCTGCAGGGCAGAGGTAGGGAAAACTGGGAACAAAAGTGTAAAGTCCAGAGGTGAGACATTGTGCGTGGGTCAGTATGACAAAAACAGAGAGTACAAAAAGGGGGAGCCAGGTTATGGAGCGCTCTGGATGCCAGGCTGAGGATTTAGTATTTTATCTTCAAGGCAGTAGGGCAGATTGAGGGATTTTGAGTAGGGGGTGACATGGTCAGGTCTCTTCTTTAGAAATATTTCAATTTGATGGCTCTGTAGAGGACAAATTAGAGGAAAGAGACTAGAGTGAGGAAAATTAATTACAAGGCTTTGAATATGGAAAAAATAATTGACTAAAAGCTATATTGTTTAGACTTTAAATACACTTCCACATGTGTCTGATACTAATGTTGCATATGTCACTATGTACTTAGAACATTTCCATCTATTAATTATTTTAGACTACTTTCTTCTTAAGTTAGCAGAAATTTAGATTTTCTTTTGTAAAGATGTGAGCTAAGTCATTAAAGTGAGTTGTCACACAGTTTGCCAGAATGCTTTGTTATTAAATCAGTTTCTTGATCTTGGTACTTTGGCAGTCTGTTGTCTTGAGTCAAGCAGACACAGGAGACTTAAATGGACTTCGGAAATCATGTAGCCATCTCTCAATTGTAATAGAAAATAGGTACAGTCTGATTCACTGAAATCCACAGATAGTCATAAATCCATGTTTTAGCCAACAGTTTCAGCCTCATCTAAGTCATTTTCCTGAGATGTAAGAAGGAACCAGATCAACTTTTCTCTTTCCTTATCTAACAAGGATTGAATTGGCATCGTAGAGGACAAAAAAAGAGAGCCCAGCTACCGAGATTGTCATGCATTTATAAAGCACTTTTCTCACAATAGCCCTGTGAAATACGAAGTACAAATATTATTCTCATTTTACAGATGAAGAAATCAAGGCCCAGAGAGGTTAAGTCACCTGTCCTAATTATATAAGCTAGAGCTCAAATGAGTCAGACCTCAAAACTGGGCCTTTTAACTCCCTCCACTGACTCATGCTGTCCCAGAGGGTCTTGTAGAAACATCAAAACTATATCATTTTCTAAATGATTGAGATTTGGCTTTCACAATATTCCTTTCAGTTTTGTTTGACTTGGGATATTTGTTATAGAAGAGCATTTTGTACGTGAATATATTGTAGTTATTTCTTGGCTTTTCATTCTGAGAATTTTATTTAAAGACCATCCTTCACAAAAACTACTTTTTGTTTTCTACTTTTTGTGTTTGGAGTGGGGAAGGCAAGGCAGTTAGGGTTAAATGACTTGCCCAAGGTCACACAATTAAGTGCCGTGGAGTGTCTGAGGCTCTGTTCACTGCACCACCTAGCTGCCCCTGACAACTACTTTTTAATTCTTCTTAAATGATGGTGACGACTGACTTCCAACTTCCAAACCACCTGTGGTGGTTTCCATTTTTGGGCTGAAACTTCTTAAATCTTCCTACACAGACATTAACCATGGCCTAGGACTCAATCTGCCTTCCACCTGGCTATGTGAATCGTTACTCTTTTCCTGGCTTCAGTTTTCTCTTTTGTAAAATGAGGAAGTTGGACTCGGTGACGGCTAACGTCCACTCCAGCTCTCTTAGGATCTTCCAGATGTAATATTTGATGTTCTGTGTTGTAAAAAATTTACTTGTCATATTCATCTTTCAGTGCTAGGCCAGCAGCTTGAATGGTAACCATTCCTTGCCCTTTTAAAGTGTCGGACTTGAATAGGAGACCTTCGAGACCAGCTAGTTCAACTTCTCACATTCTGTAGAAGAGGAAATATTCCTAGGGAGGTGAAATGATTTGGCTGTCATACAATTGGTGACATCAAAAAGTAGGACTAGAACTCAGCTCTTCCAACACAAAGATAAATTTACCATCTTAGATGGCCACATGCTGTCATGGACAGAGTGCACTAATGAATTGTTGACTTTGCTTGGGGATGGGGGATGCCATAGTGTTTGCCTTCTTGAACATAGTGTGGTCCTAGGGAGATAAAGAGGTCTCTTCCATATTGTTTTTGGAGGATTGGGTGGAGAAGGGGGAGGAATCTGTGACCTGAGCATGGCACTGGGGGAAAAGTTGGCAAGTTGGTTGTTCCAGATCTAATGTACAATTTCGGAGAGGCATATTGAGGAAATTTTCCTGGAAGCAATTGAAGGCAAGGAAGTTAATTGTCCAGAGCAATCCCCTGAGTGGTTTGGAAGCAGAGGCTAAGGGGCTGCTTGATGCTAATCCTTAAATCCCTTTAAAGTCTCTGAGGAGGAAAAGGAGTGTGCTGGAGGTAGAAGCCTGTAACATTAAATGTGACCATTTTAGTTGTTAAGATGCCAAAATGCTCATAGAGTCAGGATTGTGTATTTTTACTATTGGCTATGTTGGTTTAAAAAAATAGGAGAATGTTGACCGTTACTGACCAAGGCTGGAGGCCTCTATTTTAAAGCAAGGAAATGCTCACTTATAAATAAGAGTGTGTCAGAGAAGCACATTAAGTTTTGTTTCTTGACTAAAGTTTGCCCAAAGATGAAGATTTCTCTATTCAGTAAATTCCAGTCACTAAAAGAAAAACAGAATTTCTGTCTCTCACTGACGTTCTTTTTGACCTAGGTAGCGCTATTTTGGTTCAAGTGGTCAGTCTGACCTGGCTGACTGAATCCTGCCTATCAGAGCCATCAACATTTTATTAAGCCTTTGTACTAAAATCTTTACAATTGATTTCCTGCATTGTTTTCAAAATGTTGTATTTTTTTCTTTTTCAGTCCCTCCAGGAGTAATACAAAATGGAGCCCGGGTTCTGAGTCGAGGTATGTTCCCTGGAGTTAGACCACTGCCCATCCACCCCATCGGAATGGCGGCTGCCGTGAGGTGAGTGAAGGTGATGCTACCGATTGGGTAAGCAGCCCTGATTTTTCCACAGTGGAAGTCCAGTTGCATAGGAGAAGAATAACCACCAAACAGTCTGACAAATCTAGCTGTGTTTTCCTAAAGGGTTAAAATTATTCTCAATGTTTAGAATGAAAAGACTTTTTGTGTGGGGAAGGTTTATCCAGTGCATTTTTCAGGCAATCAGATCCTTGGGCTTCTTATCTTTTCAATCAAAGAAACTAAAATACAGGGAGATTAAACAAGTCATACACACTTACTCTGAGAAGATTTAGAATCAGAAATCTATGAGAATTGTAGGAAATCCTTCCTTCCAGTAACGATTCTTCTATCTTTGCATCTACAAAGGTTCTTTTACAACTGTACTCCTTCCACTCTGGTGGGTTGTATTTGTTCTCATAGAGCTTCTTTTGACCCATTGGAAAAGGCCCTTCTTGAAACCGTGAAGAGCAAGGTTGCTTTTGTGTACATGCTGCTATTTAAGGTTTCCACGATGAAGTTTCAGTGATTACTGAGGTCTTCCAAAATGCGATTCCAAACCCAGTTTTGCCTCAGTGTCAATAATAACAGAGAGGAAGCCTGGTGTAATGGTTAGAGAGCTCAGCAACCCAAGGAGACCTGGGTTCAGGTCTCACTCTCATCTCTGAAATATGCTAGCTGTGTGACCTTAGGCAAGTTGCTTAATATCTCGGAGTTCTAGGAAGCTTTTTAAGGCTCTTAAGTTGCAGGAAAGGTGCCAGCCTGCATTAGCAAAGGGAGTTTGCTCACCTAAGAGCTCCCATGCCAATGAAATCTCAAGACCTATATCCCTATAAATAATGACATGATTTTTGAGGGAAGGGAAGAAAAGAGTAGAATGTGAAAGAGGATAACAGGGAGGATGGGGGGGGGGGTTGGAAGGAAGCCCTCTGTTATGTCTCCTCATCATATGCTGGATTACTTGGAAAACCTCGGACGGGTCCTTTTCTTCTAGTTCTCTATTAGTAGGTCATGTTTACCCTTAGATGAATGATCTTAACCCCACTCCATAAAGTAGGGTTACCGATGTTCGTGCCTCAGGTGATGAATGGCCTTTGATTTCTTGTTCTTTTGTTATAAAACATTTTTTTCAGACACCCCTCATTTTCTCTCTCTTTCCTTCCTTGGGCTATTTTAATAACATCTATCCATTTTCATGAACAAAATCTAAGCATAGATTTCTGCTACAGTATTGATCATTCTTAAATTTGGTCCACGATGGCATTCTTACTAGGAAGAAGATTGGACAAGGAAGAGGAGGGAAATCCATAGACAAGAAATTGCGTTCCCCAAAATGTAGAGGAAAAGGTGACCTCCAGCAGGAGCTGAATTAAACCCTGCTGGTTTTAATTGTTACCTTCACATCCTGTCTTCCTTGAAAATTTTAATAATCAGTGTCTGTAGTCCCATTTGCTTTGGAGTGGTGAGAATATTCAGGATCAGAGGTGGCAGAGTGTTTGAAAGTGTTGACACAAAAACTGTTAAAAAGCACCTGGTTGTTAATAAATGCCAAGAAATCTAAAGAGAAACAAAAGAAATAGTGTTGGGCTAGCTAGGTGGTGCAGTAAATAGAGCACCAGCTCTGGAGTCAGGAAGACCTGAGTTCAAATCCAGCCTCAGACACTTAACACTCACTAACTATGTGACCTTGGGCAAGTCACTTAACCCTAATTGCCCTGCCTTCCCCCTCCAAAAAGACAAAAAAAAGAAGAAGATGGAATAGAGTGTTAACCAGTTTGCTCTGCCCATGACTTGACCATTCTGAAACATGTTGGTCAGGGAAGATTTAACCTGGCTGTGTGGCAGAGCTTGTGAATTCGGAGCTAAATTGTCCAAAACAAACATACAATTTGGGTTTCAGAACCCAAGATACATATACTGTATCTTAGAGTAGAGTTTTTCATTGCTGAGCCTGTCTCCAAATAGGTGCATTGGGAAGTGCTTGAAAAGTATCCTAGTTTACCTCTTTTATGGCAACTATAATTGGATATCCATCATTTTATTTCCCTTTTTAAAATGTGTTTATTTTTGCCGTGTGTCAAAATGAGCCTCAAGACCATTTAAAACTAAGAAAAAATAAAATACAGGATGGGAGGTGAGGGGATAAAGAAGCGGAAAAGGCGATGGAGTCAGTAAGTGGTCAGAATTATACCGGGCCCTCACATGAACCCACCTGGAAGGGACCAAGGGCTCTTGTGATTGTAAACAATTTGTTCAGCACCTGGGGGAAGGGGAGCAGTTAGACTCACTAAGGACCTATTTCCTGCTCTATTTCTCATGATGGAACGTGTCTCTGTGTGTATGTGGCTTTGTGTAAATGGCTAATTTCTTAAGTGAAAACATTTTCTTTGTGGAAGGGCTTTTCTCTCTCTGCTGAGTGTCGTGGGCCACATTTGTTTACCTTAAGTTGCCGTTGATCTGGATGAAGTGTTATTTTATTAGCTGATCATTACCCAGCTTGTGTTTGCTGGACTCTTCTGCATATAATTATGATGTAAAATCTCCTTGTTAAGAGTATCTGTCAATAGCATGATTGACTTCACTTTGTTGACTTTTTACACAATAGCTCCAGGTATTGGCCCATCATAATCCATGTGAAATCTGCCTATCTTTTAATTTGCCTGAGAGCATATTCTCCATAACACATTATGCTCAAAATAACAACTGCTGACGTCCTTCAGCCTTAAGTTACCCTCTCTATAGCTTTCTCAGTCAAGTGTGCCACAGCAGTTAGATTGGGTAGAGCAGAGATTCCTGAAAAATAGGAGTGAAAGTGTTTTTGACATTTTGAGAGATGAAGAGGTCCCAGATATTTTAAAATCATCACTAGAGAATTCTGTATTTAGGAGCTTCACCGATACCTCCAGGTCAGGACTAGTCAGCTTCTAGCCTTTGTCCAGGTTATTTTGGACCCAAGAGACTCTGGAGTCAAATCATTTGAAGACTGGAGGTGAAGGGGCATCAGTTGGTGGAGTCACTGGTGGGATGATGGGTGAGCAGGAGCTGGTCCTTCATTTGGAAAAGGAAAGGTTCTGAACCTTGGGATATTGGAGATATTTTCGAGGGTCTATGAATTTCAATAGGAAAACAGTTACATCTTTCTTTATTTTCACTAGCTTTTAACTGAAATCTACAAGCTTGGCCTCAGTCCAGTACTCAAGTCTTAGCAAATGTCAGGAGAATGAAGGCTTTAATTGATTACTTGTCCTACTTGGTTGCCACCTAGAAACTACATGTCTTTAGGCTGAGATGTAGATATGGTAGGAAAGCCATTAGTTTAGGACCTAGTTGCTTTAGACTGGCCTAGTTGTATTCCAAACTATACTACAAAATCAAAATAAAATTACACTCTCCAATCAATCCCTTCTGAGGTTGCATACAGTTTGAATGTGTGATATAGAATATTTCCCTCCATTGACTTCAAAGAAAACATCTTGGCTACATAAACTCTTAAGTGCATCAACTAAGATCATGAGCCCAGGCCCCCCTGCAATCAGTAATAAAACTAGTTTATAAAGTCATTGTCAAAAGGGAACAGTCAGAAGACTGATTCCCTATCCTAAGGCCTGTCACTTGTCAATTTTATTTGTTTTTTCCACTCATCAGTATCTCCTCTTTGCTCCTAAAAAAGTAATGAAATGTTAGTTCAGTTTTCCTTATCAGGCTGGCTCTGAGATGCAATGTCACATGGGTTTTTTGTATCATAGACCCCTTAGGTAGTCCGGTGAAGCCTGTGCATCCCTTCATAGAATCATGTGTTTAAATATACAAAATTTATACATAGGATTACAAAGGAAACCAAAAAAAAGCTCCTGGCCTTTATCTCCATGGCCAGAGTAACTCAATGGAAAGTCCCAGATTAGTAGAGAAGGCCCGTTTTTTAAAGCTCAATTTCCAGTTTACCTGGTCTCCTTGAGTCTTTCTTCAAGAAGGAAAATGCTAGGGGTCAGGACATAATTGGACTTTTCAGTGGGGTAAGAAGAGAAAATAAATTTGCAGAAAAAAATTAATGGAGGACATTAGTTAGAGACAGTTTATTTTTTTAAAAAATAATCCAAGTACAATTTCCTTGTAATATTGACATAAAAAATCATCTGTGAGTACTTGCAGACCAGATCGATGGTAAAGTAGATGGAGCACTGGACTTGTAGTCCAGAAGGCCTAAGTTTAGGTACTAAGCCATATAAACCTGGTCCAGGAATTTATCTCCTGGTGGTAATAGCACCTACCCTATAGAACTATTGTGAGAACCAAAGGAGAAATTGTGTGCAATGCTTTACAAACCTTAAAGTGCAATATGAATGTTAGCTATTGTTATTATTATCATAATATTATAGCAGTATATTAATATACTAGTTAATAACTAATAATATAGTAGCATATTAATAATATACTATTATTCTTATCATAACTTGAAATAATACTTTCTACAAGGCTGGGATGGGGAAGCAGTAAGATAGAGGTAGAGGAAAAATGTATGGGGTTAGGTTCCCAGCTATACCCACTGCTTCCACCAAGCATAATTAATGGAAGCAGCATTCATTATATTTTGTGATTCTGATTATTCTGAATTCTAAGCCATTACTGAAACTTTTCATATGTAAAATATATCATAATGTCACACCTCGTCTTCCAGATGTATGCCCACAGCCAGCCCCTTTGTGATCCCTCTGGACTCTCCTGTTTTGTTTTTTGCTTTGTTTTTAACTTTAGCCAGAATACTTCCTCTCAGGGATAACAACTGTTAAGAGAACAAAAAAAAATATCAATTATCCTTTTGTCTATGGTGGTTTGATCCAGTTATGTTTTTGTTTTTATTTTGTTGTTGTTGTTTTAGACAGCATTGTAGAGATGGGGGTGGGGTGTACTTTTTCCATGAAAAAAACATTGAAATTGGCCCATTTATTTTTATTTTTTTGTTTTTTTGGAGGGTAATTGGGGTTAAATGACTTGCCCAAGGTCAAGCCTAGTTTTTGTGTTAGGTGTCTGAGGCCGGATTTGAACTCAGGTCCTCCTGACTTCAGGGCTGGTGCTCTATTCACTGCACCACATAGCTGCCCCCGGAATTGGCCCATTTTGAAAGAACCATGGCAAAGCCCCTAGTACTTTTGAAAGTCTGTTAAGGTGCAGCCTCTGTTTTAACTAAGGACAACTTATTCCAGGCCTCCTTGTCTTCCTGAACATGTGATTTGCCACCTAGAGCTTTATTCTTGTGCATCAGAGAACCCAGATTTAGAGGGGGTCTTTAGGGATCATTTAAAACACCCTCCTTGTTGTCTGGACATGGAAGCTTATAAGCCTCAGCTGGGATTATACAGGGTTATTTGAAGTTGTTCAAAAGGACCATGCTCCAACCAATTATAAAGAACCCATTCCCTCTAATGCTTTTTAGAATTCTAAAGCTGCTATGGGGACAGCTAGGTGGCATTGTGGTTGCTTAGAGCACCAACTCTGGAGTCAGGAGGACAGAAAGTCTAACTTGAACTCAGTCACTTACTAGCAGTGTACCTGGGCAAGTCACTTAACTCTGTTTGCCTCGGTTTCTAGTCATTAAAATGAGCTGGAGAAGGCAATGGCAAACCACTCCAATAGCTTTACTAAGAAAAAGAGTTGAACACAACTGAAACAACTCAACAACATCAAAACTGTTTCTTCTTTTTAAAAACAATCAACTTTATATTTTAGTTTTCTAAAAAATTACCTATTATAGTATTTTCCTTTTTCCTCTTCCTCATTTAACTTCTTCAAGAGTCTTTTTCATTATGTTTCATTTTTCTGTCTTTCCTGCATTTTGTGGGATTAAAAAAAAACTATTAATGTCTTTAAATTTTTTTTACTAAACAATCATTTCCAGATATATCCCAAATATAATACTGGTTTTTTTTCCTTTTTTAAGCAAAATTGAGCAGAGTCATTCTATAGAGATTAAGTGACCTTTTTGTCAGAATTTTCCTGAGCCACTCATCTCTCCCAGACCTTTCTAGTTCTATTTCTTAATAGACAGAGACTTGCTCTTTGAGAGACTAGCCTGCCTTCAGACTATTGCTTCAATAATCCTTTGATTTTGATCCATTTGTTTAGGCTTGCTAAAGAATTGGGCCTTCCATATAAATCCTTTCAGTAGGTGACTTTGTTCTAAACAATAACAGGAAAGTTCAAAGATAAGTAACTCCAGTGTGCTCACTATATGGAAGCAAATAATTATAACTCACCTGTTTCTAGCACTGGGTAGATTGATTACAAGTAACTGGCATTTATTATATGCTAACTGCCCAAGATACAAAGACCCTTCAATCTAGAATCGCACAATCTAATGAGGAAAACATCACACAAACAGCTGCATACAAACAACACACATACAGAATTTACAAAACTCTTTCCTTATATCCATCATCAGCCCAACCTAAATATCACATAGGATTTAGAGATTTACTATTTATAAACATTTTAGTAATAAATTAATCATGCAAGTAATTCACTGTTGGAAAAGATTCATTTATTCATTCAGCATTCAACACATAATTGTGTCTATTTTTTATTTACTTTTCTGTGTCCGGGCTGTTTCTCCCCCTCTCCCCATTATACTGTATGCTTTTTGAGGGCAGGACCTGAGTGTTTGTGTCTTATTGTCAGCTGCTAGCAAAATGTCTGGCATGTGATAGGTTTGGAGTAAATGCTTGTTGAATTTCATTTTTAATGTCTTCTATGTGACAAGACACTATACCAAGACCTGTGGCAGATAGAAAAAATAAGACACAGTGCCTGCTCCTGAGCAAGTAATCTAAAAGAGAAAGATATAGAAAAAATAAAAATATGGTAATAACAACCTGACTCCCCTCCCCCCTGCCAACTTAAGTTATTGGAAACATTGATTTTTCTTGGTCTGAACTATTATGATTTCTTCTTTGCTAAGTATTTTCAGTTCTACCTGACAAGAGAATTAATACCAGGTTCATTTTGAAGATTAGTAGCATATGGTTTTGTTGAAACATATTGCTTAAACTATTAGAGGCTTAGTAAAATCAAGCAACTTTAATTCATGCTAATGTATGATAATTTTGAGCATCTTTACATGTAAATTTAGCTAAAACAAAAAAAATGCAGCCATTTAAAATGCATCCCTTGTTTCACTTTAATGAATGATTTTGAGGCAATAGTTATAAATTCTGCTTACAACTAGTTTGGGATGGCTGATTTCTCCTTTTGAGCATTTGGTATCCTGTAATGACAACCCCTGCAGTGGTGAGCCATCTCCAAGTAAATGCAGCTGGCTTGCACAATCATGAATGACTTTGCACTGAGTTATTAATAATTGAAGGAGCTTGTCTCTTCCCGCTGTGTTCCATATGTAATTTATGGCTTTTAAGCCCATGCTAAAATCTAGAGAAAAGTCAGTGCTATTAAGTAGGAGAAGTAGACTTTTATATCTTATTTCCCTTCACTGAAGTTCTATCATTGCAAGCATGGGTTGTTGTTTTTTTTAAGCTTGAAATATTGTCATTAGAAATGGTGAGTTCCTACTTTGGTGATAGCAATAATCCTTCTTCCCTGGCAGGTGAGATCTGAAGGTCGAAATCTGAGTTTCCTCGTGACCTGCCCTTGACAGCTGAGGCCAGTTACTTCCCCACCTCTTCTTGTCCTCAGTTTCTTAATAGATGACTTCCTAGGCATTTTTCAGCAACCACATTCTCCAGTACTGTTCTGTACTTTTTAAATTTAAAACAAGCAAAAACACCCCAAACCACTTTAATATATTTACATGCAAAGTTGGTACATTGGTACTTGTTTCAGGCTACTCAGTCAACACAGGGGAAGGTCTGCTCTTACTACTCTGCAGTTATAGACCCTTGAAAATCATCTACTTAAACCTCAACCCCAAAGTAGGAATGAAAATTCAGTATATATGAAGCCTCTAAAAAAACAAGAATAGCATGGTCCACTGAACTCCTAGCAGTGAGACTGTTTTTGTGCTGTTTTTACAATGTTTTTTTTCTTAGTATTTAAGTGACAAAAACCAGTCAGTTAACAAATTATTTAATTACAGTTATCCCTTGACAAAGTGATTTTCACCATCACACTTTTGATATATCATGAGTTGGCATAAGAAATTAAATGGGAATTTGGGGAGGTTTTGCAGAAGCCACAGGTCACATACCAAGGCCAGCAGTGATGCAGGAAAAGTTTGTAGGATCTCAGAAATGCATAAAATATATTTATAGCATTGTGAAATATCAACATATTTTATCTTTTAATACCATAAATATAACCAAATTTTATAATATGGTAATGTAAATACCCCATAAAAGAAAAAATTCAGACTAGTGTGAAGAGAGAACCAAAAAATTTTACATGGGTTTTCCAGATCATGAGGCCACCACGCCCCTAATCCCCAAAATGTGGAATAGATAACTGTACCAGTCTGCTATGGATCAGACACAATGCTAGCACCAGGGATATAGGTTAAAAAAAAAAAACAATCCCTATTCTCAAGAATGAGTATAAGAACTTTCCATTTTCATATACCTTTGGTAAAACCATGGTAGTTACTTAATTACTAGAGCTTGTTAACTTCACAGCCTACTTATACCTCACCTATCCAATCTGGGACACCCTAGGCTATAGCCAGGAGCCATGAAGAAACCTCCACCCCTTCCCCCCCCCCAAAAAAAAAGAGAGAGAGAGAGAAAGTGAGGATAAGAAAGGGACAAGTCTCCAAGGAGCTGAAATAGCTCACCTGTGTACGAAAACCCAGCCATCCAGGTCCTTGCAAAGCACTAACCTGTTTGCTCTTTGCACCTAGTTCTAACAAGTCTGATTATCAGGTTTCTCAGCTTATAGCAGATTAGAAGTGGGATAGGAGCTGCTGGAGTCACCTTTAGGGAAAACAGCAAGAAGTGACCTCAGAAGCCTGACAGTGGAGGAAGAGAGAGCCTGTTACAGTGGATGCCAGAACTTTTTTTTTTTTTTAAAGAAAGACAGCATTTTTGGGATGGCTTAATGCGTGCGTAGTCAGAAGACTTCACAAAGTTTCCTGAAGTGGCCTCTCACCTCAGTGAGTGGCAGTTCTGTGGCAGCATGGCCACTGGCATTCATAATTAGAGATGAAGAAACTCCCTTTAATCGGATCAGCAGCTGTACTCAAAGTTACAGTCTTGGAGAGCAGCCTGGGCCACCAAAAGTTTCAGTGAATTGTCCAGGCTCAGTCTGTCTTGGAGGCAGTATCTGAGGCCAGCAAACTCTCTGCTGCGTCATTCTTTTTCACTGTGAAAACATACAGCAATCATTTAGGCTTATAATGATGCCCTAGAGATAAAGTGGTAGCCCGGTGCCTTTTTAATCAGCAGGGATTTTAGCACAAGCTTGCTTGTATGACCATAGGAAGAGAAGAAAAGGTTCCTCATGAGAAGGGTACTGACTGTGGAGTCAGAAGGTCAGCCTGGGTTCAGCTTGAACATGGATGTTTTTATGAGCTCTTTGAGGGCAGAGACTGTCTTTTACCTCTTTGTATCCCCAGTGTTTAACGTAGGGCCTGGCACATAGTAGGTGCTTAGTAAATGTTTTTGTTTTAAATTTTTTTTAATTTATACAATAAAATAAGCATTTCTAAAACATAATATAATAAAAAAGATGATTGCACATGAAACTGCAAATCCACTATTTAAAACTTGCTATTCCTTTTTAAAATACACAACAAAGTTACTGTGTAAATTGTTTTTTTCCTTCCTTCCCCCCCTACCAAGATGGCTACCATTAGACACAAATAAATGTATATTTGTGAGTATACATACGCACACGTATATATGAGTGTACATATATACATATATATACTCATATACATATATGCTTTAAATTATTCTTACATCTGTTTATCAGTTATTTCTCTGGATATAGATATCTTTTTTCATGTCCTTTATAATTAATTTGAGAGTTTATAATAGTCAAAATGACTTAGTCACTTTGTAAATCACTGTATGAAAACTAGCTATTGCTGCTGCTACTACTACTACTATTACTATCATTAATAATATTATTCCCCAAGGTCAGGTGGGATTTCTTTCATGAAGGGCTATGAAAAAGGGGATTGTGCAATCATTATTTTTCATCAGTGAACACTTCTGTTAGTCCTTGTGGCATGATTATAAGATAAAATTATTTTAGTCAGAATGGGTGGGGAAAAGGGCATCCTTGTATTAATAAGTATTAAAAGTTCTGATTCTCTCTCTTTCCCTGTCCCCTTCCCCTTTTCCCTTCTTTTCCTTGTCTCTCTCTTTCTGTTCCCCCTGTCTCATCTTTCTCTGCCTCTATCTTTCCCCTCTCTTTCTTTCTGTCTCTCTGCTTTTGTCTTCCCTGGCCATCTCTATCTCTCTGTGTCTATCTCTTTCTTCCACTTCCCTCACCCCCGCTCCATTCCTCAAGGATTCTGGATGACTTGAGATTTTGCTACACTTAGTTTTAGAAGACAGGAGGAGATTATACATTAGAGCAGACTTTCCATCCCTCAGACATTAAAATTTTAAAAGTTTTGGGATTTGGAAGGAGGAAGGAGGTGGAGGAATCAAACTCCATTTATCTCAGAAATTTAGTTCCAAAGAGCCCATTTCCCCAATGATGGCTGAGTCACTGTCACTTAGGGAAGAAAATCCACATTTCAAGGTTCTTTCTCACACTCACAGGTCTTTGGGGTCAGCACAAGTTTGGGAGAGGAAGTGCCTTCTCTTGTCTGAGCCACTGAAGTTTTATTAAGTCAATTCCATCTAGGGTCGGTGAATCAGGGTGCCTCCAGTGCTGACCCAGACTGGACAGGACACATCTGCTTTTTGCTCGGTTTTGTACAGTTATGTTTCCTTTTATCCGGCATCCAAATATCCCCAAAGCTCACGTCACTAGAATTTTCCCCACAGGACTATGAAGTGATAATTAATGTTCATCATGATGACCCTGAGGCAAGATCCCAATGTCCCTTCTGAATCTTTGAAGATTAAATTACATTAGTTACAATTTTCATGTTAATTATATTCTCATTTCTTGGAAGTTGGTGATGTGGGCACATTAATGCCCACTTAACCAAAAATAGTCACTTAACCAGGATGCCCTTTTTCCTACCCACTGTAAAATAAGTTTATCCCATGATCATGCCACAAGGACTAACTAATAGAAGTGTTCACTGATGAAAGATAATGATGATGGAATAATCCCTTTTCCTAGTCCTTCATGAAAGAAGTACCACCTACTATCAGGATTCCCTCAAAAGTTAATCATTCTGGCAACTAGGTGGATCAGTGAATAGAGCACCGGTCCTGGAGTCAGAAGGACCTGAGTTCAAATCCAGACTCAGACACTTAACACTTACTAGCCATGTGACCTTGGGCAAGTCACTTAACCCCAATTGCCCTGTCTTCCCCCCTAAAAGCAAAAAAAAAAAAAAAAAAAGGAAAGAAGTGGGACAGGACTGGTAAGAAACAGTGAGAAATTAAAGATAACTCCAAAATTCATAGACTTAGATTCCCGAAAAGGTGGTGGTTTTAGCAACAAAAATAGGGACCCTAGGAAGAGAGGGATGTGTTTTAGGGGAAAAGATAATGAGTTCTGTTTTAAATGTGGTTGAGTTTGAGATAAGTATGGGATAGTCACTGAGAAATGTCCACTAGGCAGTTGGTGATTTGGGACTGGAACTCGGGAGAGAGACTCGGGCTGGATATATAGATCATCATAGAGAGAGATTGTTAGAGCTAGAAAGGTATCTTAGCAATCATATGTATTGGGTCAGCAGACTGCAGCCTACAAGTCACAGAACCCAGAACATGTTTTTAAAATACAGCCCATGAGCCAAGAATGGCTTCTCAGTCCCTGAGCTATTAGAAACCACTGCCCTATTTTTACAGATGAGGAAAGTGTACTTATTTAAGATAATAAGCTTCCACCAACTGTCAGAGAAGTATTGTTTTGATTCTTTGGTTATTATCCACACTGAATGAAAATATCATTGATGAAAGATAAATATGGGTTATTGAGGCATTGGTATTGGTGACCATTTCTTCATACCAGTTCTCCTTCCTTCCATAGGAATTCTGATGTTCTTTCGGGTATAGCAGTTTCAGCCTTGAATAGCCTGATCACAATTTAACATTTCTGAGGCCAAAATAGTTTTTCCATAGTCAAAAGCAAAACTGTTTGATTTTTTTTCCTTCCTCTGTTTTGATGCCATGCCTTCTCTCCTTTCTTCAGGAATGGTGTGACCAGTTGTCGGATGCGGACAGAAAGTGAGCAGTCCTGTGGCTCTCCAGTCGTTAGTGGTGACCCAAAGGAAGATCACAATTATAGCAGTGCCAAATCTTCCAACCCCAGGAGCACCTCCCCAGCCAGTGACTCCATTTCTTCTTCCTCTGCCGATGACCATTACGAGTTTGCTACAAAGGGCAGCTGTGAGGGCAGTGAGATTAGCTTCCAGAGCCACGAGAGCCATAGTGAAACAGAAGAGGATGACCGGAAGCATAGCAGAAAGGAGACCAAGGATTCTTTAGCTGACAGTGGGTATGCGTCCCAGCACAAGAAGAGGCAGCACTTATCCAAGGTGAGGAAAGTCCCTAGTGATACGCTGCCCCTTAAAAAGCGACGCACAGAGAAGCCCCCCGAGAGTGACGATGAGGAAATGAAGGAAGCAGCTGGGTCTCTCTTACACCTAGCAGGAATCCGATCCTGCTTGAACAACATCACCAATCGGACGGCAAAGGGGCAGAAAGAGCAAAAGGAAACCACAAAAAATTAAAACAAATCACTCGATTTGTTTTGAACTTACTAAAAAAATAATTTGTTTCAGCACGTCAGGAGAATTCTAATGATTTGTGGCAATATCAGCAATTTTTTTCCCTTTTTGGTTTGGTTTATTTTTTTTTTTTTTTGGACCCTTAAGATTTTTTTATTTTTAAAGGAGATTGAAGCCATAGAACTCGTACTGACACTCAGCTGTTTTACAAAAGCTTTTCATTATCTGAAGACAAAACCATAAAAGCCAAAATTTACATTGCTTTCTCCAGCTTGTCAGAAATACATGGTTGAATATGCCGTGACACCCGCTTTAATGCAATGGAAGTACAATTTGGTACCAGTTACTCCCTTGGCACCTAGAGGAGGTGTGCCCAAATCAGTCATTGGTCAGGCCCAACCCCTAGGATTAAGAAATTAAAATGATCACAAGATTGGGTTAATCAGTTGAATGTGAATTAAGGAGATTTGGGAAAAGCAGGAAGCCCTTCCGTCTTGACAGAACCGAGAACCAGTCAGTGGCACTATGGGTTCCAGTGGTGACATTGCAAGTCTGGAGTTGCCACATGTCAGGCACAGTTGTTTCCTGCTTTTCTATACCCTGTGGCTTGGAAATGTAAAGACTGATGCCTTTTTAAGTGGTAGAAACTGAACTGTGTATGTGATGGGTTTCAGTGAATGGTAAGAACAAATAGGGCAAATTGTTAGAGATCTCGCTAATCATTGATTGTCTTCTATAGTAGATTCAGAAGCCATAAACCCGAAGATTGGCACTGCATACAAAAATAACAATAATGCCGAGAATAAACTATGTCTTCTTAACTGCCTGAGTGAAAAGCAATCAAGTCTAAGAAATTACAGTAGATATTAAGGAAGGAAATAATGATACAGATCTTTTTCTGTGGATCAAAAAATATTTGATCTAGTTTTTAAAAAGTTTAGAAGCTATAAAACCTGCCATTAGTACTATGTGTTTAAAAAAATTTTGTTTTCAAGGCATATTAGTGGACAAGAAAATAATATCTACCAAAAAGAGCTCCTAAGCTGCCCTCAAAACGGAGTTTGCAGTTAATGTCAGTCAGGATTCATCTGTGCAAAAATCATTGATTTCCAGATTCACCCAGTGTAGCCAGCAAGAATATCTGATCCACAGTGCATGGATTCCTTTGAGGAAAACAAAACAAGAAATCACAAAAAAAAAAAAAAAAACCACAAAAAAAAAAAAACCACAAAAAAAACTTTTTTTATTCAGAGATAACAAAGTTCTTGTAAGGTAAATAATGTATTTAGCATGAAGCATGAATTATTTTCATATAAATATAGAAAATAGAGAAAAGGCTATGCCTCTAATTTTTAAGCCTATAGGCTTAGAAGTTTTTTGTTTTTTTGTTCTGGTTGGGTTTTTTTGTTTTTTTTTTTTTGTTTTTTTTTTGTTTGTTTTGTTTTGTTTGGTTAGGTTTTTTTTTTGTTTTGTTTTTGGTTTTTTGAAGCAGGTGTTTAAGGTTTAACCTTCTTCAGGGACAAACACTGACTGTTGGGGAATTTACTCTGCAATATATATAAATATATAAATATATATATATAAATAAACTCCACGCTCTGGTAGGGCTTGGATGGTTGAACTATACTGCCTTGTCTGAACATTCAGCCCCTTTCTCCCCCCACCCTGACTTCTCTGTTTAAAAAAGTGTGTCCTATCTCTTTGTCTATACATGTCTAACATGACGCAATAATTTGAGGGCAAATTTAGTAGTGAGTGTGTATGATAGAATCAGGAGAATAATGGGAAGCTGAAACTGAGAAAATCATGATGATTTGGGTCTAGGATAGATGGCAGTGAATAATTATGCAAATTTGCCCCTAAGGAGTTAGAAGAAATTGCTAACAGGCCTTATCTGATGATGGTGTGAAATACGGTACAATGTTCAGGAGACAGTGACACAGGTGGTAGAAATGCAACCCCCAGGACGTTTTACAGTAACAATAGAATTTAAAAGGAGGGAAGAAGAAGCCTCTGGTCTAAGGTTCCTCAGTACTCTAGAATATTCTCCTAAAATCATCTGAATCAGGATGATACAGTCTAACAGGACAACCTAATAAAAAAGCAGAAACTTATTTTTCATTTATTTAAAAAATGCAAATATGCCCATGATGTCTTAGGGTTTTTTTTTCTTTTTTCAAAAACCTGAAAAGCTAACAACGGAAAGATCTGATTTTTTTTTCTCTACCTCCTCAGTGAATTGAAATTAAAAACAAACCAAATTACCACCTGATATGGAAGAATTCAGGTGATTTTGATTAAGGAACAGAAGGCTCGTGCAAGGGGCTCAGATCCATCTGTGGGTGTTTGGGAAGGGAAAGTAGGCCTTTAAATCCAAGGAAGATAACCGATTGGCCCACACCACAGGGTTGTTTTCCTCTGATTTAGTGAAGAGGGGAACCCTTTGTTTTATAAATCTATCATAAGTAGAACCAGTTAATTGAGCCTGAATTCATCTTTTAACAATTTAGCAGCATTACTCAGGCAAGATTCTGTCCCTGAAGGATGAGTACTTTTTGTTTGGGTGAATGGGGCAGAAATGGAAGCAATCAGTTCTCCCCAGTTCACTTAAGATCCCTTGCACCAATTAAGGGAGATCACCCAAAGACAGAATGCTTCTGAGTTCTCCTTCTAACCATCTTGTCATTGTTTCCTGCCCCACAATCCCTGCAGATTAATGGAAGAGATTCCCCTCCCCAGCCTCTCTCCCTCTAAATCATATTTAATCCATATTCTGCAGAGCACATCCAAGCCTGATTCTGGCATGGTGCTGTTCTTCCAGTAAGTACCGGTAAACAGTTCCTGATCATGTCCCTTTTAAATGAGCAAAGACCCTTTTCAGAAAACCACAAAATGTATCTCATAATTTCTCGTTTTGATCTTTTTGAGAAACAGATCTTAAGTGTTGTGTTCTTTACTCTTGAACCACTCTTTTGCTTAAATACCTCAATCAGCAACTTTCCAAGTATCATTTTCCCCAAGTCTCACTTTGTTGGGGCAACTTTAGCAGGGGCTCTTTCTCCTCCTCTTTATTTTGAAGCTTATACATTGTACATAACCAAAACGAGTCCATACAGAATCACAGCATCTGAATTAGAAGGGGCCTGTAAGGCCATCCTGTCCAGTCCATATCAGGTCAAGAGTCTCCTCTGTAACAAACCTGAAACTAGATCATACAACTTTTCAATGAAGACCACTTCTATGGTGGAACCCTCTATTTCTTGAAGAAGCCCTTTCAACAGTAGCTGTAATTATAAGGAAGGTTTTCCTTCCAACAACCCTGAAATGTGTGTCTCTGCCCCTCATTCAGCCCTCTGTGGAAAAGTTCTATTCTCCACCTGTCTCCCTCTGGTTCTCTTTCCCCCAGTTTCATCCCAGTGATCCTCATGGCATGATCTTTAAGGCCCTTCACTATCCTGGCCAACTGTCTCTGGATACTCTCGATCCTATTCATGTTCTTAAAATATGGCACCCCAAACTGAGCACAATTCTCCAGATGGGGTCTGACCAGATGCACTGGGATTCTCCCTTCCCTTGTCCTGTACTAGACCTATCTAAATGTAGCACACAATACTAGATTTTTTACTTATTAATTTTTTTGGCTGCAGTATCCCACTGTCCACTCATGGAGCTTACCCTCTCCTGGAATCTCTTAAATTTTTTTCAGATTAGCTGCTGTCTGACCACACCTTGACCCATTTTGAAGCTGGGAAGTTAAATTTTTTGAAGCCATCATAAGACTTTATTTGCATATTCCCCTAATAAATTTCATCTTGTTAATTTTTGGATCTATGCCCTAGCCTTTTAGGATCTCTTGGGCTCCTGATTTTGCTGTCCACTGTGTTGGCCAGCGCTCTGAGCTTTGTAAGTTGTCAGTATTGCATCTAAGCCTTTTATCCAAGTCACTGGGGTGAATTGATCCCTAAGACGCTCTAATAGATACCTCCTTCCCAACTGGCATCCAGCCATTAATTATTGTTCTTTAGGCTTAACCTATTTCAAATGTACCTGACTTTACTGTGGTTTAGACAGCATCTGGCCATCATTTCCACATTACTAGAATGAAAGACACTGTTCCAAAACTTCATTAACATCTAGGTAATCTCCATCTACCACATTCCTTGGACCTAGGGACCTGTACTTTTAGCATAGATAAGAGTCACTTGCCTGGGGCCAAAAGATAAGCATCATACACACTCTATGCAGATCACTGTAAAATTCACCTTTCACCTCATGCTTTCTCACTTTTGCTAGTTGCAATTAGGGCCAGTTCCCCTGAAAAGCAATTACATTTAACATTTTAAAAGAAATTTTTCAGCAATGAACCTTGGCGGGAGGGGGCCACGAAAGGAGAAGGGGGTAGTCTGTGCTATTTATAATGTACTTAACTTGAAGGACAGGATGGTCAGTGTCTTTGAAGGCAAAGAAACAGGAGACATGCAGTGCAGTAAAAAAAAAAATTTAAGCAAAACCCTATTTGTGAAAGAATATTTTGTATAAACTTAAATCTACTTTAGGCCTAAGACTTTTGATCATTGAACTTCCAATACCCATTTATTTATTAGTTTGTCCTAATAAGCTTAGGTACTCACCATTAGGAAGTATTTTTCATTTTGTTTTCATATTTGGTCTTTTGGACCTTGGTGGCTCCACTGGTGGTTATATTTCAGCAGCATTTAAAGCTACCTTAAGTGGCCTGGAACATATTTGTACTCTGTAACCTAGAATCACATATTATTGGCTCTGACACATTTAAGAGAATATCTTTAGATTTTTTTCTTAAATGATGTACATGTAGACAATTTTTTTTGTTCTTTTAGATGTCATTTAATCTTTCCTCAATACTCAGAAAGGGGATTGCATTATTGATTTCCCGTCCTGCCATATCCATAATGTTCCATAACTTCTCCCTCCCCACCCCAACAGATCTTTAAATTTCTGGGAGTTCCTTGGTGCAGTTACCTATGTAGGAAATTACCAAATCTATGTTGCAGTGGTGCCCCCCAAGAAACCCAGACCCAGCTAAACAAGCTATGAAAGATTTTACCTGATCCCATCATGGTAATCATTTTAAGGGCTTTGGGATGCTACATAAGTAAACATGAAAGAAATCTGTAACAGGCCTGGACTGAAAATCCTTTCTTTTTCTAAAACAAAATTGGGTATTTGGGACAAGCATAGTTGTTACTGACAGCACTTCTGGTGAAAAGCCAGGCATGCCTTGAATGGAATTCAGGAAATACTGAGCTGCAAATGACTGGAACTTCTAGAGAGGAAATCCTTTTGATGACTTCTCCCACTCCATGCCCTCTTCTCCTTCACTCTTGCCCCCCAAGTCCTGCTATACACAAGGACTAACCGGTGTCAAAGTGATGTCAAACATAAGCCTGAAAAATGAAGTGTATGTTCTTTCCACACTGTGTTCATGGGCCTTCAGCCACCTCACTGAATGGACCGCATGGAAAGGTAACCAGAAGTTACTCACAAGTGACCTGATGAGAAGAATTTAGGATATGGGATTGGATTAAATATGTGTTGTTTGGGTTTGGTTTTTTTTTTTTTAACCCACCTCACCTCATTCAGAATGGGAATGGTTTCTTTGTGGTGGATCACAGCTGCCCGGATATTACAATATTATTATATATATTTTTGGTAGACAAGCAACTTGTTTATTCTTCTAGATTTTGCCACCAAAAGACCCTTTGGACCATGTGCATCCTCCCCTTGACCATGCCCGCATTATCAGTGTTGACTGTTAAATCCCCAGTATCATAGTTCACAACCCTCCAGTTATCTATCAAACACTGTTATGCACATAATCCAGCACTGTGATCTAATTTAAATAATACTTTTTTATTATTTATACTACTATAGATGATAGACATCAACACTTTTTTGCTATATAACCTAAGTGATAACCCTCTCTTAGTTACCTGCCAAACTCTGAAATTGTTTGGTTTCTATTGCAGTTAGCACAGCTACAACAATGTCCTAACAATGTCTTATTTTTCCTTCGTAACGTGTAAATCAAAAGTATATACATTGTGTGTGTGATTTCTGTTTCAAGCTGGAGTTTTGCAAGGATTTACACATAACAGTCGATGTTCTGTATACTTTTGTGAATCCATCTGTTAATCCCCTCTCCCTTGAAACAGGCACCCGCCAAGCTTGGTGGTTTCTCTCCCTTTTCTTTCTATTCTTCCCTCATACTGGTTTATTCTTGAATTAAGCACAGACTTGTCAACTGGGTTGCTTTATCATTCATAGTATACTCGACATTGCAATTCTTCCATGTTTTGACAAATAAGTGCTAATTTCACTGACCAAAAATTAAGGGAAGGAGAAGGAAAGCAGAATAAAAACAAAACAACTTCAGAGTCCAAACCTGACGCGTCTATGGTGCTCCATCATCGTTGTTGCACATTTGAAAATCAGAAATGTTACGATCATTTCTGACTTACCCGTGCTAACAAGTAGCCTTCCTCTTTGTTGTTGTTGTGTCCATGACCACTGAAACCAAGAATATTTATTTGGAAAGATATGAACAGTGTTGTGTTTTTTCCCCACTGTATTGCATTTGCAAGAGGTGGCAGAACGGCCTTCTCTGCCTTTTGCAAAGTAATTGATATTCCATATTGGATTCACAAAGACTTCGATATGGTTGAGCTATCATACCTAGCAATCCTATTTCATCTTTTTTTATTACTGTGGCCTGAAATCCCCAATCCCTTCTTATAGATTGAAACTGAGCTCACTTTCAGTTATTTAAACCCGGAACACTTCTCCAGTATGGATGTGATGGCCGTTTGTTTAAGGTCATGTTGTCTGGCGTTCAGTAACTAATTCACATCTGTGTCATTCAAACTCACTACTTTAACTATCATGATAAAAAAAAAAACAAACATCGAGGGGGAAAAGTATTTGTGTCTAGAAAACGTACACATGTACTTTTTTCATCTCTGATTGTGTAACACTTCCAAGTTTAGTTTTTTTGTTTTGTTTAACAAAGAGGAAAAAAGTGATGAAGCAATCAGACGACTGAGAGGTTTAGGATGGATGCTTAGGGGGTCAGTTGATCTGGCCAATAACCTCACCTGGCCAAATTAATTTTAGTTGAGAAGTAACTTTTCAAAAGCCAATTTTTTTTCTTGTATTTGTTGTATGAAACTGCCAATATCTTGAATAGAAAATGAGAACCATGATGGAGGAAGAAAAAGTAATGTTAAGTTGTATTTTTGTGTTACCTACGTGAACAGTCCGAAGGCAAGAGCAAGCAGCTGAACTTTAGGGAATGAGATGGTGTTGATTTAGAGGCATACATACCTGCATTTTACATTTTCTTGATGTGTAATCATATTGCCAAAGACAAACTATTTCATCAATTATTGTAAATAACACTTTTCCCCAAACCTACCATAAAGTTTCTGTGATGTATTGTCTTCCAGTTGCAATAAAAATTACTGAGTTGCATCAATTGAAGAAAAAAAAATAGTAGTATTGTGTGTACTGACTCTCAATATGTAAATGTTGAGCAGTAAAATAATTTATATTTCTTACCTGCTTTAGGGCGTCTGCTTGTTTTTGTAGTTCAGCTTTAGCGTCTAAATGATACATATGATACCCAAGCCATGCCATGTTTATCCTAATCTGGAATACGATTTTCCTTTAAAGAAACCTTCCATTTACTGTTCAGATAAACCAACTGAGGCAGCGGTAAACAGCCTCCAGCAAGATTTACATGAGGCTTGCATATGTTCCTCTGACTTCAGCCCACCAGTATCCCTGTTTATCTTCAAATTTCCCCATCACTGCCCTAACCTACCTTGGAGATCATCTAAGATGAAAGGTCAAAATGTATCAATTATTCGTGCAGTCATCCCCAATTGGTCCATTTTTTTCTAAGGGTGTATGAGACCACAGGATAGGGACCTAGAAATTTCATCTGCAGTTATGCCCTGCCTACTATCACTAGAATACCACAACCCACTCCAGCCCAAGGACCAATAGAATGTGGGAATAAAAGGAGTGAATGACAGGTTATAAGCTAATTGAATTAAGTACAGACTTGTCAACTAGTTTTCTTTATCATTGATAGTATACTTGACATTGTGAGGCTAGCCACCTTTCACTCCCTCCAGTTTTCTTAAATGTCTCATGTGTGTCAACACCTACAAATCCAAGATGATGTTATAAGGCAACAATCAATCTTATCCCAGACACCAGGACCTCTACATCCACATTATGTTGTCATCCACCACCCCAGAACTGTCATCTGGGAAAATCATCAGTGACCACCTGCCACACCATGTTCCCAGGACACGTGAAGTCTTTGGAGATACCATTTTGGACTTGCCTGTGGTACGTTTTTCATGGTGGCCAATCTTGGTCTTTTTGGTGATAGGGTTGGATTTTTAGAAATAGCCCAAGATCATTCAAAACCAACTCTGAAGAATAAGTATATTTATCATATACATACATATATATGTCCACCCTCAACCCTTGGTCCTTCATAATGATCAGAAAGGAGTATCAAGCATATTCACTGAACCCCCTAGAGTAGAATGTAGAGGATATCCCCTACAGCAGGGTTTTTAATCTAGGGTCTGTAAATTTGTTTAATATTTTTATAACTATATTTTAATGTATTGGCTTCCTTTGCAACCCTATTTTATTTTTTGCATTTAAACATCCTAGTGAGGGGATCCAGAGGTGTCACCAGACTGTGAAAGGAATAGATCACACAAAAAAGGGTAAGAACTCCCTCCCCGAGCTTTAAGACCTTTTATTCATAGGGCAGACAAGCTATGAAAACATGAGAAGTTAAGAAACAATGAAAAATACTTTTTTTGAACGTTCCAAAAAAATGGGACAAGAGTTCTTCATGAATTGCCAGATTTGTCATTGGAGAATGATGAGGCCATTTTTGTGTGTGTGTGTGTGTGGCTCATGAGGGGCTCTGGGCTTCTGAAAATGCGCTGAACAACTATTGGAATAAATATGTCACCATCCAAGAAAGTTACTTTGGAGGACGACACTCATTTGAATGGTAAAATTGTAGTGTATTTAAAAATCCAATTTTGGATGGATGCCCAGTTTGGGTATTTAAAGCAAATTTTCTTCAATTTTCTACAAATTTTCTTCCTTTTGGATAATCTAGACAAGGTTTCCCCATTCCTAGCTTCATAGTCATTATGTGTATGTCTTACCTGCTCTCTCAGGTCTTCTTAGCCTCTATAGGCTTGGTTTTTATCTCCCTCTGCTCTCTAAGAAATAACAACCCCTGCCCCAGAGAGGGGAAGAAAAAAAGAAACAAGACAACGGGAAATAACACTGGATCTGATCTCATTAATGTATTCTCTCCAATAATCCATGTCACATGCATTGCCAGCACATCCTTTCCACTGTCTATGTGCCATAGAGAGACACCCAGTATATACTGAATGTCTTTCTGGAGTTCTGTCAGCAGGGGATACCAGTGGACTTTTTCTTTTGGAGGCAGGGTTAAGTGAGTTGTCCAGGGATCACACAGCTAGTAAGTGTCTGAAGCCTCATTTGACCTCAGGTCCTCCTGACCCCAGGGCCAGCATACTGTGCCACCTAGCTGCCCCCTCACATAGGCTTTTAATAAAAAAGGGGGGGAAAGTCTTCATATTGTTCAATTTTGAATTTTTCTTCTTCCTCTCTTTAAGAAAAAAGTTTTTCTAAGGCAGAGGTGAGGAGCCTGTAGCATTGAAACCACATGTGGCCTTCCAGGTCCTTGGGTGCAATCTTTTGAGTCTTAAGTTTTACAGAACAAGTCCTTTTATTAGTGAATGTTAAATACTTCCGTGGAGTTTGGCTTCAGTCAAAGGGCTGCACTTGACCTAGAAAGCTACATGTGGCCTCAAGGCCACAGATACCCCACCCCTGGTTCTATGGGGTGACTTTGCAGGAGGGATAGTTGTACCAGGGAAAATTAGGTGATGTCAAAAAAAATATCAATGAAAGTTTATTTTTTTTTTAAAATGACAACAAATGTACATGAATAACCACACACACACAAAAAAAGTTCATTTCCATAAAGGGAGAGTTGAACTGCTACAGTTAGGAGGGGGATTTTTGAATGGAGTACAATTCCTATAACAGAAAAAAACATGAATGCTTGCTTCTGGGTGCTCTCTGCACTAAGAAAGTATAGGGGTACTCAAGCTTTTCTGTGTCACTGGCCCATTTGCCAGTCTGGTGAAGCCTATACCCCTTCTCAGAATCATTGAAACAATTGAAGGATATACTAAATTTCAGTGAAGGTAGTAAAAAAAAAAAAAGAAAAAGAAAAGATGTAATTATTTTTGCTTCCATGTTCATGGACCTCCTGAAATCTATTCACAGACCCCTTGGGGATCCATGGACCACAGGTCAAGAACCGTGTTTTATAGGATTCTGGTCTCTGACTTGAAATATTAAAATGAAATTATTTCTTGAATGGACACTCAATTTGTGTATTTAAAACAATTTTTATAAAGTTTCTTCCAGTTTTGGGGGTAATCCAGAGCAGCACCTGACCTAACCCTAAGTCCCGCTTTTCTTTTCTTTTTTTTAACCTTTAAAGTG
>WOXC01000918.1:0-138108 GCA_011680675.1 Gymnobelideus leadbeateri
AAACTAAAGGAGTGCCCATCAATTGGGGAATGGCTAAACAAGTTGTGGTATATGAATGTAATGGAATTTTATTGTGCTATAAGAAACGAGGAGGTGACGGATTTCATAATTACCTGGAGAGACTTATACAAACTGATGCTGAGCGAGAAGAGTAGAATCAGAAGAAATTTGTATACAATCACAGACATACCATATCTGTGACGACCAACTATGACAGACTGGACTCTTTTCAGCAATGCAGTGATATAAGTTAATCCCGAATGACTCAAGAAAGTGAGAAATGTGCCATCCAGAGATATAACTAGAAAGAACTGAGCCTGAATCCTGATGGAAGCAAACTAAATGATCTTGTTCTTCTCATTGTTTGGTTGTACTTCTTCCTTACCATCTTTCATCCCACCTAGTACAATATGCCTTTGTAATTGGAATAATGTTTAATATGAATGCATTTGCAGACCCTATACTGTACTATATGATGTCATGAGGGGAGGGGGGAGGGAAGTAAAGGAAATTTGAAAATCAAGGAACTATGGAATTGAATCTTGTCAACTGAAACTAAACTAATAAATTAATTTAAAAAATAAATAAATAAATAAATAAATAAATAAATAAATAAATAAATAAATAACGTACTCATTTTGACCTTATTTTGATGGTATGCATGTATTCCAACATCACATAGAGCTCATTTTTTCAATATTTTCTGGGAGTAGTATTATTTGCCATTTTTTGTAGAAGTGTTCTACTGCAAGGATCTAAGATTTTGTCAGTGTTAGTACTCCTGTTACTAATGCAGAACATAATCCTTCTATGATTTAGGAGATGATCCTAGAGAGCTTCTATAGCCCAAATTTCCTCATTTCTTGGCCAGCCTGTTAACCAAGTAATCTTTCAATCAGTCAGTATTTATTAAGCCCCTACTATTCACCATAAAGATTATTTTTTATCCTTCATTCTTGTACAGGACCAGAGTAGGGACTGGGGATACAGACATAAATAAAACAGTCCCTGACCTCAAGGAGCTTATATTCTATTGGAACTGATAACACATATTATATATACATATATATACACATTTATATGCAAGTATACATACACACATATACATAGATATATAAGCATAAAATATATAACATAAGTACAAGGGGATTTAGGTGGCAGAAAAGCACAAGCAAATGGGAAAAGAGGAAGAAATTTTAAAAAGTTTCACACAATGGTAAATTTTGAGCTAAATTTTGAAAGAAACTAGGGATTTTAAAAGGTGAAGGTGAAGAGGAATTACAATCTTGTCACAGCAAAAAGCCAGTCAAAAGCCTAGAGGTGGTAGATGAAATGCCATGGGTAAGAAGGGCAGTTTGACTAAAACTTAACCAGAATGAAGGGGAGTAATGTATAATAAGGGTAGAAAGAGAAATTCAAATGAGGTTACAAAAGACTTTAAATGCCAAAGAAGCCTGTTGCAATAATACAGGCCAGAGGTAATGAGGTCTAGAAATAGGATAATGTTCATGTGAGCAAAGAAAAGATGACAGAGCTTGAGAGATGTTACAGAATTGACAAGACATGTAATAAACTCCTGAGGTTTCTCTTGGACAAGTACCCAGTTCATCAAGGGTTTTCTCAACTTAGTAACAAAATCACACACATTAGAAGACCAAGGTCATAGCCAAGTTATGATAAAGCACTTGAGAAGGACATTAATGGGAGCAGGGAGGAGTTTTTGAACTTAAGAGTCTCTTTGAAGCCAAAGGTTCTTATAGTGGAAAACTCCAACAAAAATGAACAGAGTTCAATGAATTAAAAGACCTCATTGCTTAACCATAAACCTTTTCCTCCTTTTAACTATACTATCCCAAGATGAGAATGATCTTCATAGTTTTCTTCCTAATCAGGGCAATGGTGACTATAACTCTGAGCTTGCATGGGTCACAGTTTTTATGAAGACCCAGCTCCTAGAGATCAAGGTTTACTGATTTTCTGTCACATGGGTCCTCCCAGTGGATAATGTCTTTCTCCTTCTCAGATCTAACCTAACACTTTGCTAGTACCCCTCTAATTCATTTAACATGTCATTTTTGTGCTATAATTATTTGTATGTACTATCACCCTTGAGAAGCTAACTAGTTGATTTCACAAAATGTAAATTGCATTCTTGGTTTTGGTCGTACACTCAGTACAAGAAATTTTCTGTCTTAAGTTTTGTATCTCTCTAGTATTTTAGATGACATGTTTGTACTTTTGTTGTACCCAACAAGGGTGAGAATAAGAACTATATTTTATCTAAATTATAAATCTCTCCCACTGCCTAGCATATAGTTCTGCTCACAGTAGGTCACAGAATCAAAAGATCATAAATCCAAAGTTGTGAGGGATCTCTGAGGCCAATTTTTATATTTTACAGATGAGGAAACTGAACCCCAGAAATGTCAAATGACTGTCCACAGTTCCAGATATCACAGAACTGGGATAGGAACTCAGGTCCAATGACTGCAAATGCCTTTCTTTTTTCTCTACACTATTCTATCTTCCTGCTGCCTTGTTTAATAGCCCAATAATCATTGAGAAAGAGCATGGAAGAGGGGATACAAAGCTAGTCAGGCAGAAAAAATGTTGGCTTTGGTCCCACTTTTGGTTGTGTGATCCTGGGTGAGTCATTCAACTTCTCAATGCTTCAGGCAGCTCTCTGAAACTTTAGTGGGTTCCTTCCTTCAACAGGAACTCCCTAGACTAGTCAAATAATAATGCTGCTGCTAATGATGATAATAAAGATAGATTCCACTCTTTATTCAAAAATCTTTGATTCAATACCTACTTCATACAAGATATGGGGCAAGGTGCTGGTTACACAAAGACAATAAATGTCATGTGACTCTCCCTCAAAGGACATCATTTAACATGGGATAGTTAACATAATAGCATTTGTATAATGCTTGAAGATTTTCAAAGCATTTTATAAATTTTAACTTTTATCCTCACAACATCCCTGGGAATAGGTACTACCGTTTTAAAGGTGAGGGAAGAGGACAGAGGGAAGAAATAAGCATTTAAATAGTTCCTATACAATACACTGGGCACCTAGATGGTGCAGTGTATAAAACTCCAAGTCTAGAGTCAGGAAGATTCATCTTCCTGTGTTCAAATCTGACCTTGGACACTTACTAGCTGTGTGACCCTGGGCAAGTCACTTAATCAAGTTTGCCTCAGTTCTTCACCTACAAAGGGAGTTGGAAAAGGAAATAGCAAACCACTCCAGTATCCTTGCCACCATCACCTCCAACCACAACAACAGCAAAGATTTTTTACTAGAAGAGTGTCATGGTGTCACATTAAGGATTTGGGGAAATGATTTTGGTCACTATGCAAAGGATAGATTACTGGTAGAAAGTATTGATGGTAGAAAGACTATTTTAGGAGATTTTACAATAGCTCAGCAGTTCTCAGATTTTTGCTCTTGACCCAGCAATATTCTTCTCTGTTAGGGGTAGAAGCATGCTGTAGGCAGATTGGGTGATATGCATCCATATAACTGTAAGTGTAATTCATGGCATTATATCATGAGTTCCTTGAGGATATGAATTGTCTTTTGCCCTAGACCTTAGTACAGTACCTGATACACAGCAGTCTCTTAATGAATATTTATTGACTGTCTGACATAAGTACATAATGAGAATTTGGGCACAATACTGAGCTAAGGCACAACCTTTGAAAACCACTACTGTAGTTCAAGTGATGGTGGTCCTTAAATAGAATAGTAGCAACATACAGGGAAAGGAGAGAATGAATGGGAGCAATATTTTGGAGAATCAATAGAATTTGTGAATTGATTGAATATAGGCAATGAGAGAAAAGGAAGAATCAAAGATGACACCCTAGGTTTAGAGTGTCTGAGGAAAATGGTGTTGCCAATCACAAAAATTAAAGAATTGGAAGGAGACATCATAGGGTCATAGATATGAAGGTGGTTCATTCAGTCTTTATAACATTTCTCCCATATACCCTTTTTTCTCCACTGACATTGCCACCATCCTATGCAACTGTAGGCTACCATCACATCAATAGCCTACTGGAAGGTGCCTTGTTTCTCTGCCCCAATCCTTCCTCCATTCAGCTACCAAAGTGATCTCCCAATGGATCAGGTTTGATTGTTCTACATCACCCGCCCTATACAATAAACTCCAGCAGGTTCCAACTACCCCTTGGATCAAATTTAAAATCATCTGTTTGACTTTTAAACCCCTTTGTAACCTCCCCCCTTCCCATCTTTATAGTCCTCTCATGCCTTACTCCCCTCCACATACTCAGTGACCCAGTGACACTAGTCTGCTTGTTGTTCTTCACAGAAGACTCCTGACTAAATGCATCTGCATTGGCCTCCTCCTCTCTTCCTTTTGGATTTCCTGGCTTCCTTCAAGTCTCCACTAAAAGCCCACCTTCTGCAATAAGCCTTTCCAGGCCCCTTAATGCTAAATTCTCCCTGTTGAATGTTTCCAGTGAATCCTGTATATATCTTGTTAGATAGCTAAATGGCACAGAGTGCTAAACCTGGAGTCAGGAAGATCCATCTTCCTAAATTCAAATCTGGCCTTCAGACACTATCTGTGTGATCCTAGGGAAGACACATAACTCCATTTGCCTCAGTTTTATTATCTGTAAAATGAAAAGGAAATGGCAAACCACTGCCCTATCTTTATCAAGAAAATCCTAAATGGGACCACACAGAGTCAGACACAATTGAAAAATTACTGAAATATATCTTTTTTGTACAGTTGTTCACACATCATTGCCCATATTAGATTGTAAATTCCTTGAGGGCAGGGATTATTTCTGCCCTTTTTTTGTATACCCAGCTTAGCTCAGTGACAAACACATAGCAAACACTTAATAAATACTTTTTGACTGACTGACTGGAAAGAAGCTTAGAAGCCATCAAATCTATATCTAGTAAGTTCCTGAGATGGAAATTAAACTCAGATATTCCTGACACCAATTCTGCTTTGTCATATTGCCCCTCAGAGGTAAGCTAGTATATATTTAGTACATAGTCAATAACAAGTCTTTTTAATGACATAATAGTCTGTTATGGGGTGGCACAGTTGATAGAACTCTGAGTCTAGAATCAGGAAGACCCAAATTCAAATTGTCCTCAGACTAGATTAATTGTGTAAACACTGCCTGCCTCAGTTTCCTCATCTGTAAAACAGGGATAATAATAGCACCTACCTGTCAGGGCTTCTGTGAGGATCAAATGAGATAATAATTGAAAAGCACTTAATATATTACCTGGCACATAATAAGCACCATATAAATGTTAGCTATTAGCTATTATGTACTCAGAATCCATCATAGTTGAGTATATTCAACACATTTTAGTTAAATCTGGGAAGAGGAAAAAAAAAAAACTTGCCCTGAGAACTGAGGGAAAATGATGTACTCCTCCTAAGACCAGTGGCCAAACAGATACCAGGTGATACTAAAGTAGCATTTTACCTATTATCAGCCTGAGTCTTATTCAAAGTAGAAACAATAGAGAGACTCTGTCTCTCATTTGCCATTTCCTGTTCCATCTCCATCCTTCTTGGAAATGATTGGTATAGCATCAAAGCACTTGGTGTGTGGCGTCAATGAGAATTCCCTTGGATGTGACAGCACATATTTCCCTCCTACTTCCTGCTGTTTAAAGGGACATTGGCTTGGCCAGATTTTCCCCAGAATCGCCTTTTTGCCTTCCCATCAGGAGGCTGGCATTCGGGCTATGCTGCCCCAGTAATTTCCTAAATGATCCCCTGGTGGTTTGAAAGGGCTTCATTGCTCCAAAAGTTCCTCATTTGATCCTAGCAACTAACCTGGCTGAGGAAGTGCATGTCTTTCTTCGTGTGTGGAAAAGCAAACTTGTTCTTCTCTTCTGAAGCACAGCAATTTCCTTTCATTCTGGAATCTTCAAATAAGTCCAGGGATTTCTTTCCAAATAGTCACAGAGACACCATTGGACTTTAAAAACACTTTCAACTTAGCTTTGCTTCTTAAAATAAGATTTTTCCCCTTCTTTAAAAGCATCTGTCCATGTGACTATGAATTGTATCAAATGATTTTGCATTTTAATGTAGATCTGAAAAATAGGCATGGCATTTTGAAATTCTCATGCAATTATGTGTTCCCAGCTTACAATGCTCATTCTTATTTCTGTCTCTTCCTCTGAATTAGACTAGTCTAGAGCTCCAGGTAAGCTTTGGAGACTTTGTCAGTACTTTGGGACCAATGGCATCATAGTTAGATTGTACTTGTGAGGTCATCAGGTCCCACCTTACTACTTCACAAATGAGGAAATTGAGGCTTTAAGAAGTTAAATGACTTGTCTAAGGACACATGGCCAGGAAGTGTCTGAGGTAGGATTAGATATTCTTGACCCCAAACGCAGTGTTCCCTATCGGCTGCAAAATCTGAGTTTCCAAAGTATTCAAAATGGCTTCTTTATTCTTCATTATGACAAATTTGGCCAATCTTTATCAGAGAGGGTCCTTAGTTTGTAGATTATTATATTAAACTAATTCTGTTTCACAGAGGTCCTGCCTGGTGAAAAGAGGACTGGATTTGGAGTCAGAGGACCTGGACTCAAACTAAGTGGCTTTGCCACTTAGTACCTGTGTGATTTTGGAAAAGACATCACCTATTTGAGCTTCAGTTTTCCCACCTGTAGAATGGGAATAACAATACATCAAATCACAAGTTCCTTCTTATTTGAGAAATAAGAAAATTGACAAATGTAGAATTAGCTACTATTATTATTCCTTTGGCAAACTGCACTGGATTTTGAATAACCTCAAACTTTCCCCTAAAGCAAATTCTTAAGTTTAAAGTTTTGAAATCCATAGTCTTCTAGCAATGCAGTAAGGCTTCAAATAACAATATCAAAAGTTTCCAAAGAATTAGTTTGAACTCACCTAAAATGCCCACAGTGAGAGGCCCACAGTGGAACATGATTAGGCTGAAACAGCAGAGAAATGCACCAAAGAAACCACATAAAGAATATCATTAGAGGGGAATGTGACCAGGAAAGGAGTCAGTCATCTAGTGAAAGCAAAGAATGAAAAATGGAAAACCCACATGCCCCACTGACATCTATATAATGTCAAGGGATCTGGAAGAAGACCCTAGTACCTTTTGTGTTGGAGACAAAAAAGGAACACAGGTTGACTCTAACCTCAGCCACTTACTAGCTGCATGATGACCTAGTGCAAGCCAATTAACATTACTCAACTTCAGTTTCTCCATCCATGAAATGGGAATAATAATGGCACCTAACCCATAGGGTTATTACAAGGCTCACTGCTTTGTAAACCTTAAAAAATGCTATAATGAGGCAACTAGGTGTCACAGTGAATAGAATGTTGTACTTGGAGTCAGGGAGCCCGGAGTTCAAATCTAGCCTTAAGCACTTGCTAACTGTGTGTCCCTGTGCAAGTCACATAATCTCTGTCAGACTCAGTTTCCTAATCTGAGATATGGGGTCAATAAAAGTAACCGCCTCCTGGAGGTGGTTTTGAGGATCAAATGAGACAATATATATATATATATGTATATATATACATATATATATGTATATATATATATATATATATATATATATATAAAGCACTTTGTAAACCTTTAGGTGCTATTTGATCACTAGCTATCACCATCATCACCATGACTTCATGGAGAATTACAGGAAGACAAGGAAAATGGAGATTTGAGATGATAAGACCTGGATATGTCTCAATCTACACTGCTGGCAGAAATATCTCCACAGATGGGCTCACAGACCCATTACAAAGTATAACTAGCACAATAATTAGAATATTGCTGTGATAAACAACTTACGGGCCAGGCTGCTGCTGCCTCTGTAGCCACAGCACTCAGCCCAGGGCCTTGGAAATAAGAGGCACTTAATAATGTTTTGGTGAACATAGAGTCCTTTTGTTTATGAGGATGATGAAAATGACCCACCATTGGTTGATGGCAGTCTTTTTTGAGATGTGTGGGATTTGAATTAATCTATGCTTCTTTTATCCTTTCATGTCTGGCAGGACACACTTACAAGAAATCTTTCTATGGGTTAAGGATAAAGCCTGGAGTCAAGGAACAGAGTACAGATCATGAATACTGGAAGGCACTTTAGAGGTCAATCAGTCTAATCCCTTCACTTAACAAAAAAGGGAAAAGAGACCTATGGAGGGAAAGTAACTTATAGAAGGTCACATAGCTGGGAGTTAGAGTTGACAGCCAATGTGGGTCTTCTGATTCCACCTTGTCTTAACAGTATCTCCTATGCAGGTGGGTGTCCAGGGACGAATGATGCCTCTGGCTGCTGAGCCCTCTTCAGGCTTCTCATCCACCTTTAGTGTCCACTTTCACCCCACTCTCACCTGTGTCTCCAAGAGGTTTAAAAACTTGCCCCAGATCAAACAGATCACAAGTGACAGAGATAGGATTCAAATCCAATATTCTTTCTATCAGCTACACTGCTTGGATATGATTAAGAACCTGTGTTAGCCAATAGAACCAACAATGGCTGGCAATCTCTCACTACAATAAGTATTGAAGGACAACCACACTGCAGCCAATGTGATTTCTATCCAGGCTTCTTTGTCATCTTTCATTTCCAAGCCTCACCACCTCACACAAGCTAATTGGATGATAGCTATACTTACTTCTATATTCAATAGCTATCATCTCCACTGGTCTGCCAAGGTGACAATGTATTATTTGTTTGTAAGGGTTAACTTGATCCAAGAGGATTTTTTACAGGGGTTAGGTAGCATGCACGCTGCTTAATATTGAACAAAGCTGATATGTTTGTGTGGAGTTGGGGTGGAGGAGGAAGGGTGCATACTTGAGTATGTAGTGCCCCATTGTTACATCTAGGTTTCTAAAACATTTAGGTCTATTATTCACTCAAAAATATCCTGAATGAGTCCCTCTTTCCACTGAACTTATCCTGAAAAAGACTAAAATTCAGCACATGATATCATAATGAGCTAAAAGATATTTCCTTTCAGAACAACTGCTAGGTCCACAGGAGCTGGTATACTGTGCTACACCCCATTCCTTTCCCAAGCATGATGTTTAGATTGAGTTTGGTTCTGGCAAGGCTAGTTTCTAATAAGAGCAGTTAAATCCTTATCTCAAATTCTTTGGCTTTTTAAACCCTGATTCCAATGCCCTGGTGGCAATTTTACTATAGTTTAGATCATGGCTTAGTTCTAGGGCTTTTTCAAAAAGAAAGAATACAGAGGTACTCAAGGCACAGTATGAATCAGGCATAGAACAAATAATTTATTCCTCCATACTAGGAAGTATTAAACATAAAAGCCTCTCAGTATAGGTGAACAAAATGGCTAAAACAGAATTCAATAGCTTAATGTATAGTTACTGTTGCATCTTTCTGTAAGGTTGATATATACCTTTGTCATAAGATAAAATAGTTTGCAAGTCTGCTATTTAACAGTGATATATTTCACCTCATTTCTGCACTGTCCAAACAACCCAGAGCAGATCTACAGATAAAATGTCCAGGCTTGAGCCAATATTTTCATTAATGACTGTCCTCTTTAAAAGTTTCCAGCTACTGCTCACCTATGCAATTAATCTCCAAACTCATGAGGGCTTCACATGTCTCAAACTCATTAGGCTGATTTCATACCTCGGTATATCCATTCCAAGACAGATAGCTGTTTACTTAAGATCAGGAAAGAACAAACATAAAAGCAGAAGAAAAAAAAAACGGTCAGTGCTTAAGGGTATACTTGACTCATTGTGTTCCCCTACATAAAATTGTTACCTGAGGATAGTCACCTATGACTTTCTTGCCTTTAGTGAAGGGATTTGTTAGTGGCAATAAAGTTATAGGGGTGAAATTCTAGGCCTCCTAAGTATTCTTTTTGTCTTTCTCTCCCTAACTATTAAAAAGACTTTATATAACACTTGACCCTATAAAATTTTTCCATCATGCTTTGGAGTCTTTGGTCTCATGGGAAATGCCATCTAATCGGTGGCTTAACAGTCGTTAACCTTGTCAACTCTTGCAGGTGTTGAAAAGGTTACCCCGACTGTATCCCTTCAATATCCTTCCTTGCAAGCCACATATTGTTCTCACACAACCAGCTGCCCAGGCTGAGGAAAAGAAAAAGTTTCCACTCACTTCAATCACATGTGTCCTGCTAGGAAGACATCTAAAACATCTCCTGTTTCTTGCACTATCTCACTTATCAGTCATTTTCTTTCCTTTTCTTCATTTTCCAAAACTATTCAAAGGGCACACAGCTGCCCACTGACTAAAATTAGAGCTTTTTGGATATTCAAACTCGGGTAGGGGAATGGTAAATCATAGAGATATGGAGGTTTTCCTCTTAGCTAATTAATAAAGAAATAATAGACCAAGAGACCAAAGCTGAAAAATGAAGAGAGGAGAAAGACTACACTCAACACTTTGGTCCCTGGAGAAAGAGAGGAAGCTTGCTTGCATATTCATATAACACACACACACACACACACTAAAATCTCAGAACCCCTAAGCCTTGTGGCCGGCAGTCATGAAGATATAATAGCACAGTATCAAAGAACAGTGGTGAAATATTGAAGTTAAACCACACATAGGAAGATCCCTAGACCAAGAGTTCTGGAGCAAGAGCAGGAGATATTGGACCAAGTGGGAGTCAGAGCTGAGGAATATACATGATGAAGGTCATTCAAAATTTAGAGAAAGAAACTTGACCCTGGCCCTTGACTAGTATTAGACCCAGATGTAGTCATAATCTAATATTCCTTGGGTAAGGGGCACTATCAAAGAGACTGGTTTATAAAACACCCCCAACATTGAATGTAGTACATATAAGCCAAGAGTTGGGATTATATGTCATATGTTATTGCTATTAGTTTTATGATTGTAATACCGTATTTGAAAATGGCTTTATTTTTCTAAAATACCTTCACATTCACTATGTCAATGATTCCCTTAGTTGAGGGTTTCTTAACCTGGATCTGTGAACTTGGGTTTCAAAAAATATTTTTGTATAACTAAATTTCAGAATAATTGGTTTTGCTTATATTCTTATGCATTTTAATTTATATGTAACATTGACTACCATGGCCCCTATTGCCTGAAGGCCAAATAGCTTCCATCTCATCCCCTTCTCCATGATTCTCTATTACCCTTAATAAGAACTAGGGGTATCTAGGCTTTCTACAAATGGCTTCAGCCCCCACTGATGGCATTCTTCCAGTTGTAAGGGAATCCCCTTCACCTCAATTCCCAATTTAGCCAAGAACAGTCATGAGGTTTTACAAAAGAATATTTACTTCAAAAGACATAATCACAAATAAATGAATTTACTCTTTCAACCTGTGGGAGGCATAATCCTCTCTTTGTACCACCTCAGTCTTGAGAGAGATATAGCTTATACCTTAGCTCTGTTCCTATTATAGAGCATGAAATTCCAGTTCCAAACCCAAAATTCACCTCAGGCTCGAGACTCAGCCACACTTGTTTCTCAGGGCTTCCCTAACAGACTGACTGGCTACAAACTCCAGTTTTGTATGCTAGCCTCAAGGCTTCTGTGGTCTGAATTAGAGTCCAATAGGAAACACCACAATACCTGAAGCTGAAGACAAAATAATCCAAATAGAAACACCCTCGGATCCATTTCTTAGAATTTGGGTGAAAGAGAGGGAGAGTAAGGGAAGAAAGTACTACCCCTCTCACTAATAAACTGTGATTTTTACTCTCTAGGTACATTAAGAAAGGGTACTAGCCAGAATCTCAGTCTCATGAGTTTTAAAGACAACTTGTTCTGTTTACACAGTCAATGGAAGGAGACTATGCTTACCCAAATGGTAATGCACAAAGAGTGCAACCACCTCCACCTTAGGAGATAGGGGCATGCCGAAGCAAGCCCACTTAGGCCCACTCCATTTTAGGCCATCTGGTCATGCTCCAAAAGTCCCATTACTTATGCTTTTTAAAATATTGTTCAGAGATGATATATATGGAATTCACCAGACTATCAAGGTGTCCAGAACTCAAAATGGTGAAGAGTATACAATCTAGAAACCTTCAGTAGCACAAAAAACGATGCCAATGCACATTATCAGTATGAAAAAGGAGTTCTTCTAGAAGTAGGGATAAGTTTGTTTTGGATCTTAGGAGTCATAAGTTTCAGAACTGGAATGAGAGGCACTTAGGAATCATCTATTCCAACCTCCAAATTTTAAAGATGAAGAAAATAAAGTCCCCAGAAAAGAAGCCATTTGCCCCAGAAAACACAAGCAAGAAAAGGGATAAAGATTTAAACCTACTTCATTTGCTATCAAGTCCATTTCTCCTTATATTAAACTACACATTATTTCTTCACTCATTCCCACTTGAAATCAAATATTTTAGAAATGGTTATAGTTCAAGGCCAGGGAATATGATAAAGCTATTGTCCTATGTGGATACATGGGTCTCTCACAATGACCTCACTAGCAATGCACTCAATCTGAATAATTCATTCATAAACATATCAACATGAAATATAAAATCATTGAATTTAAAGCTATGGAAGAGTCTTCCAACGTCATCCAATCTACCCAACTCAATAAACTTAAACAGTGTAATATAATGCACTTTGTACTATAGGGATGTGTCAAAGATGCAATGAAGCAAAATTTCATCTCCAGAATTAGTGTGCATTTCAACAAACAAGGGCTCTGTCTCTTTTGTTGATTCAGTTCACCAGCAGGTTTTGTTCTCATAGCAGCTAAACTGCCACAACCTGCTGTCCATTAAAGACAAAGATAAAGTTATTGATCCACCCCATAGGGCATTTGCTTTGAGGTTTTTTCAAGGAATGACAACAGACATTTCATAGTATTACACCTGTTTCATTTGGCTTTCTCCCAGAGACTAAATATGCAGTACCAGCATAGGATTTAGAGCTGTCATTCAACGTGCTTATTTTATAGATGAGAAAATTGAGGCCTAATGGGGTTAAATGATTTCCCCAAGTCTGCACAGTAACAGAATCCGTGCTCAGATTCAGGTCTTTTGACTCCAGATCCAGCTCTCCAGGGTACCCCACTTTACATATGCTTTTAGCCTTTGGCCACTCGTGAAGGGGCAACTAGGTGGGATGCTAGATAGAGCACTGGGCCTGGAATCAGAAAGACCTGAGTTGATATCCAGCCTCAGTCACTTAGTAGTTGTATAACACTAGGATAGTCATTTAATCCTGTTTACCTCAGTTTTCTCATGTGTAAAAGGAATTAAAGAAGGAAATGGCAAACCATTCTAATATTTTTACCAAGAAAACTCTAAATGGGGTCAGAAAGAGTCAGACATGACTGAAAAACTATAACAACACTCCTTTATGTGAGATCTGTGTCTTAATATCACTTCTCTTTTGCCCTCCTACAGCTTCGGTAAATTTTATAATTGTTAGCATTAGTATGGTGCAAACACAGTTTGCAAAGTACCTTACAAATATTATCTCATTTGATCCTCACAACAACCCTGGGAGGTAAGTGCTAGTATAATCCCCATTTTACAGATGAGGAAAATGAGACAGGTTAAGTGACTTTCCTAGGGATTTGAGCTCAGTTCTAGATGCCAGTTCCAGCACCTTATCTACCACCCACCTAGCTGCCTCTTTTAAAGCACTTTATTTTAAAGGCATAAATGCATTTCTACAAATTTCTTACCACCAAAAAAATCAGTTGCTGAGGTAGCTATTGTTGATCTATTCATTGTCTAAACTGAGCTATTCCAACCCTTGTTGCTATGACAAATAAAAAAATAAAAAATAAGTTGTTGTTTGCCCATGCTGATTGCTTGAAGCAATGGAAGCAGTCTCACCACTTTCCTACAGGAGAATCTCTTCCACAGTGAGTGGGACATTTTACTGCATGCCTTTCTGATGAACACTGTCTTCTAGCCACCTGGAGGGATCGTGAATATCAGGGTATCCATTTGGGAAGTATGCCTTTGGAAATCTGAGGTGAGACAAGCATGGCATCAAGTCACTAGCTTGCAAACTATAATTGAAACAAGACCAGGTTCAAACAATTGTGGTTTCTTAGAGAACAGAAAAAGAGAAAATCATCCGGAAAATGACTCATCAAAGAGGTTAAATGCACTGCCCCCTTAGACTCTGCCTTGAGAGTAAATTTTCCAGATGCAGAAATGAATTACCTAGGCTCATGTGGGAGGAATTGGTAATATTTTAGGAGGAGGGGTTTTAAAGCTACACGCAGATGACCATCCCTCCCCCCCCTCGGAAATGTTGCCTTATTGTTTCTGTCACCTTGCTGTCATCAGTCTTCCATGCCGGCCTGGTTTCATTAACATTTTGCAAAGATTTCATTCCAGGGCATGCGTGAGCCCTGTTCTCTTCAGCTTGAGCTGCTTGCAGATATTGGAAAAACTTGACATTCTATCAGTTAGCTTTTAGGAAAGTGTTAAAGAGAACAGCCAACATAAAAGACAAAACTTTGAATGGCCTGATGGGACATCCAGAAATCAACTGACACTTGGGTTCCCCAAAGAGCTGTTCACTTTAGTTGGAAAATCTTCTGTAAGCATGCCTAAGAATTGTCATGGCCTTTAAGGAAAAAGAAAATTATTTGGAGATATTTTACAAACCTGAAAATCAGTTTTTTTGACTCTTGCTGTACACATCTCAGTGGGATGGCTTAACTGATGAATTCCTTCAATGTTAAGTTTTGACTACAACACATTCACTCTGAAACTTTAGCTGGATAGCCAGAAATGTTTTTTAAAAATTGTGGCACCCTGGATTGGCCACCTGCCACTCTCAAAACAGTCTAACAGTAAAAAGAGGCCATTTTTATTTTTTTCCAACACCCCCAAGCAGCTCAGTTGAAAAGCAGCCCACTTGGCACAAGGGTTACTCATTAGCTACTCCTCTTGCATGGAGAATCAAAGCAGGTACGTCTGGCTGAGGACCAGTGTCAAGGCACTGGGCCCACATCTGCTCAAAGGCTGGGCCATGTTTTGGGGATCCAGGAAATACCTGCTTTATTGAATAATACAAATAAAGGAACGATTCTGAACTCCAATAAAAAGCTCTTTACTTTGTAAAAAACCTTAGTGGGGGATTCTTCTCAACAGAGGTTCCAACTGCATGGAAGTTCCCTTTGGACTCTGCCTGTCCAGCTCACAGACCACTTTTTTGGAGGAGCAACACATCACCTAGGAATCCAGATCATGATTAATGAAAAACTGATATTAGTCTTGTTCAATTTCATAATGCCAGTTATAAATAGATTATAAAAATGAGTTTCTAAGTCTTGGGGTCATTGTCCTAAATGCCCCCCCACCCTAACTATATGATTCATTCCCACCCTTTTGACAACTCCTTGTCTGGCCCCTTTCCACTGGCCTTTTCCTAGCCAGGAAATCTGGTTAAAATATGATATCTGGAACTCTGTTAAGTCGTTTTTGTTTTTTTTTCCTTTTTAAGGCCCATGTGCTTTCATTAAGAAATAAAACTCTCCCGTGAAACTCCCTCATTCCCAATACCACCTTAAGTTCTTTTTAAATAAACTTCTCTACATAAGACAAGGTGTTCAAAAAAGGCAACACTAACTTAGGAGAGACATGATATGAGCAAAGTTCTAATCAATACTTTACTGTTTTACTGATACAAAAAGCCTGTACTGAGGCCTCTTTAGATCCCACCTTCTGCTGGTCATCATAAGTGATCAGAAAGTGATCAAAAGTGCCCTTAGGCACTTTTTGGAAAGAAAAGTTCAATTCTTTGGACAGAGACCAAAGACTGAGGCCTTTTTCTCTATGAAGACATAGTTGGAGTCCAGCTCTGAATATGAAGCAAGGAAGAATTAACAGGCCTCCCTCCCTACCACAAAAGATTTAGTCAGCCTTACTGGCCACCGCCAATCTCTGTGAAGAGCAGGGGCCCAACTGTGCACAGCAGTCATCTGGAACTACTGTAAGCCAGATGGGAGAAGTCTTTCCTTTGGTTTCATTCTATTAGAATTAGGTAGTCCCAGTTATATTGCTACCAAAAGGCTAGCCTGTTCTCAAAGGAAATTCCCAAATTGACACTAATGAACTTGAGGGGTGAGGGAGTTGAAGGAGGAAGGCTGTCTTTTTCTTTTTAATTCAGACTAGTATTTATTAATGGGTCCTGATCTCTAAAAATGGAGGCTTCTGGGCTTCTATTCCCTTATTGGATATCACTAGGGAGAAGATCTGGTTTTCTCATTTCAGCACAAGAGAACAATTTGCAAAAACAAGGTTAAAAATGGCAATTCTTCGCCCCTCCTTCTGTCATACCAGCCTCTGGAAGATGAATAAACTTGACTTTTGTCAATGAAGGATTCCCTCCCCCCTAAATATTATTTCAGTCAGAATGACAGAACTGAAGTAGTTTATCCAAATTTAGAAGCAAAAGCAAAACTTTTGCAACTTGTTCCCCCACACACATTTGGTTCTGGCCAAGCATGAGCACAGAACTGATGTATGTTTTGTTTTTCAGATTTTATTCCCAAAGTAGTCCTAGGACCAGAGGCAGAAAATGATTTTTATATAATAATGGTCTTCCATTTACTTAGAAAAATATGTTTTCTTTTATTAAATTTTCTTGAAAAACTAAGTGGTTAGAGAAAAATCCATTTTGCTCCACTCTGGGATTTTAGTTCAAGTTGTTTTCAATTCTACAACTAAGTTCTCCACTGGTAAATGTGACCTTCCCTTTGTCTAAGCTTAGTGAGGCAGATAGTCTTATTGTCATGTGATACATGTCTTATCCATGTGAGAATGAAAGAAAAGTATAACAGACTCTGTCTCCTCCTGGGTGCCATGTATTCCCTGAAGAAAGGCCTCTAGGGGTCAGGGAAGGCATCTTCTGTCTGCCCCAAAGCAACCAATTCCATCTGTACCAGCACACAGCACCTTCATCTCTGATTGCTAGTCCAATCCCAACTGGGACGTGGAAAATCTCCAGAGCAAAGAAGAGCAACCTTCCTTTTGACATCAGGTGTCTCATCACCTGCTGTCCATGTCCTTTCAGGGTAAAGGACTGGTACCCTCCATTTCACAATGAACATTCTCACATCTAGTCATATCTTTGAAATCCTAGTGACTCTGAATTCTTATAGATCATCATTCAAATTCCATACCTTGTCTCCTACCATCTTATGCCTTATTCCCATCCCCCTCAAATCCTATCATCCTAACTCCACCCAGCCCATCCCCCCACCATACCCTCTGGAATGCCTGCTCCATAAGCAACAAAGTTCCCTTCATCTTAAATCTCTGTTCCTCTCCTAGTGCTTCCATTTACTAATTCTTACTGAAAACTGGCTTCCTTCTGGTGATTCAGACACCCTCCTCACCCTTTCTAGTCCTGGCTTTACTTTTACTCATTTTCCTTAATTCACAGGTAGAGGCAGAGGCGTTGGAATACTCCATAATTTGCATTGTCATTTCCAGGTTCTTCCCTTTCCTCCATCACCTCTTTTCCTATGAAGATATGTTCTTCATATGTACCACCCAATCAAAACCCTTGTTGGGTTTTTATTAATTCATTCATTCATTCATTCACCTATTCATTCTCAAACCTGGTGTGTAATCTATGTCCATCATCTACAGTAAAACAAAGTTCACATGCTGTTTCTTCCATTAAAAAGGAGGAAGCAATGTATAAGAAGTCTTGGTCTGTTTCATAGAGATGATCTTGGGTTCTTGAAAGCTATCCCAAAGAATGTAATCTCTGGAAGACTACCAAGTAGAAAATGAAATCCTGGCAATGAACATTGCATAGCTTTTATTGAAAAACCAGCCTTCCTAAATTCAAGAACATTTATTGCCACAAGGTATACCAACAAGAGATGACATTCCTTAGGTCATGTCATATCAGAAGTCATGGAAATGTTAGACTCTGCTTTGGTTGAGAAAGGACCTTCACTGATAGAATCACAGATCCTCCAAAAATTATAGTATGATATGATACTGAGGCATCACTCTTGTGCTTGTCCCATGCTTATCTGCTCTAAATCAATGTAGATTTTAAATTTTTTTTGGAAATAGGAATCATGCCTTAATTTTTTGTGGCATGATGGATAAAGCACTGGGTTTTAGAATCAGGACACCTGGGTTCCAATCTTGGTTCTGAAGCCACTGCTTATTTAATCTCTCTGTACCTCTATGACCTTCTCTGGAAAACAAAGGGGAGGTGAACAAGATGCTCTCTAAGGTTCTCCCTTTTAGTTCTAAATCTATGATGCCTATACAATACACTAAGAGATGCTTGCAGTTCTTGTTGATTAGCTTACCAAGTTGTAAAGTCATTAGTATTTTTTAATACAGAGTACAGGTTTTTTAACTAGAGAAACTCTCTGTTACTTTGCATCATTTATATGTTTTTCCTTTATATCTTATTACAAATGACATTTACATGATTAAAAGCAGCTATCATGGTAACACATCTCCTACCCTAATATATTCCCAAGTAGAATTTATGACTCCTCTCTTTGTGACATCAAAGTTAGTGGCTATGGAAATGATTGCAATGCCACTGACTGCCTAGGCTTGAAGGGGAACCATAAGCCATGAAATTCCAACGTTGATGTAAATCTCAATCAAAAAGTAAAAGTAAGGGGCGGCTAGGTGGCGCAGTGAGTAGAGTGTCGGTCCTGGAGTCAGAAGGACCTGAGTTCGGATCCAACCTCAGACACTTAACGCACACACAGACAAAAACCTAGCTGTGTGACCTTGGGCAAGTTACTTAACACAACTGCCCTCCAAAAAAAACAAAAAAAAAAAGTAAAAATAACAGGATAAGACTATGACAAATGGTAGATAAAGAATTGTCTTTCTCAAACCTGGATTCATACTGGGTTTCATACCAGATTCATATACACCCACTGAAGAAACACTGTGACAGGCTATTAGCTAAGTTAAAGTGGAGCAGGAATAACTCTTGGAGGAAAGGGATATATTGCTTTTTAGTCTTTTGGGGCTAAAGTCAAGTATGGAAGGAGATATGAGGGAACCAGATTTTCTGAGAAGCAAATCCTATCAAAATTCTCTTTCCATGACAAAAGTGATGAGAAGGTACATTTAGGATAAGGGCAGGGGGCTGAGAATAGAGAAAAAAACTCCTTCATCTTCACTTCATGAAATTTTCTTTCCTTGAGACTTAGTTCAGATGATACCCCTATCAAGAAGTAGTCACAGATTACCCTGATCTGAAAGTGGTTTTTCCCCTTTTTAGATCATCCAACACACTGGCTCTTTCCTTTCCCCCTATAATACTTTAAATTACATTGTGCTTATTTGGCATGTATCCCCAAGAAGAGGGTAAGCTACTTGAGGGATGTGACTGTATTGTTTTTCATCACTGAGTAATGGGTATAATCTCAAGAGCCTTCCCTGATTGGCTCTGGCTAAATTACACATGAATGAACATGACTAGAGATGGGCCCTTTCTACTGCTTCTTGTGTTGTCCTTGAAGCTGGGTACCTTCCAATGATGCATTTGCCCTGGCCTTTTCTAGTGGGCTCTTGGATAAAAGATACAGGGAGAAAAACCAAAGGTTTCTGTTTGTGTTCAATGTGCTGCCTTTCTCCTTTCCCATGGGGGATAGGGAAGTGCGTGAGTACATCAATGTTATTTTGAAAAGAACTGGCTACCAAGACAGAAATAGTAGCCATTCAGTGGAGCATGAAAAGAGTACTTCTGTGCTTTGACAGTTTCTGCTTTCCGTTCTCCTCTTTTGCTTGGACTTCCTGAGGTCACCTATGTGCCAAGATGAAGCACAAGAGAAGGACTTTAGTGGAGAGCTTTCCACATAGTGGACATTAAAAGTTGTTGAATTTAATTCAGTGAAATTAAATTATTTTACATGACATTCTACATATCTGTAGACCTCCAGGACATGGAAAAGAGGCTAGAGTTGGCTGACCATTCATCACTATTTGCAACAGTGGCCAGATTAAAGGATGTGGTTGCAGCAACACCACTTGTACTTTGGGGGATCAGATCTAGAAATTAATTGTTTAAATTTAAATTTAAAAAAGGTAAATTTGATAAGAAAATATGTAACTCAGTGAAAACTGTTAGTTGGTGTACTTCAGGTATATTATTCATACCTGCTCAAGATACCTGGCTTCAAGGCCCAGATCTGCCAGACAATGTTTCAGTAGCATCATCCTCTTCTCAGTTGGAATTCTGCATTAGCCACTGGCTACCGGCATACCTCCTCCTGTATCTCCCATAGGCATCACAAACTCAATGTGTTAAGAATAGTCCTCATTACTGTGCATACACTTTGATCCAGTAATACCATTACTAGGTCTACATCCCAAAAAGGTTTTTTGGGTTTTTTTTCCCTTTTTGGAGGGCAATTGGGGTTAAGTAACTTGCCCAAGGTCACACAGCTAGGTTTTTGTTTGTGTGTGTGTTGAGTGTCTGAGGTCAGATCTGAACTCAGGTCCTTCTGACTCCAGGGCCAGTGCTCTACTCACTGTGCCACCTAGCCGCCCCCCCCCCTTTTTTTTAAAGAGAAAAGCACCTACTTGTATAAAAAAATATTTATGGCAGCTCTTTTGTGGGGGCAAAAACGTGGAAATTGAGGGAATGGCTAAACAAGTTGTGGTAGATGAATGTAATGGAATACTATTATTCTATAGGAAATGATGAGCAAGAAGATTTCAAAAAAAAAACTTTGAGGCATACATGAATTGATATTAAGTGAAGTCGGCAGAACCAGAACATTGCACATATTATCAATGACATTGTGCAATGATAGACTATGAATTATTTACCTCTTTTCAGCAATACAGTGATTGAAGACAATTCCGAAGGACTCATGATGGAAAATTCTATCCACATACAGAAAAAGAATTGATGGATTCTAAATGGAGATTGAAGCAAAACATTTTCTGTGGTTTTTTTCTTTTAATTTGTTCCTTGTTTCACAACACGATTAGTATAGAAATATGTTTTACATCATTGTGCATCTATAACCTATATCAAATTGTTTACCATTTTGGGGGGGTGGAATGTTAGGGAGGGAGGAAGAAAATTTGAAACTCAAACATATGAAAAATATTCAATATATCTTTACGTGTAATTGAGAAAAAAATTAAAACAATAGTTTTTATTATCTTTCTGGTAAACTCACTCCACCTCCAAATTTTCCTGATTCCATTGAGGGCACCACTCTGTGCCCAGTAGCCCAGATGCTTAGTCGCAGAATCATCCTTGACGTTTTTATTCTTTTTCAGTAATTATCTCCAGTGGCTGGCGATGTTGGGAGGATTCTGTCTCTATGTCATTTGTTGTTTCTGTCCTCTTTACTTATTTAGCCACTATGCCAATTCTGGTCTTCATAGCCTTTTACCAGACTACTAAGGAAGTTCCTAATTTGCCTCCTTGATTCCAGCTTCTTCTTACCTTCAACTCATCCTCTGAAGAGCTACCAAAAAGAAACTTCCTAAGATACCATGTCATTTATTCAAAAACATTCAGCTTTAGCTCACCTTTCTACCCTTGTTCATTCACTCATTCATTCATTCATTCATTCATTCATTCATTCATTCACTTTATTTATTTATTTGTTTGTTTGTTTGTTTATTTATTTATAATTTTTAATATTCATTTCCACAAGATTTTGAGTTACATTTTCTCCCCATCTTTCCCGTACCCCTACCCCCAAAAAGCAAGCCTACTAAACATCCCTTTTCACAATCTGTTTTCTCTTATATCCACCCCCATCACTCCCATCACTCCCCTAACTTTCTAGTAGGGCAACATGAATTTCTATACCCCAGTGACTGTATATTTTATTTCCCCGCTGCATGTGAAAAACAAATTTTTTAAACATTTGTTTTTTGGGATAGCTAGGTGGCACAGTGAATAGAGCAAAGGCCCTGGAGTCAGGAAGAGCTGGGTTTGGATACAGCCTCAGACACTTAACACAAAAACTAGCTGTGTGACCTTGGGCAAGTCACTTAACCCCAATTGCCCTACCAAAGAAAACATTTGTTTTTAAAAGTTTGAGTTCCAGATTTTTTTCCCTCTTCCCTCCTCAACATCCTCCACTGGGAAGATAAGCAATTCAATATAGGTTATACATATGTGGTTACCCATATCATTTCCATAGTAGTTATATTTTGAAAGACTAACTATATTTCCTTCCATGCTATCCCACCTCCCACTTATTCTATTTTCTCCTTTGACCCTATCCCTTTTCAAAAATGTTTGCTTTTAACTAACCTCTCCCCAATCTACCTTCCTTCCTATCATTCCCCCTTTTATCCCCTGCCCCTCTATTTTCCTGTAGGGTAAGATACCCAATTGAGTGTGTATGTCATTCCCTCCTCAGACCAAATTCAATGAGAATCAGGTTGTCCCATTCCTTTTCACCTTCCTGCTCTTCCTCTCCATTGTAACAGTATTCTCTTGCCTCTTTTATATGAGATAATTTACCCTAATCTATCTATCTCTTCCTGTCTCTCCCAATAAATTCCCCTCTCACCTCTTAATTTGTCCTGTGCCCTGTGTCTATGTATACATGAACATACCTATGCCCAAATTCACACATATATTTATATAGACATACATCCTCCTATAGATACATATGTGCATGTATACATATATGTGTGTGTGTATTCCCTTCACTTATAATCATACAGAGAAAAGTCGTATGAGTTACAATTATCATTTTTACATGTAGGAATGTAAATAGTTCAACTTTAATAAGTTCCTTATGATTTCTTTTTCCTGTTTACCTTCTCATGCTTCTCTTGCTTCTTCAATTTGAAAGTCAAATTTTCTGTTCAGCTCTGTTTTTTTTTTTTCATCAAGAATGTTTTAAAATCCTCTATTTCATTGAATGACCATATTTTCCCCTGAAACATTCTACTCAGTTTTGCTGGGTAGGTGATTCTTGGTTTTAGTCCTAGCTCTTTGACCTCTGGAATATCATATTCCAAGCTCTTTGATTCTTTAATGTAGAAGCTGCTAGATCTTGTGTTATCCTGATTGTGTTTCCACAATACTCAAATTGTTTCTTCCTGACTGCTTGCAGTATTTTCTCCTTGACCTGGAAACTCTGGAATTTAGCTATAATATTCCTAGTAGTTTTCTTTTGGGGATCTTTTTCAAGAGTCAATCAGTGAATTCTTTCCATTTCTATTTTGCCCACTGGTTCGAGAATATCAGGGAAATTTTGCTTGCGAATTTCTTGAAAGATGGTGTCTAGGCTCTTTTTTTGATCATGGCTTTCAGGCAGCCCAGTAATTTTTAAATGATCTCTCCTTGATCTATTTTCCTGGTCAGTGATTTTTCCAATGAGATATTTCACATTGCCTTTTTTTTCATTTGTTTGGATCTGTTTTATAGTATCTTGATTTCTCAAAAAGTCATTAGCTTCCAATTGCTCCAATCTAATTTTGAAGGAGTTATTCTCTTCAGTGAGTTTTTGAAATTCCTTTTCCACCTGGCAAATTCAGCTTTTTAAATCATTCTTCTCCTCCCTGGCTTTTTGAGCCTCTTTTTCCACTTGAGTTAGTCTATTTTTAAGGTGTTATTTTCTTCAGTGTATTTTTTAATCTCCTTTAGCAGGCTTTTCCTGATTTTCTTGCATCATTCTCATTTCTCTTCCCAATTTTTCCTCCATTTCTCTTACTTGATTTTCACAATCCTTCTTGAGCTCATCTATGGCCTGTAACCAATTCATAATTTTCTTAGAGGTTTTTGATGCAGGAGTTCTGACTTTGCTGTCTTCCTCTTGCTCCATGCCTTGATTTTTTTTATTCCCCCCAAACAATTCTATTGTATGTCTGTGTTTCCTCTGCTTGCTCATATTGCCAGTCAATTATTTGACTTTTGAACTCTTTGCTGTGGTAGAACTCTGCTTCCAGAATGGAGAGAGTTTTGTCCTAAATTGCTAGGGTTTTTGCAGCTGCCAGAGCTATTAAGAGGGTGCCCTCTATACAGCCCCCACACTCTCTGGCTCACTGGTCACACACCCCAGGACCACCACCCAAAACCATGATCCAGATCCAAGCAGTTTAAAGAGAGATTACCCTCTGAATGGTGGCTTGGTCCCCCTACTCTCTACAGGCCAGGAGCTCTGGAAGCAGCCAAGCTGCAGTGGCTGCAGCTTCCATGCCTCTGCCACTTCTCGCCCTGGGGGCAGGGGTCAGACAGTGCTCTTCCATCCACCCCTGTTCCAACAGTGTTCCCCACTGACCTCGTACTTTGTTTTTGGCATATGGGTTGAGAAATATCGAAACCACCACAACTGCTGGTGATTCACTCTCCTGGAATCTGCTCTGGCCACCGCTTGTCAGGGCCACCCTGGGGCTAGAACCATACATCCCACAGGACTGTACTCCCCTCCCAGTGCGCTGAGATAGAGCCTTCCTGTCAGCCTGCTATGCTGCTTTCAGCACAAGATTTGTTTCTCTCTTTCATTTTGTGAGATCTATAGCTCTAAAGTTTCTTTAGAGTCATTTTTTTACATTTATTAGGAGTGATTGGAGCAGGAGATCATAACAAGTTTCTGCTTCTACTTTGCCATCTTGACTCCACCCCCCTCTAGACTTATTTCATATAAACTCATTTCATATAAACCCTTTATGAACTCAACTTCCCAGTCAGACTGGTCTCCTAGATGTTTTCTAAACTTATCACTCTGTATCTCCCTGATTTTATGCATCTCCAGAAACTATACCCTGTACTTGAAGGTATACCTTTCTCATCTCTGTCTCTCAGAATCTTTGTCTTCACTCAAATATTGCCATGATGAAACATTTCATGATCCTTCCAATTGTCTATAGAAACTCATTAATCAAATTTCTTATAACCATATTCATTTCTGTAAATGTATTTTTGATACCTCCATCCCTCTAAAATATAATCCATGTGAGGTCATGGACTAATTCATTTTTCTCTTTATATTTCCAGAACTGAATTTACATAGTGGCTTGCACATAATAAGGATATAACATTTTTTTTTATTTTTGACTATACACATAATGTTGTTTTTATTAAGTTGTTACAGTTGTGTCCAACTCTTCATTACCCTATTTAGGGTTTTCTTGCCAATATTTCCTTCTCCAGTTAATTTTACAGATAAGGAAAATGAGCCAAACAATGTTAACTTATTTGCCCATGATGACACAACTAGGAAGTAGCTAAGGTCAGATCTGCACTCAGATCCTCCTGACTCAAAGGCCAGCATTATATCTATGGAGCTGTCTAGCTGCATCAAATACACATGATAATTTCCTGTACCACCTATTTTTCTCAAAAGTATAGAAAAATTGGGGCAGAGCCAAGATGGCGGAGTAGAAACAGCTCGTCCAAGCCTCTCTGCCCCCAGATTCTCCACAAACTATGTAAAAAAGGACTCTGAACAACTTGTGGAGCCCCAGCACCCACAGAACGACACAGAGAAGCTAACCTCCCGCTGAGGACAGCCCAGCAGCCCTGCAGGAAGGACCAGAGCAGTGGTCTGGGAGCCGGCAGCACGCAGAGCGCAGGAGCCGAGCCAAGCCGAACCTAGGTCCCCGTGAGCCGAGGTTTTAGCCCCAGGGCGGCAGGGCCACCAGCCGGCTGGAGGAACCCCAGAACACCAGGAGCTGTGGAGACTCCAGAATTATCAACATAGACTTGCCTAGGACAAAGTAAGAGGGTAGTGTCCTATGGACTTTGGGACCTGTATTTGGGGAATGCGTCAGCTCCCTCCCCTGGGGGCTAGAAGCCGCTGAGGAGACACGCCATTTTGTAGTTTTCATAGGCATTTCCGGCTCCCAGCCTACAAATCATGGGGAGATCCAGCGATCAGTCTTGGGGGGCAATCGCTCTTGCTTTAACCTCCCTGGATCTGGATTGTGATCTAGGGTGGAAGTTGTGGGTGGGTTTACAGCTTGCCAGAAACGGAAGTTGCCCCCCACACGTTCGGGACGAAAATTCCTCTATCTGGCCTTAAAGCCATAGTGTGGCAACAAGCCCAAAAGTCAAGCAATTAAGTGGCAACATGCCAAGGCAAAGGAAACAGAAAAATGCAACCCTAGACTCCTATTTTGGGGGCATAGAGCGGGAAAAGGACTGTGAGGTCAGAAGTCCTGCTCCAAAAGCCCCAGGGGAAAACATGAGCGGGTTGCAGGCCATAGAGGACCTTAAGAAGGACTTTAAAAATCAAATAAGAGAAGTGGAGGAAAAATTGGAAAGAGAAATGAGAAGGATGCAGGAAAAGTATGAAATGAGGGTCAACAGCCTGACTGAGGAAAACAACACCTTAAAAAATAGACTAACTCAAATGGCAAAGGAGGCCCAAAAGGGCAGTGAGGAGAAGAATGCCTTAAAAAGTCGAATTTGCCAGATGGAAAAAGAATCTCAAAAGTTCACTGAGGAGATTCATTCCTTCAGAGTTAGACTGGAGCAAATGGAAGCTAATGACTTTATGAGAAATCAAGATGCTGTTAAGCAGATCCAAACAAATGAAAGATTAGAAGGCAATGTGAAATATCTCATAGGAAAAACCACTGACCTGGAAAATAGATCCAGGAGAGACAATTTAAAAATTATTGGACTACCTGAAAGCCATGATCAAGGAAAGAACCTAGAAATCACCCTTCAAGAAATTCTCAAGGAAAACTGCCCTGATGTTTTAGATCCAGAGGGCAAAATAGAGGTTGAAAGAATCCACCAATCACCTCCTGAAAAAGATCCCAAAAAGAAAACTCCCAGAAATATTATAGCCAGGTTCCAGAACCCCCAGATCAAGGAGAAAATACTACAAGCAGCCAGGAAGAAACAATTTCAATATTGTGGAAACACAATCAGAATAGCCCAGGACCTGGCAGCTTCTACACTGAGGGATCGAAGGGCATGGAATATGATATTCCAGAGGGCAAAAGAGCTGGGACTGAACACAAGGGTCACCTACCCAGCAAAACTGAGTATTTTGTTTCAGGGGAAAATATGGTCATTCAGTGGAATAGAGGACTTTCAAGAATTCTTGAGGAAAAACCAGAGTTGAATAGAAAATTTGACATCCAGACACAAGAAGCAAGAGATGCCTGAGAAGGTAATCAGGGAAAAGAAATCAAAAGGAACTTATCAAAGTTGAACTATTTACATTCCTATATGGAAAAGCAATAACTGTGACTGATGATATCTTTCTCACTGAAAATAATGGAAGAAGGGGGTGTGGTCATATGAATACATATGTGAATGTGTGTGTATATGGTTACAGTTATATATGGATAGAGGGCATAGGTTGAATTTGTTGGGAAGGGAGAATACTCAAGGGATGAAACTATGAGGTGAGAGAGGAAAGTGGCAAGAGGAGATGGGGAGAGACATGGTAGGGTAAACTATCTCATGTAGGGAAGTGGTTGCAAAGGAGGGGGAGAATAAGGAAGGCTAAAAAGGCAAAACCACATTCACATTGAATTTGGTTCAGGGAGAAAATGACATACATACTAAATGGGATATCTCAACCTGCAGCAGGATAGGGGGAAGGGGGATGAGAGGAGGGATGATGGATGGGAGGGCATCCTTGGGGTGAGGGGAGGTTGGAAGTACCCAGTATAAAAGAGGGACAGGATCATGTAGGGAATGGACCAGATGGGGGGTGGGATGAGTGGGAGGGAATTATAAGCAGCCTTGAACAATATATCTACCATGATAATGTTTTGCATAGCTAGACATGTACAACATATACTGAATTACTTATATCCCAAGAAGGAATGGGTGACAAGGGAGGAAGGAAATGGATCTGAAATTCGAGGTCGTAACATTAAGTGTTTCAAATATATATATAAATACTATTATTAATACTCTTTTGCCTATAATTGGGAGATAAGATGTGCTGGCATTGGGACACAAAGATTCATCTTCCTCTAATGGAAAAGTCGATGGGGGTATGGGAGAAGGTATGGGAGAGAGCAGATTGGAGGAAGCGATATCTTGTGGGACTGCTATTCTGGGAGGTTGGGTAGGGGAATAATGGGGGGAAAATGATTGTAACTCAAAATCTGGCGGAAATGAATGATGTAAAACAGAAGTTAATAAAGTATTTGTTTAAAAAAAATTAAAAAAAGAAATGCTGTTGAGGAAAAGAAAAGTATAGAAAAATTTCTCCAGGTATAACAAGAAAGGGAGGAAGGGGGTCGGCTAGGTGGTGCAGTGAATAGAACACCACCCCTGGAGTCAGGAGGACCTGAGTTCAAATCTGGCCTCTGACACTTAACACAAAAACTAGCCGTGTGACCTTGGGCAAGTCATTTAACCCCAATTGCCCTCCAAAAAAGCAAAAAAAAAATGTAGGAAGGGGATCACTCAAGTATAGAATGAGACACATGTGTCTATAAAAATACATACATATATATGTATATACATACATATATGTGTGTATATATAGAAATAAATATATCTAGATATAGATAGGTAGATACATAGATAGATAGATAGAAGGGATGGAGAACAGCATTTTTATCAGTCACCAAAGACTTTTTCTCTTCTTCCTGTAACATCTATTAATACATTGATAAGACTCTGTCTACTACCAACTCACACATGCTACATTACTTATTCCATTTTACTGGGGAGGCCAGGGCTACAGGAAAAAAAGAAGCTAAGTAAATCAGTCCTTGGATACACACAAACACACACATGCTCACATGACTAGCTATACATTTTGACTGAAGAACATTACAATCCATCCAATACTGATCAATATACAGACCTTTTTTTTTCCTCATAAGATAGACATTTGAGGAGAAGAAAGGCCATTGATAAAAAGCAAACCTCCTAAGAGAAGAAGGAGGCTTTATCCATCAAAAACTCTAAGAGAAGAATTTTCTGCCCACAAATGTTCAGGACACATAGTACTCATCTCTTTGCATTAGCCTCTGAGTAGTCCTAAATGAATTGTATGACTTAGCTCCAAAGTGGTCTGGTATTCATGACAAAGAATAGCTTTCTCTCCTCTTTGTTTTGTCCTGGTGCTAAAATAACCAAAGAGTCCCAGGGACTAAGACAAGTCACTTCTTTCGGATATTCTGTGTGTAAAGATAGTTCTAATCTAGTCTAGTGAGCACTGACACCTTAAATATGAGCCAGATGGATGCTACCTAAATCAGTAACTGGCAACTCACCTTTTGGACCTTTTAACAGAGTTTTTTTTAAACTTATTTTATAATTTAATTTAATTTAAATTTTATTTTAAAAGTTTTCCATTACTTTGTGACACTCCTTCAAATATTTGGACACCTGTTTTGTGTCACCAAACAAGATTAAATGCTAATGTCTGGTAAAGTCAAAATACTGAGGCAATCGGTGCTACATTATTCATTTGTACATAAGCTAAAGAAGCCAAGTTTATTTAGTCTAGATTTTTCTGAGTAGAGAAAAGGAAATAAACTTTTATTCCTTTCTTTAAATGAATAAACTGTACAACACACATATGCACATACATACATATAGTGTGTATACAGTCCATTCATTTAAATGCATATACACATACATATATACACATATATGTATATATCTATACACACAGAGACATGTTTTTTTATGTGCAAAGCACACAATTTCCAAATAGGTATAATTAGTTTTACTCCATCAAGACTCATTCCATGTCTATTGCAGAAGGGCTATTTCTATATGTTATCCAACAGTGATACCTAGAGTCAAAGGACATAGGTTTAAATTATGATTCTGCTATTTACTAGCCATATAACCCCATACAAGACTCTTGTGGATGTAAATCTATGGACTTCATGTTCCACATCTTAGATATGAAAAGGTTAGCTTACATGATTTGCCAATTCAGGTTATAAGAGTTTATAAACTAAAGCATAATATCAACAAAAATTTTTATCCATAGGAAGTGCTTTGCCTATAGTAGGCAGTCAATGTGTGTGTGCATGCATGTGTGTGCATGTGTGTGGTAGGTGGACAGTTTATTCATTCATTGATTCATCAATACATACATTCATTCATCACAAGGAGGAATAAAACTGTAGTCTTGTTTTTGTTTTTTGTTGGGTTTTTTTTCAAGATAGGCACCATATACCAGTTCTCCCATTTCCTCCCTCTTTTCTCCTTTGCCTTATCTTTCTCTTCTCTTCTTCCCCCTCCTTCCCCCTCCTTCCACTCCCCTTCTTTTTCCTCCATCTCCCCTTTTTCTGTCTCCTCTACTTCCCTTTTTTCCTCTCTTCCTCCTCCTCTTTCTCCCTCTTCCTCTTCCTCTTTCTTCCTCCTCCTCCTCCTTCTCTTCTTCTTCTTCTTCTTCTTCTTCTTCTTCTTCTTCTTCTTCTTCTTCTTCTTCTTCTTCTTCTTCTTCTTCCTCTCCTCCTCCCCTCCTGTTCATCATCTCATCTTCCTTTTTCCTCCTTTCTTTCTTCTTCTTTTAGCCTCACCATTTCTTTCCTCTTCTCTCTTGATTTTCCATTTCCTTCCTTAGAAAATCCATCCAGAAAAAGAAGTAACTATCTCCTGAATTGTGAAAACAAAACACTTCTCTAGCAAAGATACCAAGTTGACCAAATTAAGCTTTCATTTCGATGACTGATGGAGAATTCATTGATGGAGAATTTTCAATAGATCCTGATTTCCTGCTATATCAAGGGTAAACTCTTCTACCTAGCTTTCAAGACCTTCCATACACTGAGCTTACTATGCTGATAAATATACACTTCTCCTTGAAGAGATCAGGCCAATAGGTTTTCACTAGCTCTAGTACTATCACCAGTTCCCATGTAGAAGCAAGTTAGTGACCAAAGGAACTATACTTGATTTAATGAGCCATTAATTGTCTGGCTGTGTCTGGATGGACTATGTTTACTTAACCATGCATGGCTGAATCTTTGAGGCCTATGCTAATAGTAGGATTGACCAGGTAGCACCTAAAAGGAAAAACAAACTTGTCAGCCCATGGGAAAGAGAAACAGGACCAAATCTGAGCAGGGCTTAGGAGTGGATGGAGAAGGAGAGAGGAGAAGAAGTCACTAAGGGCCCCAGACTTAGCCTGAGACCCAGGGGAGAAAAGATACTGAGTATGTCTTCCTTTTAATTTTCTTCCAACCCATTTCATTGACAATTGATTTTATACTCCTCTGCTTTCCTCAAGGGTCTTACACAGCCCTTCCCTTCTCAGGAAGTAAGGTATGGTGCTAAGCATTCCACTTCTGGAGGAAGGTTATCATCTATTACTGTAACATCTGCCACCCTCTCCCATTCCTAGAAGAATTTCCACTTTTTTTCCTCCTTTCTTCCTCTCTCCTCCCTTCCTTCCTATTTCTAAACTCTTGTTCATACCATTGCCTCCTTTTACCCAGAAACTTTTTTCTTTCCCTTCTACTTTCTCATCATTTGAGACCCAGCTCAATCTATATCTCTTCCACAAAATCTTCTTTCATGATACCAGCTCACTTAGAGGTCCTATTATTTTTGTTGTCTTTACTACATGTTCTAGTACTTTGTTTTTTTGTTTTTTTGTTTTTTTTTAAGAAATACTGTTCCTCCACTACAATTTTAATTCCCATTGTGCTGATGCATTGCTGTAGGGTTGACTCAGACTTCTCACAATCTCTGGTAGCTTTTAGCAAGCTATGTACTTAACTGATGAGGTATGTCTGAATGCCTACCTACGTAGTAGTTTGGAAAGGTTCACCACACTTCTCATTCAGAAGATAGATACACCTTGCTTTGTATAAAAATGTACTCTTGGGGCGGAGTCAAGATGGAGGAGTAGAAACAGCACTTCTGTGGAGCTCCAGCACACACCACTTCAAAATTATGTCATAGGGGCACTCCAAATGACATCTGGAGCTCCAGAACCCACAAAATGACACAGAGAAGCTAACCTCCTGCTGAGGACAGCCTGGCAGCCCATCAGGGAGTGGCCAGCACCTTGCTCTGGGAGGCAAGCCCAGGCCAGCAGGCCCAGGCCATCATCAGTCCAAGGTTTTTGCCCCAGGGCAGCTGGACCAGCAGCTGTCTAGGAGGGGTCCAGATCACCAACATTGGTGGCGTTTCCAGAATTAACAACACATAGATGTTGAGGAAAAAGTGAGAGGACAGTATGGTATGGACTTTGGGACTGGTTGGGAGAGCATGTTGGCCTCTTTCACTGGGGGCAAGAAGCCACTGAGGATCCACAGTGCAGCTCACCATGTTGCAGCTTCAGCTCCTGACCTGTGAACTGTAGGGGGATTCAGCAATCAGTCTGGGAGTAATTTCTCTTGCTTTACCCTTCTTGGATCTGGATTGCAGTCTGGGGTGTGTAACCAGCTTGCCAGAGGGTGTGGAGACTTCAAAGAGGCCACCCAACCAATACCTCTGGCAGCTGAGAAAACCCCAGTATTTGGGACAGAAGCTCCCCTGGCTGGTGGCAGAATCCTACTGTAGCAACAAACCCAAAAGTCAAGTGATTGAGTGGAAACATTCCTAGGCAAAGGAAACAAAATAAACAGAAAAATTCAATATTAGACTACTATTTTGGGGGCAAAGAGAATCAAAGCATGAAACAGGAGGAGGACTGTGAGGTCAGAAATCCTGCACCAAAAGCCCCAAATGAAAATATGAGCTACTTACAGGCCATAGAGGACCTTAAGAAGCAGATAAGAAAAGTGGAGGAAAAATTGGGAAGAGAAATGAGAAAGATGCAAGAAAAGTATGAAATGACAGTCAACAGCCTGACTGAGGAAAATAACACCTTAAAAATAGACTAACTCAAATGGCAAAAGAGGCTCAAAAAAGGCAATGAAGAGAAGAATGCCTTAAAAAGCCGAATTTGCCAGATGGAAAAAGAATCACAAAAGCTCATTGAGGAGAATCATTCCTTCAGAATTAGACTAGAGCAAATGGAAGCTAGTGACTTTATGAGAAATCAAGGTGCTTTTAAGCAGATCCAAACAAATGAAAGAATAGAAGGCAATGTGAAATACCTCATGGGAAAAACCACTGACCTGGAAAATAGATCCAGGAGTGACAATCTAAAAATTATTGGACTACCTAAAAACCATGATCAAAGAAAGAATCTAGAAATCATCCTTCAAGAAATTCTCAAGGAAAATTGCCCTGATGTTTTAGATCCAGAGGGGGAAATATAGGTTGAAGGAATCCACCAATCACCTCCTGAAAAAGATCCCAAAAAGAAAATTCCTAGGAATATTATAGCCAAGTTCCAGAATTCCCAGATCAAGGAGAGAATATTACAAGCAGCCAGGAAGAAACAATTTCAATATTGTGGAAACACAATCAGGATAACAGAGGATATGGCAGCTTCTACAATGAGGGATCAAAGGGCTTGTAATATGATATTCCAGAGGTCAAAGGAGCTGGGATTAAAGCCAAGAATCACCTATCCAGCAAAACTGAGTATCATGTTTCATGGGGAAATATGGTCATTCAGTAGAATAAAGGACTTTCAAGCATTCTTGAGGAAAAAACCAGAGTTGGATAGAAAATTTGACATTCAGACACAAGAAGCAAGAGGTATTTGAGAAAGTAAAAAGGGAAAATAAATAATAAGGAACTTATCAAAGTTGAACTATTTACACTCCTATATGGAAAAATGATAATTGTAACTGATGAAACCTTTCTCAGTATGAAAATAGCTGAAGAAGAGTATATGGGCATATGAATACATATGTGAATGTGTGTATATATGTTTGCAGGTATACATAGATAGAGGGCACAGGTCGAATTTAATGGGAAGGGATGATACTTAAGGGGTGAGATTGAGAGGTGAGAGAGGAACATAATGAGAGAGGAGATGGGGAGAGACAGAATGGGGTAAACTATCTCATGTAGAAGAGTCAAGGGAAAGTGGTTGCAGGGGAGGGGAAGAACAGGAAGGCAAAAAGGCAAAACCTTATTCTCATTGAATATGGATCAAGGAGAGAATGGCGTACATACTAAATGGAATATCTCACTCTACAGGAGAGTCAGGGGGAGAGGAATGAGGGGAGAATGATGGAAGGGAGGCCAGGCTCAGGGGGAGGGAAGTTGGAAGCACCCACTTTTGAAGAAGGACAGGATCAAAGTGGGGAGTGGACAAGGTGGGAGTTGGGATAAGAGGGAGGGAAATATAGTCAGTCTTTTACAATATATCTACTATGGTAATGTTTTGCATAACTACACATGTACAACATATAATGAATTGCTTATATTCCCATTAAGGGTAGAGTACAAGGGAGGAAGCTAATGAATCTGGAATTCAAAGTTTTAAAATCAAATGTTTTAAAAATGTATAAGTACTATTATTAATACCATTTTACATATAATTGGTAGATAAGATGTGTAGGCATTATCACAGGGGGATTCACCTTGCCCTACTGGAAAAGTCAAAGGGGGTATGGGAGAAGAGATGGGAGAGAGCAGATTGGATGAGGGGCTATCCTGTGGGACTGCTATTCTGGGATCATGTGTAGGGGAATAATGGGGGGAAAATGCAACTCAAAATCTCATGGAAATGAATGATTTAAACCAAAAATTAATAAAGCATTTGAAAAAAATGTACTCTCCAAAATAAATTTATCAATTATTTTTTCTCTTTCTGTAAATTTGAATTTTCATATATTTCCTTAAAGTAGAGGCTCTTGACTTGCGGTCCATTAACTTATTTTGAAAATATTTTAATATTTAATATATAATAGCTTAATATTTTATAATACATCAGCATGTATTAAGTGCTTGCTATGAGCCAAGTACTATGATAAAGGCTGAGAATGCAAATTCAAAATTAAACTAAGTCCCTGTCCTCAGAAAGCTTAATTCTAATGGAGAAGACAACACATATAGGGGATTGACAACCAGGAAAGGGCATCTTAGTCGAGAAATTTGCCAAGATGGTGAGAGTATAGGGAAATATATTGACACACCCTTTCCAGCAGAGCTGATCTGATCATGATTCCAGAAAGGGAGGACAGGGTAACCCAAAGACTAGGAAAGGAAATTGAGGCATGGCTGTGGCTTATCTGAAAGACCAGGTAAGAATGTCACCTGTCAATACATAGGTGCCCCAGGTCATAAGTTCTGCTATTCATAAAGATAGTCTTCCAAGTTGTAGAATGGGGTCATGAAATCTTAAGTGTTTTGTTCATAACCAATAATCTGTAGCTATTGTTACAAAGGATAGTGCACTGGGCTTAAAATCAGGCAGAACTAAGTTTAATTTTGGCCCCAGACACTTACTATCTGTGTGTCTTTGTTAAAGTTGTTAAGCCGCTGTTTGCCCCAGTTATCTTAACTTTAAATAGATGATATTAATAGCACCTACCTCCCAGCATATACAACAGTGCGGATCAAAATCAAATGATACTTAGCACAATATTTGGCACATACTAGTGACCACATAAATGTTGATTTTCTTCTTACTATTATTATTATTAATAATTATCATTACTATACAACTAGCATAATGATTGTTCTCCTAATATCGAACAATCTTTGCATCCCTGCTATAAATCCCACTTGATCATGATGAATGATTCCTTGGATGAATCACTGTAGGATTGTTTTTAAAATTTTTAAATCAATGTTCATTAATGATGTTAGCATACAGCTTTCTTTCTGTATTATATCTTTCTCTGGCAAAGATAATAGGACTATATTTGTCTCATAAAAGGATTCTGGTAGGATACTTCTTTCTCAATTTTTGATAATAATTTGTGAAGTATGGGTCCTAATTGTTCTTTAAAAGAATGATAGAATTCTCCTATGAATCTGTCAATTCCAGGAGTTGTTTTTTTTTTTTACTTTGGTAGTTTCTTTACAGCTAGATCTATTTCCTTTTCTAAGATTGGGTTGAGATCTCTAATGGGGGAGCAAGCTGAAGGATAGACCTAAAGTTAAAAAAAATAAAGAGAAAATAGAATAAAGATCAGAAATAATCACTGGCAAACCAGGCAGCTTTGAAAGTTATAAGTTGAAAGTATTATATACTTATTTTTTTAAAGCTGCATATACAAGACATACAAAGTCTCATGTACAATCCCCATTATTATATTCTACAATTTATATGATGATTTTGTTAGTCATTTAAGTAAAAAATTTTAAAATATAAAAAATAAAAATTAATCAATGATCGATTAGATGGTTGCCAAGGTCTTTTCTCACTCTAGACTATGTTTCTATGATCCCTGCCCACAAGTACCTTATGCCCACACAATAATCAGTGAACAAATCAATACATGGGGAAAAGCTAAAATGAAAAGTGGGAGTTAAGAGAAGGGAAACATCAGAATAAAATGGATTGGGTAAGGAATGCTCTCTCACATATGTACACTTTGCTAATAGCCCATATGAAGAGGGCATGTCTTTTGGCTAGTTTTTTTTTATTTAGCATATATTTATCAGATTGCTAGTACTTGTAAGAGCAACTGTGGCTATGGAATAGAATGATGCTAGAATGAGAATCTCCACAATTCTCCTTTCATTAGTAGAGTTTACTCCAATCTGATGTTTGTAGAACATTGCCTTTAGCAAAGTGAACCTGCTAGCAAAGTGAATCCATATTTTGTCTGCTCAAATTCAGAATGATGAAAAATACAAATGAAAAGAACTCTAACAGGAAGTAGAACTCTAAGTAATTGTAATGGCCAGCTTGGATCCCTGGAGACAGAGGATAGAATGCAGCTTTTTCCTCTCCACAGAGGTGGGGGGAGAGAAATAAAAGCATCTTTGGGGAAGACTATGGCAAGAAATTCACAGCCTCAAGTACAATTCTCTCCTTTTGTTCCACATTGTATATGAAAATGCTTGTTTTAATTGGTATTTAATAAGTTCAGAATAAAAAGAAAATAAAAGAAAGCCAAAATGAAAATAAGTATAGATGAATAAAAACAAGACCAAAATTTTAGTTTTAAAAATAATATTGCATACATTCCCAGATGCAGTCATTATATCAAAAAATAACAAATCAATAATTTTTATTGATTATGTTTGTTACAAGGGTAGGAACAATTCTGTAGGGTTCAGAAGTGACTGAGCTGAAAGCAAAAAAGTATGGTACAAAATTTTCAGTGATTAATAGAATATTGCTGCTATTTCAGTACAATAAAGACTTCTCATTCTGAAAATAGATACACCTTGCTTTGTATAAAAATGTACTCCCCAAAATGAACTTATCAATTATTTTTTCTCTTTCTGTAAATTTGAATTTTCATATATTTCCTTAACGTAGAGGCTCTTGACTCGAGGTCCATTAACTTATTTTAAAAATATTTTAATATATAATAGCCTAATATTTTATAACTGTTTCAATATAACTAACTTCCTCCATATATATATGTATATATATGTATATATATATATGTATATATATATATAAAATTTTGTGCATTTACAAATATTTTGAAAACTCCAGAGGTTTCACCAGACTATCAAAGGAGTCTGTGACATAGACAAGGATAAGAACCCCTGCCTTAAAAAGAGGATATCAATGCAGATGGTTTGCATAGAAGGATCTTCCCAACTCAGAACAAGTGAGGTCTTCTCTGAATGGTGACTTAGGACACTATTCATAGAAGCAGTACAAGTGAAGAGAAGGAATATAGATGAAATCAAATTAACTTCTATGTTCTACTGATGAGCTGTGAACAACAAAGAGTGAGTGAACTAGAAATAGGATAAGGGTTCTTTGGCTCAAGCACAGGCATCACTATATTCAACTGACTCAACTACAAGGCAAGAGTTGTTGACTATGAGGTAGGAAGAAGGGAGATCAAAGGAAAGGTCGATGATGCTAACTCAGGTAGCATCTGGTGAAAATAAAGCATGTGACTCCAAATTGGTCAATTAATGTGGCAAGGTGCACACCAGCACCTATTACCTAAAAGGGTAATAGGAATGTCACTGGCCCAGGTGAGGTGAGTGAATCATTCAGATAGGTTACCAGTCAATACTGCTCTGCTGCTTATGGAATAATGCAGTTGTATTATAAAGGAGAGAGCAGCAGAGTGCCTCTGGCAGATGACTCTGCAGTCCCATAATTAACAGGTGGTAGCTGGCTCCCTTAAAGCCCTTTCCATTGCCCAAAGAACCTTTCCTATTTTCTGCGTTTCCATCAAGTTACCTTCTGCAAGACCCTCCTTTGTAATAATTCCATCCTCATCCTGGAGCTACTATTCATATCGATGATAGCATGAGTCCTAATGTCTATCTGAACTGACCTGGGTGCAGTTGGATCCCTCAAATGTGCCTCATTCCTCTACAACCAAGGCTCCCATTGACCTCTACTTGGTTTAGCACCTATATGCACCCTTGCCAGAGCACCAGGTCCCCAGGCATTGACAATCACATCCCATATCAATATTACCTTCACTGCTATAGAGAACATGACAGCTCACTGACCTGTGGCTCTGATTGATCAATCAATAAATCTATAAGTATGTTTTAAGCTCCTACTATATACCAGAGACCATGTTATGTGTTGAGCACACAAAGGCTCTACCCTCAGAGATAAAAATCTCTGCCCTCAGACACCTTAAATTCTATATGTGGAAAACGGCAAGTACAAATAAAAAGTATAAACAGGAAATATACAAAATACAAAGTAATTTGGAGGTATAAGTACTAGCATCTGGAAAAGAATCAGAAAAATTTTCTACATTGTAGAAAGAGATGCTTCAACAGACCCCTTAAGGAACCTAGGAATTTTAAGAAATACCTTGGGCTTCTGAATAGTAGGCTAACTAGGTTGGCTTCCTCTTATTTATCAGATAGCTAGATGGAGCAATGACTAGAGTGTTAGACCTGGAGTTAAAAAGATCTGAATTCAAATCTAGCCTCAGCTACTTTCCACTATCCCAGTCTTTGCTATCTTCTATTATACACTCTGATGCCCCTGTTCCATTGTTATCACTGCCACTCATATAAGATCCTTGTCCTTCTTCCAGAAGTTATTTTCTATTTACTTTGACAGTACAGATGGTTTCCAACCCCAAAAGAATATAAGCTCCTTGAGGGCAGGGACTGGTATGTTTTGGTTTTGGTTTTGTTTTTGTTTTTTTTCCGGTATGCATGAGTTCTGGCATATAATAGGTACTTCATAAATGCTTGCTGAATTGGATTGAATTGAATTGAATATTACCACAGTGTAGCTGCCTTCACTGCAGAAATCTGTTCACCATCACTTAGTTGGCTTCAGTTCCTTTCTGGTGGTGTCTGTTCTCTTGCCCTTGAGGGAAAAGGGTTGGTGGGCGTTCCTCCATACTGTAATTCTGGCAAGCCAATAAAGACCACCTCCAGAGTCCTCCCAGCCTTAACCTCTCCTAAGCTAACACACATGGCTCAGTTTTGCTATATTCCTCATGTCTACTCCAGACTCTCCCCTCAAAGTAGGATCTGGAAATCAGGCCCAGACAGTCTCAAACGCCTATTCATCTAAAGTTCACTAGGCAATGTGCCTGGTGTCATCTGAGTGAGCTGCTTGGCAGCCAATTATTTTAATGGCATGATTGCCCAGACTCTCAAATCCCATTATGAAACTTTTTATCCTTTTCTCAGAAGCTTTTTAAAAAAAATTCTGCCAGTTCAGTTTGATGAAAAGAGACATAGAGGAAAAATATGAGGAAAATTGCCTTTTGAGGGTAGATGATGCAATAGGTTATAATTGCCAAAAATTAGTTTTGGGGGTCTCAAGCTATCCTTTATTCTTCTCTGTCTTGGAACTCCTAATGACTGGCAGTCACCACCCAAAAGGGGATCTTGGGCCTATAGGAAATAGGGAACAGGGATGGAATAAAGCTTAGGGCAAGCTTGAGATTCATTCTCCAGAGGTATTGGTAAGCCAAGCCCCCACATTATCTGCCCATATTTGGCTGGGACAGAGAGCCACATTTGCTCTGGGATGATAGAGGGCAAGGAAGCCCCTCTCTGAGCTGGGCAATCATATTGTTTGTACCAGTTTACCACCCTTCTGTGTGACCTGCATTGAAAATTCTCCACTGCAGGCAGCTCCTTTGTTATTAGAAACAGTTACCAGCCAACAACTGAGTATTATGCATTTGGCTTCACTATGGTTACACATAACTCAAGGGCTGCCATGTGATCCATTTTCTACTAAAAGGGCTGTATGGTACATCAGAGATACAGTAAGGAAAATGTAGTGCTCAAAAATTAGCTTGATGGGATCAATTACATCCCTCCCATAAGTCTGCCCCACTTGTCTTTGCTAACTTGGTCTACTGGTAAAGCTTACTCTGACAATCAACTATCTACAACAGCATGCTGTCTACCAAAGGCAAAGATAATTATAACAAAAGTTGACAGGAGGGGGTGGTGGATAAACTGGTGGCCTCAGGGACAAAAAGACCCAGGTTCAAGTCTTGACCTTGACACATGATGACTGTTTTGACTCTGATCAAGTTATTAAATCTGTCACTGCACTGAGTTGTAAAGAAATGTGAATCTGGGGTGGCTAGGTGACACAATGAATAGAGCACAGCCCTGGAGTCAGGAGGAACTGAGTTCAAATCCTACCTCAGATACTCAACACTTCCTAGCTGTGTGACCTTGGGCAAGTCACTTAACCCCAATTTTCCTGCCTTCCCCCCTCCAAAAAGCAGAAAAAGAAAGGAAAGTAAAGGAAAGGAAAGGAAAGGAAAGGAAAGGAAAGGAAAGGAAAGGAAAGGAAAGGAAAGGAAAGGAAAGGAAAGGAAAGGAAAGGAAAGGAAAGGAAAGGAAAGGAAAGGAAAGGAAAGGAAAAGAATGTGAATCTGCATTGGTAGAGAAAATTCTTCCCCAGAAATTCCCTGAAATTTTTTGAATTCAAATCTGACCTCAAACCCTTACTAGTTGTGTAACCCTAGCAAGTTACTTGACCTCTGGTTTGCCTCAGTTTTCCAATCTGTAAAATGGGGATAAAAATACCACCTACCTCCCAGCGTTCTTCTGAGAATCATATGAGGCAATAATTGTAAGGTGCTTCATATAGTGAGTAGCACACAATAAGTTCTATATATAAATGTAGGGTTTGTTGTTGTGTGTTACAATAATGAAATTGCAGGTCCAGTTTAAAAAAAATTACAATATGTTTTAAAGTTCACAAAGTACTTCCCATAATTATCTAATTTAAGTCTCCTAACAATCTTGTGAAATTAGCACTACATCTGAAAATGAGGAACCTAAGGTTCACAAAGGTAAGGTAATTTGCCCAAGGTATTAGAGCTAATTTATGTGGGATCTGAATCCAAGTTTTACTGACACTAAGGCTAGGATGCTATTCACTATGCAACACTGCCTTTGTAAAAGACCCACCTTCAGTAATTGATGGTAAATATATCATAAAAACGTAAAACATAGAGCTACAAGTATATTGAGTCCAGTACCTTCATTTTATGGAAAAACTAAAACCCAAAAATAGTTGGGTGACTTCTCCAAAGTAACCCATTAGTAAGAAGCAGAGTTAGAATTTGAACGCAAATCCTCTGATTCCCAAAGCCAGGACTCTTTCTACTACATTTTGCACTATCAATCACATTCTTTCATCTGGACCCACTTGCGACTATCGATATTTATTAGCAAGGTACTTGCTCAGGGTCTGTGATCCTTTATATAATAGTGAAACATTAAATAGCTGCAAAGAGATCAAACCTTTGTCCCAAATGTCACTAACACTCTGTACTAGAACAACTAAACTAATTAATTGTTTACTAGCATTCTCGGGATTCTTTTAGGGAGATTATGAATCTCATCAGGTGCCACACCAATCTAGAAAACAGAGGATAATGCTATAATGCTTTTCACACATACACACACACACACACACACACACACACACACACACATACATCTACATGTTTTTACCATAAGGGTATGTTATAACCTCTTTAAACCATAGTTAAAATAAAACTGTAAATAAGGATAATAATTGAAACTATCAACAAACCAAATCATGTGTGAAGATGATTACAAAGGGCTTTGAATATATCATAAGCAACAAGAGAAACAGCTGTGGTATGGGGGATACAGAACGAATGAATGAAATAGAATTGATTTCATTCCTTCTGCATCTGTTTCTATTGTTCACACTCTCTACATTTAGGTAAACTGGTTTTTTCCTCTAAATATTATGGATAATAATCTTTTTTTTCTTTTTTTTTTCTTTTTGGAGGGGGGAGGTTATGACAATTGGGCTTGTGACTTGCCCAACATCACTCAGTTAGTTTAGTGTTAAGTGTCTGAGGTCAGACTTGAGCTCAGGTCCTCCTGACTCCAGGGCCATGCTCTATTCACTGTGCCACCTAGCCACCCCAATAATCTTTCATATTAGGTTTTAGGTGAAAATCTGTAGGTACCCCATAGGACAATAGTAAAAGATATAACCAAAGTCAGAAAAATGGAGAATTTGAGAGACAGCAACTTATAAAACATGAGGAAGTTGATAGATGACTGGTCTTAGTGTTAGGAATACTGAGTTTACATCCTTCTTTAACATACTAGTCATATGATTGCACAAAAATCACATAATCTCTTCGTTCAATGTAATCCCCAATTCCTTGGTTCTTAGGCAAATCTCTATACATTTCAGAGGAGTCACTTATCTGTATCAATGGGAAGTATTTCCATACTGGGAGATTCCTATATGAAATATAACTCTGAATTCCCCACACACACATTCACACACACACACACACACACACACACACACACACATTTTGTTCTAACCCTTCAGTTATATGATTAAGCAGCTATTCCTCTGCTCCTCTGAGCTTTTTGATGATTTAGCATTTGAGATTTTTAGATTGAGACATTGAAAAAGACACAGAAGTCAAAGTATATCACAATACAGAATGTTTCCTTATAGGATAAGCACATTTGTTAGAGAACCAAATAAACACTGGTAACGTACTGGCCTAAAAGGAGCCCCCAACAGACACCAAACATGGTCTGGTTTCAGGAACCATCCAGTTACCCTAATCATGGCTCTCTGTGTTTGCTCCCAGGATGCCAGGGAATCCAGTCCAGTCCATGAGGCTGACTGGCATGAGAAAGTAGGGGAACTGCTAATCCCTCATGAACTGGCAAAAAGTCAAGAATGAGCTTTTGCCATGGAGTCCTAGACAATGGAATCTCATCTCCTTGGCTTCCATATCCCTGAATAAGAAGCAGTCTGCACAAGATGCAATCCTCTTCTGCCTTGAACTGTTCAAAGGTCTGCTCCCTCATATTTCACCACTTAGTCTGCTAGAGCTTCTGTAGCCTAAAAACCTATGTAAATTTTTTCTTCCTCTGATGTTCCAACCCTAAGAACAGAGGAAAAGAAGAGGTGTGAGTAATGGGAAAGTACAACAAGAACAATCCAATTCTGCTAAACCTTTTAGTGAAAATTCTTTCTCCTTCAATTTTGAAGAAATATTAATGAGAGATACAAAGATCTTATTTTACACATATCCAAAAAATAAACATTTCTTAATGGATCTGACTTTATAGTCAAGCCTCAACTGAAAGTATGTAGCAGAGAATCACAATATCTGAGAAGTTAAAAGAAAGCAAAAAATGGTGGGGGGGGGGTGTAATTTGTGAATAGTTTATCAGATAAAGGTCTCATATCTAAAATATATTAAGAATTTTTTCAAATTTACAAGAACATGAGTCATTCCCCATTTTATAAATAATCAAATGATATGAACAGACAATTTTCCAGTGAAGAAATCAAAACAATCTATAAACATATAAGAATGCTCTAAATCATTATTGATCAAAATGCAGATTAAAGCAACATTGAGATATCATTTTACTCTTACAAGACTGACTAAAATGACATAATGGGAAAGTGACAAATGTTGGGGAGGATGTGGAAAAATCGGGATGCTAATTCATTGTTACTGGAATTGTAAAATGGTCCAACTGCTTTGGAGAGCAATCTGGAATTATGCCCAAAGAGTTTTAAAACAACCTATACCCTTTGACCCAGCAATACCACTAACTAACTTATTTCCAAAGATGATTATGAAAGAAGGAAAAGAACCTATATGTACTAAAATATTTATAGAAGTTCTCTTTGTGGTGGCAAAGAACTGGAAATTGCAGGGATATCCATCAATTAGGGAACAACTGAACAAGTTGTGGTAAATGGTTGTTATAGAGTGTTACTATTCTATAAGAAATGATGAGAATGAGCTCAATTATCTTAGAAAAAAAAACAAGAAAAGATCTGCCTGAAATAATGAAGAGTAAAATTAGCAAAACCAAGAGAACACTGTATAACAATAATAATATTGTCTTATGAAAGACTTTGAGTGAATTAGTCATTTTGTTTATTATAAATACCCAAATTGGTTATAAAGGACATATAAAGAAAGATGCTATCTTCATCCAGAGAAAAAACTGATAAATAGAAGTATGTATAGAATAGTTTTACATATGTGTGTATGTGAAATTTCTAATGATAGCCATCTTTAGGGCAGAGGGAGAGAAGAAAAAAAGGAAAAAAAGAAATTTGCATTAGAATTTTGTTGTTTATTTGAAAAGAATAGTAAGCTGTACATAGTAGATTTACAATTTCATGTATAGTCATCTTTTTATTGTACTACATTATGGAAATGCTTATTTTATTCCATAAATCAAAAATAAAATTAAACAAAAAGAAGTGGGCCTATCCATGTAAAAAAAAAATTCCACTCTATTATACCTAACAAGTGGTCATATACCCTCTGTTTGAAAACATCCAGAAAGACAGTGCCCATGAAGTCTAAAAGCAGCCCATTTCACTTAAAAACAGCTTTAATTGTTAGGAAGTTTTTCCTGATCTCAAACTCAAATTTACCTCTTAACAACTTTGACATTTTTTCATTCTTCTAATACTATACCAGACACCCACACACTCTGCATTCCAATGACACTGGCTGTAATGGGAATGGGGAATTTAAAGATCTTCCCTGTCCCATAATAGGCCTGGGGGAATTTGAAGACCTTCTCTACTTTAAAAGTAAACTCTGCCCCCTTGATAGGCTGAATGTAGTCACATGGAGCCTGTGATGAGAGGAGTTTGCTAAAAAGTGAAACAGAGCCCACAGGAAGCTGGGAGTCAGAGCTACAGAGATAGTGGGGGAGAGAGGATGCTCAGGCAAGGAGATAAAGAGCTATGTGAATAAATATTTATCTTATATTGGTTTGGGGGAAGGTTGAAGGATGCTGTGGCTCTCTGTGTTGTTATGGCTTGTTAACTTCATTACTACTATGATGAAATATACTTACTGGTTTTGGGATTTGGTTTTCTGGTATCTAAATAAATGTTTTGCTTATGTCCTCTATATGGAGAGTTTGTTATATTTTGTGATGGAGCACCATGCAATATTTATAGCCACAGTCTCTATTGTGATCGTGGGCACTGTAAATATTGCATTGGCACTACACTGGCCTCTGCTGTCCCTCACAAATGACACTTTATCTCCTTAATATGCATTTCCACTGGAATTTCTCTCCCTCCTGGATTTTTTTACTTCCTAATATCTGGGCTAAAATCCCATCTTCTATGAGAAACTTCACCCAGTTCACCTTAATGATACTGCCTTCCCTCAGTTGATTATCTCTTCTTTATTCTCTTAGACATTTCATTTGTTCTGTTTTCATGCTGTTTCTCCCATTCAGCTGTGAGTTCTTTGAGAGTAGGAATTGTTTTTGCCATTCTTCATATCCCCAGTACTTAAGACAGTACCAGGCACATAGCAGATGCTTAAGAATGTGTGTTGATTGATAACAACTTCTATCCATTGCTACTGAGTTTGGCCTCTGCAGTCAAAGAAAGCAAGTCTAGGGGAGGCTAGGTGGTGCAGTGACTGGCCCTGGAGTCAGGGGGACCTGAGTTCAAATCCAGCCTTAAACACTTAACACAAAAATTAGCCATGTGACCTTGGGCAAGTCACTTAACCCCAATTGCCCTACCTTCCCCTCCAAATAAAAGCAAAAAAAAAAAAGCAAGTCTAATTCTCCCTTCACATGACAGTCCTTCAAATAAAGACACCTCATGTTTGCCTCTGAATGTTCACTTCTTTAAGCTAACTAAACACCATTAATTCCTTTAAAGCATCACCTTCTAATATGGATTTGGGGCCTTTACTATCCTGGCTGTACCTCTGTAGACATTATCTATCTTATTAATGCCTTTCTTAAATGTGGTGCCCCGAACTGAACACAGTATTCAAGATAAGGTCCAGTGAAGGAAGATTACAAAGAATTGAAGAGAAAGAAATAAAATAGTATTTTTTTTTGTTATGGGTGTTAATTTGGAGTGTTTTGGGAGGGTGGATTGAAGGTTTGCTTAATCATCATAATCACTATGCACTGAAATTCAGTTCAATTCAATTGAACAATTATTTATTAAGCACCTACTTTATGCCAAGCACTATTGGAAGTACTGGGGATACAGGGATGAAAAGGAAAAAAGACTCTGCATTCCATGAGTTCACACAAGAAGATTAGTAAAAACCTGCATCATGATTGGCTAGCCAGCTGGCCATTCATATTCTGGAGTAACATGTTCCAGTAAATGAAGTGGTGCAATCCCAAATAATTGTGTTGTGGTGAAATAAACTTTAAGAGTATGAGACTTTACCACAAACTTGAACTTCAGAGGAAGCTGAGTCTTTTACAGAGCCAGGAGGGGATTTCAGCATTTTCCCAAGAAGGTAAATAATTACCATGTTGTGAATTTCCTTCCTTTTCTTATAAGGTTTCTTACTCACTCAGGTCAAAATTGTGAGTAGGTGGATCCTGTCTTTAAAGACTTCCTCTCTAGATGGCATCTTCCCCTTTCACACTTCCCACTGACCTCATGCCTCCCATCCCCCTAACTTGACACCTGCCACTTCATGTGCTCATGTTCTATTTTTTCATGCCAAGCTTGCTGGTGTCTTACTAACATACTCTCTGACATAGGAACTTTTCTATACTGGATATTGCCCTTCAAGATTGACAGCAACTTAATTAATCTAATAAACTCCCCATTGCATTTTAAGGGAGGGGGGTCTTCTGGAAAATGTCCCTCCCTTAAATGTCTAGCTCATTAGTGACTCAACCTTAGTACTTTGCCAAATCTATGATTTCATCACTGTGGGTGCTCTTTCCACAGTCTCCTCATTGTCAAAAACTTTTGCCTATGGTTTCTCATAAATCTTTCACAGAGGATGTACTCATTATTCTAGAGGTCTTCCTCTTCTTCAGTGTGTCAGGGTCAGCATTAATCAATTTGGCTGACCCATTCTTTCTATATTCTTAGCATCTTCCTTCTGAGATAATCTCTAATTTATGCTGCATATTCCTCTTTTGTACCTACTTATTACATATTGTCTCCCCCATTAAACTTGTCCTCGAGGACAAGGATGGATTTTGTCTTTCTTTATATCCCAAGCTCTTAGCACACTGATGTCATATAATATGCATTTCATAAATATTTGTTGACTTGACTTGACCTGACTATGTGAACATCCCACCTCCTTTTTGCTACATACATGTTTTTGAAGATGTGCTCTTGCTCTAAAGTTATTGAGGTTGATTTTTGCACCATGTTTATACACACCATTCATTTTCCATTAAATATCTTTTGGGTTTTGTGCTAAATTGACATTTTCTTTCCTTGATGATTGTTCCTTTATTTCTTGGAAAAAACCACTATCAGGGCAGCTAGATGGTACAGTGAATAGAGCACCATCCCTAGAGTCAGGAGGACCTGAATTCAAATTCAACCTCAGACACTTAACACACACCAAAAAACTAGCCATGGGACCTTGGGCAAGTCACTTAACCACAATTGTCCCTCCAAAAAAAAGGAAAAAAGCATTATCAGGAAGAACTAACATTAATCCATGGACCTCTTATACATATTAGCATTGTGACCTGGGTGAGTCATTGAACTTTTCAGTCCATAGTAACCCTCTAAGACTAGAGAAGGTGCCAATCTGTGTTGATGGAGGTATTTTCCTTATTCTAGAATCCTCCAAACCAATTAAATCATTGTTCCAGTCCCTATCTCTGTAGGAATAGAAAGATGATCAATTACAATTAGTCCTTGCCTTCAGGGAGCTTGTAATCTAGTAGAAAAATAAGGGTATGAACAAGGAACTACTATAACACCAACTCCAATTGCTTCTACTCCCTCCCATATTGTGGATAATACTACTATATATTTAACATTACATAATATCTATTAGAATAGAATAAATTAATAGAAGTCTAATGTCAAAGAGAAGAAAAATTTGAAAAAGAGGGGATACTTATAGCCTCATAGAGGAATTGGCACCCATACTAAGTCTTAAAGGAAGGTAGTAGAGTCCCAACAGATGGAGTCCATTCTAGACATGAGAAATTTGAGGTCTACCCAAAGGCAAAAACAATAGAGGCCAGGATAAGATCAAGGGATGAGTAATAGTAGAGTTTAGTTGGAGACTAGAATATGCAAATCAGATGTATAAAATAAGACTGGAAAGACAAATTGGATCCTGATTCTGCATGGCTGTGGATGCCAAGATAAACAGCGTATATTTTAGCCTTTGAGTCAGTGTTTTCCAAAGTTGGAGCTGGAACCCCCAGGGAAGACATGATTTCAATCCTGTGTGACCTCACCTGGCCTCCAAAGAGAGGATATATGGTCAATCCATCAGAAAGTGTGATGCTGCTATCGTAGTCAATTGTGGGACTTATCTACAACAAAACTACATCTACCCTTATGCCACTCTACTTTGTTCCCTCACCTTTGCTGTTCAAACTCCTAACTCTTCCATTCCCCTTCCTGAGCCACTTAAGACTCTTAGAACAATCACAAACAAAACCGGCAGTTTTCCTCAGCAATGAAGCAGGTGACACCCTACTCCCCCTCCCCACCCAGATTGCCTCATGGCTAAGGTTGATGCATATTTTTGGGGGGGAGGGAAGTTTGTGCTTGGGGCAGTGATCAATGAGTAAGAGTCCAACCCTTTGTGGGGGGGAAGGGGGAAATGGGAAAAACCGAGTCATATAGGATGAGTAGGCATTAACGCGTTGTAAATGCATCTCATCCCATTACAGTATCTTTCTTTCCAAATCCACCTTTATCAGTACTAGTGATTGATGAGGAATGAGGAAAGAAAAAATAGAGATAGAGGAGACAGTCCCAGTCCTCAGGAAGATGAGAAAATAAGACACATATATAAATAGCTATAGTGCAAGACAAAATGGGATATTTCTTTTTGAGAGTAGAGTGGAGGGGGAATCCTGGCCTTTGATTTTCATCAATCTAGAGAACTCCAAGTATAGAAATACCTAAAAGTAATGCAAATAAACAGTTCATCGAACACTTATAGTTTTAGAATGTTGCCTGGGTCCCTAAGGAAAGTGTTACTTGTCCAGGTTTCCAGAGCATATATACATATGTGTTTATGTATTTATATATGTATATGTATGTATATATACATATATGTGTACTGTTTATGCATGTTTCTGTGAGATAGGAAATGAAGCCAGGTCTCCTCAACTCCAAGGCTAGTTCTCTATTTGTGATGTCATACTGCCTTTCAGTGTTCCACGTGACTAAGAAATTACTAAATATGCCACATGATCTCTCCTTCCACATTGTCATCATAACTTAAGACTTTCTAAAATATGAAGCATGTTTACATGAAAATGACAAAAAGTCTGTTATACCTCAATCTGCTTAACTGCCAGTGAACTCCCCCCACCACCATCATCACATTCTCAAGAAGAATCATTGATCACAATAGACTATCTTCAACTACTGCCACCTTTGACATTACATTAAGCAACATGTTATTATTTGGAATTCATACACTAATCTAAAATAGTAAACTTGCACTTAAAAAAATTATTGGGCCAGAAACTTTCTGGATATTGGAGAGCTAGTAGTGAACAGAGAAAAAGCTTTCAATTCAAAGGAAAGAAGGAAGGGAGTGAGGAAGGAAGGAAGGAAGGAAGGAAGGAAGGAAGGAAGGAAGGAAGGAAGGAAGGAAGGAAGGAAGGAAGGAAGGAAGGAAGGAAAGAAGGAAGGAAGGAAGGAGGAGGGAGGGAAGGAAGGAAAGGGGAATGAAAGAAAGAAAGAAAGAAGGAAGGAAGGAGGAGAGAGGGAGGGAGGGAGAAAAAAAAAAAAAAAAAAAAGGAAGGAAGGAAGGAAGGAAGGAGGAATGAAAGAAAGAAAGAAAGAAGGAAGGAAGGAAGGAGGGAAGGAGGCAGAGAAGGAAGGAAGGAAGGAAGGAAGGAAGGAAGGAAAGAGGAATGAAAGAAAGAAAGAAAGAAAGAAAGAAAGAAAGAAAGAAAGAAAGAAAGAAAGAAGGAAGGAAAGAGGAATGAAAGAAAGAAAGAAAGAAGGAAGGAAGGAAGGAAGGAAGGAAGGAAGGAAGGAAGGAAGGAAGGAAGAAATGAAGAAAGAAAGGAAGGGAGGAAGGGAGGGAGGGAGGAAGGAAGGAAAGAAGGAAGGAAGGAAAGAGGGAAGGAAGAAAAATCTGTTTTTAAGCAGTATTAAGAGGTGTTGAATCTGACACAAGGAAATAATATGATAGCTAAATTAATCATTCTGTAACTAAGCATACTAAACCTGCCTCATTACAGTAATGGGCACAGTAGAAAAGTGACCATTCTCCTTGCACTGGGAATATATAATGCCCTGTTGCCAAGGTTGTTGGAGTCATGCTAGCCTTTAATGCTCTCTGTACAATAGAGACTTTCAACTTTCACTAGAAAAAATCTAACAAAAGAAAAACTTGATTAAATATCATAATCTGTGAAAATGCTTTTAAGGATATGATATAAGCTAGTTTCAAACCTTAGCTCTGACACTTATTATTTATTTGACCCTGGACATGTCACTTAACCTCTCTAGGCCTCAGTTTCCTTATCTGCAATATTAAGGGTTTAGGTTTAGGATGATCACTAAGGTCCATTCCAGCTCCAAACCTATAATCACATGCACCTAGAACTATTCATTACAGTCAAAGAAAGGTATTATCTCTCAGTTGAATATAAGTTCCTTGAATGTAGGAACTGGTTTCATCCTTGTGTTTATATCCCCAAGCAACTGGCATCAAGCTTTGCACAGGGTAAGCATATATTAAATTATTGTTGAGTTGCACCAAATCCCCTTATCAAATCTGAAAGTAAGAAAAGTACATGATATTAAAGGCTCATATTTTTAAGGAGTTTTAAGCTTTTAGAGTGCAGTTTCCACACAATAACCCTCTGAGATAAGCAATACAGGGATGATTTTTCTCATTTTATAAATGAAAGGTGAAGGGACTTCCTCAGGGTCTCACAAGATAATGTCAGAATCAATATTTAAAACTAAATCTCCTGACTTCAAGCCCAAGGGTCTTTTCAATATAGCAAGTGCATGACAAGACTAGTCAGTCAGTATACAGAGTTAGAAAGAAAACTGATACCCTAGAGACTTAAAGTGAAAAATATCTTGAACAACCACATTCCACAGAAAGTACTAGAAGGTTCATACTTTTGTAATTTGAAGGGAAAATGGAAAGGTGCATTGAAAAACTGAAATTAATGAATATTACCATGTAAAGGATAATAATTACAGTTAAAATATATCACATCTATATGATGCTTTAAGACTTACTACTCTCCACACCATTCTATAAGGCAGATATAAGTATTATTATCCCCATTTTAGAGATGAAGAAACTGAGCTTCAAAGTGCTGAAGGAACTTGCCTAGAATCATGCAACTAAAGTGTAGTAAATTCAGTACTTGAACCCAATTCTTTTGACTTCAAGACCAGTACATTTTCCAATATAGAGACAAAAAATATATATATATGACTTTCTAATATGTACAAATTACATATAGCTATATGTCTCTACAATCAATCTTATTCAATTCAATTAGCATTTAAGCACCTCCTATACATGAATCACAAAAACAATTTTTTTAAAACATCCCTTATCTCAAGGAATTTATATTCTTTTTTTATTTCAATATCTGTTGCTTTTATATCTCTTTGATTTCCCAAAATATCTTTCCCCTATGCCCTTCTAGAGAGTGATTTCTTATAACAAAGAATAACACATAGAATGTACATAAAAGGACCCAACATATCACTATAGTATTCTTTAGCCCTAGTTTCCATCAGTGTTAAGAAGGGAGATAAATCCTATCTTTTCTTTGAGGCTAAGCTTAGTCATTATAATTTCATGATCTTCCCTTTGGATTACTTTTTTATTATTGTATTTTCCATTTACATCATTGTAGTCATTGTGCATACCGTTTTCCTCTGTTAACTTCATGTTGTATGTAACTTCATATGTCTTCTCTTGCTTCTCTGTATTCTTCACATTCATCAGTTGTTACAGTTACAGAAATAGCTCATTACGTTCATTGACCACCATTTGTTTAGTCATTCCCCAGTCAATGGGCAGCTATTTTGTTTTCAGTTCTTTGCTAATACAAAACATACCAGAGACTTACATTCCACTGGATGAATACAGTATTTATTGAGGGAGGGAGGGAAGGGTGTGTGTGTGTGTGTGTGTGTGTGTGTGTGTGTGTGTGTGTGTGTGTAGAGATAGATAGGTGTGTATGTGTAGATAGATAGATAGATAGATATGACTATTTAACGACGACAGTGAATATTTTAGGAGGATATACCCTCACACATTAGGGATATCAGGTAAGGCTTTTCATGAACAATGAACTAAAGTCTTAAGAAACTCTAAACATTCTAAGAGGTGGACTTGAGGGGGTACATTCCAGATATGAAGGATGGATAACCTATTCAAAAGCACAAAGGTGAAAGGATGGAACATCAAGGTCAAAATACTACAAGTAGGCTAATTTGACTAGATCGTAGAATGTGTAAAAGGGAGCAATGAACAATAAATTTTGAAAATTACACTGAAACAAAGTTGTAAAGGGCTTGAAATGCCAAGCTGAGGAGTCTGAATTTTTTCTTAGAGGGAATTTGGAGTGTGTGTGTGTATGGCAATTGGAGTATGTGTTTATGCACATATGTGTATATACATATATATATATATATATATATATATTCCAACTGCTACACATATTCTAATTACCTATGTGCATATATGTATTATATATACACATATGTGTGTGTACAACACGCATAATATGAGAACAAGCAGTTATATTTTGTCTTAAAAACAAGAACCACTTATTGTTCTTGAGCAAAGAAGTGACCTGCTCAGATGTGCTTTAAGATTATTTCATCAGTTATGTGGAATACGGATTGGAGGAAAAGAAACTGCAAGCCAACCATTCCATTAAGAGGTTGTTGCAATAGTCCAGATGAAAGATGATGAAGGCCTGAACCGGAGAGGTGAGTATGTGAGTGTTGAAAAGGGAACAGATGTGGAGGAAGAATTTACAAGATTTGATGACTAATAAAGCACCATATTTTTCCTTATGTTGATTTTCCCTGTATCTTAATCATATCTCCTATAGGCATCAACTGGGAGATCAAAAGACAAGAGATGGATGCTGGTGGTTTGAGTGGAGATTTCCTGACACAGTACTGCTTAGTCCCCTGAGAGCTTTGCCTTGACCTTGGGGTCAAAAATACTTGTGAATGTAAGAAGCAGGAAGAGATATGGAGAGGACAGAGGAGAGGATGATTTTCATGGCAAGAAAAGTGAAGGTGCAGGACTTTGCAGATGTGAGGGGTTTGGCTCATGCCAACAGCTAAAATTTCCCTGATGGATAATCTAAAAAGCCTTCCTAGGTGGCAGAGAAACTGGGTGCTGGACTGTATGGCCAAGGCAATATTCTCAGCACCAATGGTGACTATTAATATGCTGGCATAGTCCAGAATCACAAAATATAACAGACTCTCCATATATAAGACAAAAGCAAAAACATTTATTCAGATACCAGAAAACCAAATACCAACACCAGAAAACTGAATCCATCATAGAAACAAAGAAGTTAACGGAAATTATCACTGCAGAGAGCAACACCATCCCAAAACCTTTCCCCTGCTTGGACCTTCCCACAAACAAACACTCACAAGCCTAGCTATCTCCTTGCCTGTGTCCTCTCTCTCCCTCCATACTAACTGCTCTGACTCCCACTTCCTCTCAGATCTGTTCCAGCCCTTCCTGATTGACCTGTTCAGTAAACTCCTCCCACCACAGGCACAATGTGATTATATTCAGCCTACTAAGAGGCAGGGAAGATCTTCAAATTCCTATTACCATTACAAGGACTCAGGAATTCAGAGATGCCTGGTGTTGCTCTAACCTGAAAGTGTCCCCTACTTCTTAGTGAGACTGACATTGTTTATTTTCTCTAGCGCTTTCTAGAATAGAGCAACCTATTATCTATCTTTTACCTATCCTAACTTACTTTCTACCTTCAGCTATGCTCATGGAGCACTATGGAGTGGAATGACTAGACATTGTTTCTTTTTCCCGTCTTCCTCTCCTGTTACAGTCTACATAGTTTTGATTTTGAACTGTTAGTACCTTTAGCAATAACTTGGGGGAAGGGGTTCATTGTGCTTTCTGAGAGAACTACAATAAAAAGATAGCCATCTTATCCATGTTAGAATTATTTTATCTAAAAGCACACTGGAGAATAGATACAGGGAGGAAAATTTGGGCTTATTTCCATATAATCCAAGTTAAAATTGTCAGGTTAAGATTTCTGGATATGGGTCAACCAATAATAGAGATGGTAGTGTATTTGAGGAAAAAGAGACTGATTCTTAGAACCAGATATTCCTAATACATGGGGAGCCATTTGCCATGGACATAGTGGGGTCGGGGAGTAGAGAATAGAGTGAAAAGTGGAAGTAATTTTAACCATAAAGCTGGTACTGGCTTTGTTCTTTGCCCTGAAAGCTAATACTGAGTTTGAAAGGGGAAGTCACGAAGAGGCATGACTTCAGGGGAAATTGCTACCATAAGAAGGGAAGGTGGAGTGAAATGTTTAAGTGTATTAAGTTGGTCCTTGGTTGAGTGAGTGATTGAGAGCTTAGCCTGCCTTTTCAGCCAACACCACAAAGTTGGCTATGCTTTATATACACATTAATATGAGTCCTTTTTTAGCCTATTGAGAGAGAGAGACAGAGAGAAACAGAGAGACAGAGACAGAGAGAGAGACAGAGAATGGTTTACTGTATAGAAAGTTGGCCTTAGACACCAGAAAACTAGGTTTCAAGTCCTCCTTATGGCATATGCTGACTATATGATCCTAGATTACTCACATAAGCTTCTAGTGCTCCAGGCAACTCTCTTAAGACTATAAGTTGCAGATTAGGTACTGACCTTTATTCTCAATAATAATACGTAAAAATGTGTATAGTTTTGTACGATTTGCAAAAACTTTTACTTATAAAAATTTAAGGAGTTTTTTCATTAGACATGCACTTTATCAATAAAATCACAGGTTGAGTTAAAAGCAGGAAACAGAGAGTACCTCTATCACAATATGCTTCCTTAAAAAATGAAACAGCAACAACAGAACCACAGAGAATGAACTTCAGGGTTTATTACATGACAGTGGAATGATTCTAGAAGACAAGTTATACCTTTAGAGTAGCAGTGTTATGTTGGGATGGGGTAGGAAACACTGTGTGCTACACTATTGATTCTGGACCCAGAGAAGCTAAGCTCAGATCCTACCACTATTATTTATTCTTACCCTTCCGCTTTTCTACAAGTCACTCAACTCCTATGGGCGGCAGATTTCTCTAAAATGAGGAGGCTAAAGTAGATGGCCTCTAAGATTCTCTCCCACTCTAGATCTATAGTTCTATGATTTTTTCTCTGTTCTGAAGAGTTCTTCCAAAGTGCCCATCTCCCACTTCCCCAATATTCCCTCAACATATCAGAGTAGTCTTTGGGGTATAGAGTAAGAAAATTCCTGTAAGACAGGAGAAAAAGCACAGTATATATATATATGCAGGCTATATATAGCATATAATGTTACCATTTGTTCTTTTTATTAAGTTGAATTGTTAGTTACTGTTCTAGAATATTTTATTATAATTAATATACTCATTTTCTACACGAGCCCTGGAGCAATGTGGCAACAGGCATATTTTTTTAAATCGAAGAAATTCATTAAACAAATAATTAAAGTGTACAAAATACTTAATTAAAATGATAGCTAACATAAGAGCTCTGGGTAAAATAGTACATATACGAGTGCACATTCACACATGGAGATGACAGCCTCAGGTTGCCACTCCATCAGTTTAAAAATATAAGCTTGGCACAAAGCCCAGGAGGTCATCAAGGAGGGATTTGATAGATCAAGACAGGCAAGGGATTTCAGTCTCAGACCCTCCACTGAATATGTCCTCCCTCCAGTTGCCCCAAATCTAAATTGGGTAACCACTAGCAGAGGCATATGGTGAATTTCATCTGTCACAAGAGTACACAAAGAGAGAACTCAGTCTCTGGAGGGAGGTGTTAGTAGTACCTGAGGGAGTTGTTCAACAATTCATTTAGGCACAAGTAAAGTTGACCAGCAAAATATTGTGCGTCTTGTTTAAGTGGACTTGTACTTTAGTTGTTCCATTTCTGTAAAGTTTTTCATTTTAAAATCTCAAGGAGTTAAAGATACTTTGAAATGTGAAGTGTTCTGACTATAAACTCTTTAATAAGTCAATAGTGAAGCTTAGTCTCCCTGCCTACGTTGAATTTGAAAATATTTTCCCCAAGGCTAAGCATATATCTCAAGCATCCCTTAATATACCCTTAATAACATAGGGTGACTGTCACTAATGTATCTAAGCTCTTCTTTTTTTGTAAAGAACATTTTATTTTTTCCAATTCCATGTGAAGATAGTTTTCAACATTCATTTTTATAAAATTTTGAATTCCAAATTTTTCTCCATCTTTCCCTTCCTTCCCTTCTATCCAAGACAGTAAGCAATCTAATATAGATTATACATGTGCTGTCATATTAAACATATTTCCACATTAGTCATGTTGTGAAAGAAAAACCAGAAAAGGGGAAAACCACACACACACCCCAAGAAAGTAAATATTGTATGCTTCAATCTGAATTCAGATTCCCTAATTCTTTTTTTGGATGTGGATGGCATTATCCATTATGCTTAAATAAGCTCCTCTTGAACCAATTCATATTTTTTTCTATCAAGCTTCTCTGAAGCTCCTTTTCAGTAGAATTGATGGGTCACCTCTTAGAAGTACAAATGGATAAAACCTTGTCTTTTTTTGTTAAAAATACTAGTAGTCATTTCTCTTCTCTGGAATCTCTCATTAAGCTCAGTCACTGTCTATGAATTTCCAGAAGATTGTATTCCAATCCTGGAAGTTAGCCACTGATATCTTAGCTATAACTATCTTTGATCTGTTTTTCTTCTTTAAAAAAATGTCTTTTCGGGGCGGCTAGGTGGCGCAGTGAGCAAGAGCACCGGCCTTGGAGTTGGGATGACCCGAGATAGAATCCGGCCTCAGAAAATAAGCACCCACACATAAATAATGACTAGCCGTGTAAACTTGAGCAAGTTAACTTAACCCCAATTGCTTAAAAAAATGTCTTTTCTTTTCTTCCACTCTTTTTTATTTCTTGTTTGATTTTATGAACCTCAATTTGTTCCAGTATGGCAGTTTCATTAGACAGTAGCCATCTCAATCCTGCCAACAGTTCTCATAGCCCTATTTGGCTAAAAGAAGGTTTTTTTTTTCATATCCTGCCCCCTAAAGAAATTTTTATGTGTACAAGATCAGTCAACATGTATTAATTAAGCACCTACTATATATCAGGCATTGTGTTATATGCTGAGTATATAAAGACAAAACTGAAGCAGTGCCTTCCCTCAAGGAGATTATATCATATGAGGAGAAACAAGAAACCTATTCAAGTATATATGAAATCTACATATAAAGTAATAAGTAAAATAATAATAACATATAAAATAAATGTGAGATAATTACAATGGAAGAGTAAAGAGCTACTAATAGCAGAGGGCAGGGGGAAATCGGAAAAGGCCTAAGTGGGATGAGGTACTTGAACTGAGCTCTATTTTTCTCATATTTTTGTATTGTAACTAAAGAAACATTACCTTAGCTAAATTCATTCAGCTGTTAGGCATTTATCTGTATACTAATGATAACAGACCTTTATGAAGCACTTTAAAGATTGCAAAGCACTTTGCAAATACTATTTCACTTGACACTAATATAACCCCCAGGTGGGAAATATTACAGTAATTAACCCTGCTTTAACTGGTAGGGAAACTGAGGCTCAAAGAGGCTATAAATAACTTGTCCAAAGACACAGAGCTACCAAAATCATGGAGATAAGATTCAAACAAGCCAAGAATTTTATTCATTTGGCCACACTAGTTCTTCTATGTCTACATGTATCCCCAAAGACACTCATATTCCTTTATCCATTTTGTGCCTTTTTTACTTAAGGCACATATATATGGTATAATAATAAAAAATAGTGGTCAAGTTTTCTACCAGTTCTGTTTTGGGAAATATCTCTATTTCGTTCTTTAAGTCTTTTTAAAACAGCTGGAGAAAATGTGTAACCTTTTCCCTGAAGACAAATGTTTTTAATATCCCCATTTTTACTTACCCTCACAATAAGGGAACCCACAAAATAGGTGTATCCAGACATTTACAGCTCCAACTATTTTGTCTTCCTCAGTAATGCTTTGGTTTCAGGGGAGTCTCCATGGAAGTTATAAGACACTTCCCTTGAGTCGTTTGTTCTACAACAACTATATTAGAAACTGACCTAAAGGCATATCACAGTGAGCAATTGGTGTTTCATAACTGGAGCACTAATACTCCTCCAACTAATAGTTCTTTTCTCTTGAAATAGTTCTTTTCTCTTTGAAAGACTCAAGAAACTTTGTAATCTCTATTTTTTTTCTCCTTTACTCCTACCTCTGAGGAAAATGTTGACTTTCTCCTCTCCAAAGTCAAACCCTCTCTATGTACTTTTGATCCAATCCCTCCTGCCTCTTCTGGTAAATTGCCCCCATTCTCTCTATTCTTCTATCTTTCCCTATGTACTGGTTCCTTCATGGTTGCCTATAAATATGCCCAAGACTCCCTCATCCTTTGAAAACTTCCACTTCATGGAACCATCCTCTCAAAGTAGTGTCCCATATTTCTCCTTCCTTTCAGTCAAAATCTGGAAAAGGCACTCTCTTCCTGTGATGTCTACTTCCTTGTCTCAAATTCTCATTTCAAGTCTTTGCAATATGGTTTCCAATGGCATTACTCACTGGAACTGCTCGCTCCAAACTACTCACTCTAAACTCCAAGTACTCACTCCAGTGAGTACTTTCTTGCCAGATTCTTTGGGGATTTTTTAATATTCATGCTTATTAAGCTTTCTACAACATATGATAGTGTTGATCATCCTCTCTTTATGAATACTCTTCCCACTCTGCCTTTTCATTACATTCCTCTCAATGTTGCTCCTCCCTGTCTGATTCCTCTTTCTCAGTCTCTGTCACTGATGCCATCATCCATACTCTGCCCTAAACTTGTAAGTGTATCACAGAGTTTTGTCCTTGGATTCTTTTATCTTTTTTCTCTTTCTCAGTGAATTCAGAAGTTACATTGAGTTCAATAATCATTACTGTATAGGTGATTACACATCTATAGATCTATCCCTAGCCTCTCCTGAGCTCCAGTGCCATATCACCACCTTCCTGTTAGACATTTCACACAGGTTACATATGTTCAAACAGAACTTATTTTCTTTCCTGTTAGACCCACCATTCTTTGAATCTCCCTTATTTCTGAAGAGGATAGTACTGTGCTCCTACTCTCCCAGATTTACATCCTCTATGTCATCCTAACCTCCCCGATACCTCTCAACTCAGATATCCAATCAGTTGCTAAATCTTGCTCTCTCTCACACACACACACACACACACACACACACACACACACACACACACACGCAGGAACATACATACATATGTGTATACATACAAATGTATACATTTACACATCAATCTATTCTCATCTCCCCATATACATAGCCACCACCCTATTTCATGTCCTCATCACTTCTTTCTTGAAGTCTTGAAATTGCTTTCTAACTGTTTTTTTCTGAACACAGGTCTGACCACATGACTTTCTCTGCTCAGTGACCTCCAGTAGCTCCCTGTTAACTCAAGGACCAAATATAAATTTTTGTTTGGCTTTCAAAGGCCTCTACAATCTAGTTTTAGTCAATATGCTCACCTTTGTTATACATTACCCTCACTTAATGCACTCAAGAGTCTAGTCAAACTGGTTTTCTTACCTATTTGTTGTGTTAATTTATCCAGGATAGGAGTATGATTTTAGCTACTTGGTCATATCTTTCTAGCTCTCTAGTAGATACTAAATTCATGCAATTGGAAGAGATGTGGCATGCAGTTTCTACTATTTTATTGAATAATAGCAATATATATCACTATTCTTCATCCTTTTTAACAAGGAAGTGTAGAGCTTTCTATAGGTATCTGGGTGTGAAAAATCCTTTGTGACTCAGCAGTTTCTTCCATCATCACCATCATCATCATCATCATCATCACTATAATCACCATCATCACCATCATCATGTTCACCTACTGAGGGAAATACTATGACTTTTCTTTTGTGAGTTTCCCACATATTATAGAAGAGGGCACACTAATTCAGGGTATAAGTAGCCCTTGCTGCAGAATCAAGCAAAAGCCAAAAGGGAGCAAGTTGTGGGGAAAGAGGAATTCATACATGGCAGAGAGGACAAACTTTTGTCAAGTGCTAATTTGCTAATTGTTCACATGAGTGCTAATGAAACAAGTGATAAATTTCCCTACCTCTTTAGCTAAAAGATCCAGTCTGAAATTCTTTTAAAAAGTGAGGCATGTTTAATATGCTAAATCAGCTCACAGACTATTTTCTGGGTCTCAGAATTTCACCTAGAAGCACCTTCTTGAAATAGAAGGTTCAAAATATATCTGTGAGAAATGTTTGCATTTCCTAGAAAAATTATCGCTCTGGGAGAAAAAAATAAATGAACTTCTGGAAAGAGAAATCATTGTGGATTTTAGGGTTTTATCCTTGGATCATGGATCAAGGGGAAAAAATCCAAATATTCTGTGTGTGTGTGTGTGTGTGTGTGTGTGTGTGTGTGTAAGTGTGTGTGTAAGTATGTGAAGTGTGTGTGTGTGCCTATATGGGAGTGGGGGAGTTATGGGGTGGAATTCTTTCTTGCTAGCAAGACAGAAATAACTTGAGCTAATTATATTAACCTAAAAAAAGTAAATGAAAAACTATGAGAACAGCAAATAATCAACCCTGAAAACAACTTCCCTTCTTTGCTGTTGAAATATTGTGCTCTTTGATGGAACATTGACTCATGGAGACTTGGATTGGACATTTCCTGGCAGAAAAGAAATTCTAGAAATCAAGAAAATGGTGTCTAGCAATGTGACCTGAATTATCTCCCCAAAGTTTTGGATACAAAAATACTATTAGGTTTCATTACTCTTTTCTAAGAAAAAAAAAATCAAAGTGACTAGTTTTCACTAGTTTTCATTTTCATTACAATGTTATTTTGAAAGTTTTGATTTTTTTTACTAGTTCACTAGTATCCTTTAGGGTGAGCTTTGAAGGCCTTTATTACTGGAATAGAAAGCTAGGTTTTGCCTCTTTTGTAGCTATATATTCAAAGAGAAATGGAGAATTGTTACAATTATCTTTATAGTCTACCCAACAATACCACATAAACTTCAATCATCTGTAAGTCTCATATCAGGATAATTGCTACTTTTTTTCACTTGCCCTGCATAAATTCATAAAGCTTGCAAAATTATCTTCCTCACAATATTCCCACGAGGGGAGGCAGGTAGTGTGACCATTAGCACCGCCATTTATGGATGAGGAAACTAAAGTGGCTCTACCAGATCTGCTAGATATCATTAGAATGGGACTTGAACACAGTTCTGGTTCTAAGTCCATAAAATTGTGCAGTTCCAGTTATCAATCTATAAAGTGGAGATAATTACCTCACAAGGTTGTTAAGATAATCAAATGAAACAAATTATAAAAAGTGCTACATCATCATTACTATTAAGTCTCATTAATAGTAATGATTTCTATTTCATTATATTTTCTCAAGCATCGGTAGAAAAGCCATTGGGGAAAAGGGACCAGCACAGAGCTCCTTTCCTATTTTCAACAGGAGTGATGTCAAAGATCTATAAAACAGTGTTGGACTCAAGTGTCTCTGACCATCTAATTTCTAGACACTATATTCAAAATGTTTCTGGTTCCTGAAAATAGAAGGACCAGGTTTGACCACAGTGGTTTTTGAATTTCCTGGGGCTCCACACTAAGACCAAAAAAAAAAAGGCCCTTTATTGACATAATTCAGAAAAGAACTTTTTTGATATTTTGGATAATTGGATATATTGTTTACCTCTTTTTATAGAATAAATTATAAAGGTACAAATAAACAAGTCCATGAAACTTGTGACTGCCTCCCACACATCCATTAGTAACTCCTATCTGGGTGGCTGCATTCTTTTCTCATATATTTCCCTCTGATCTTATATATGTAGACAAGGAGAAATCAAGATTTAAACTAGTAATATATTACTTTTCTTGTTCAGCCCTTCTGCGTTAGATCTTGCTTATGCATCCAGTGCAACATTTATTAAGTATCTACTATGTGCTAATAGGGCAGCTAGGTTGTACAATAGATAGAGTACTGGGTTTGGAAGCAGAAAGACTCATCTTCACAAGTTCAAATCCTATCTGGATGACCATAAGCAAGTCACTTGACACTATTTGCTTCGATTTCTTGTCTGTAAAAAATGAGCTGGAGAAGGAAATGGCAAACCACTCCAGTATCTTTGACAGGAAAACCCAAAAGAAAAAAGTAATGAAGAGTCAGACACAACACAATGAAGAGTCAGACACAACACAATGAAGAGTCAGACCAGCAACAACACACTGAATGATGGAGGTATCCTGGGCTTGGACTTAAAAAGGAATTAGACAAGTTAGTCAATGCTGAAAATTTTAAAAAAAGATAATCTTTCTTTTGCTCCACATTCCTGGGAGGGATAGCAGGGGCAACAGAAGAAGGATATAATAGGGTATAACCAATGTTTCTTTGAATTGGTCTTTAGATGAGGATAGTAAGAGTGAGTGCATGATTTATAGTTTGCAAAGTGTCTTCCTCAAGAATATCCCCATGAAAGAAAGCAAGTAGTTTGACCATTATCACCCCCATTTCATAGATGAGGAATTTAATATTATTAGAGGCTACCCTCAGGACTTAGGGCATTGTTCTGATAAGCTTTTGCAATTTCTCCCAGGATCAACAGGTAGGACTACTGGAGCTGTGGTCATTCGAAGTTAAACATCTATGTAGCACTGATAGTGGAACACTAAGGAGCTCCAGGTTGACCCTATCAGTTTGTTTATTCCATATTGGAGTATAGATGCTAAATCTGCCCCATCTTCTCAATGATTAGCTGGGAGTTGACAATCTTCTGTCCTTGAGGTCTACCTTTCTCTATGGGACAATCTCATTCCATTGTCTATAATACCAATAGACATGGGTTCGTGGAGCTACCCAATCAGAAAAGTACTGAGGCCCCACTCATTGGCTATAACTGTTTCCTTTGAAATGTGATTCTTTTCAATGAATGGCAATCTTAATAGCTTATGTCTCTATTTCCTGCATAATGGCAGAAATAGACACATGCTAGAATTCTCTCCTAGACTTCAGAAGTTCCCCTTCACTATCATCCCCAAGAAATAAACCTAATTCAGACCTAGAAGTTTAGGACATACAGACTGAGCATTCCCTTGAGCAAGCAAACAGCCCCCTTGCTTATCTGATTTACAATAGCTATAAGAATTGTCATGTTATGAGGGCACAAGAGTTCTGAAGTTTGTGTCTCATTCTATTTGTAAAATGGGAGCTAGAACTCAGCATTTTGTGCAAAGTAGAACTCAAAAAGGTAGATATTTCCTCTGGTCATTGGAGGGGAACCCTGACCTTGGTTGGACACAGTTTGTGCATCATAAAGTACAGATAGTGCATCACAATTACCAACCTAGGAAGAAACATCTACTTTTTTTGGTGCTGATTTTATAGACTATCTCCCACTCCAACTGTGACCACTACTCACAGTTGCATGTGGGTTATATCATTTCCTCATTCATTCCCACATCAATACATACACTTCCCATTTCAAGAGGATAGAGGTAATTTTGGAGAGCAGGGTGTGAGACAAGTATTAGGGCAATTTAACAAAATAGAAGAGAGACATTCATCTTATAAAGAGATGTGAAATCTTACTTAAAAAGTTTGACCAATCAGAGAGGTTACAGGGAATCTGGAAATTTCTAGGCTGGAAGATTTTAGAAAGAGAATGGAGAGGCTACCAGCAAGATTTCCCTAGAAATCTTGGGACTTTGGGAAAATCACCCCACCTCTCTGGGCTTCCCTAGTAAATGTAGGAATCATATATTGGGCTTCTAAAGTACCTTTAACTTCTAAATATATGAGCCTGAAAAAGCAGGGCAAAGTTCATTAGCTCTTCCTCCAGCATTCCTGAAGGCCTCCTTGAGGCTTATCAAAACTTGAAGACAATTTACATAAAAAATGTGGTAGCTGCCAGAAGCATGATGAGTTAAAGCAACAAATGAAAAGTGGTGCATGTTTTTATCCTCTACCATAGAAAAACTCAGAGAGAATTGTAGAGTATGGGGGTTGGGATGAGAGTGCAACACACTGCCTGCACCCTGTCCCTGCTAGGTCTAGGAGTCAAGAATTGTTCTATAAAGTAAGGCTAGTAGGGAAGGCTTTGATAGTCTCTGTAGTGACTCTTTCTTCAGTCAGCTATAAGTGATGTAGACCATTTTAAACAAAGGAGATTTAAATGATTAGGCTCAAAAGTATATTGGTCCAGGACAGACTCACCGAAAAAAAAAAAAAGTGATCACCATCCTGCACCCCTCCCCACAAAAAAGTCACTACAGATGGTTGTTCCAGCAGATGGCAGTAGTGACTCAATGGAGAAGGCAAAGTAAATAAATAGCAGTAGACACTTAATGGAGAAACAATGGGTAGCAACTTCAGAGGCAGAAACAATTCTCTTCAGAGATGGAGAGGAGTTTCAGTGGGTGTCTGTGGAAGCAACAGAAGATGAGTAGGGAGACAAGAACAAGGAAAGCCTCAAAACAAGCTATAGGAGGTGGAGGTTAGAAACATCAAGGTGCATTAGGTTTCTAGGAAACGGAGGTCTGAGGGATATTTCAGCCTCAGTGCAACCCTTTCCCACTTTGGAGAGTGAGTTTTCTGAGAAGTGTTCCCTTATCCACTAGGATGGACATCTGTGGAAGAATATGTATGACTCTTCATGCACAGCTGCTCTTTGATTTTCCCTTATTACTTACTATGCTATTCTATCCCAACTAAATACTTTGCTATTTGATTTATGGCATTCTACCTAGTCAGTTGGTAGACAATGCAATGAATGAGAGCTTGAAGCATATTTACATTATTGTGACTACTCAAATGATTACCACACTAAACTTGGGGTAGCTTTGGGATCTAAAGTTGATTAGGATCATTGCCACAGAAGGAAAGTATTTTGCCAATCTCAAATCAGTAAGTGAATGAGAGATGGAAGTTATTATAATTTACATCATTATCTCTTATTCTAAGGGATATTTGTTCCTGTATTTCTTGCATCTGGGTTGACACACTATCATCTTTAGTTTCTCTTAGAAATCCAGGTTGATTTACAATTAGACCTCCTGACCTGGGACACCAGGTCCAGCATATATTATCTATATAAATCCGTTTTTGGCAAATATTTAGGCAACATGATTAAAATTCAATACATCTTGATTAAATGCCTATTACAACCAAAGTACCGAGCTAGTTCACAATGCAGAATTAAATTTGGCCCCTTCCTTCAAGGGGCTTAAAACTTAGTAGCATGTGTACAAAATAATAATCATGAGTAATATCTGACAATGTCCAATCACTTTAAGGCTTGCAAAGCACTTTACACATATTTCTTTACTCATCATGACAAGCTTGTGAATTAGATATTATAATAGTCATCATTTTATAGAATAGAAAACTAAAGACAAGAGAGGTTGAATGACCGGTCCAGGGTTATACATCTTGTAAGTGTCTGAACAGGGATATGAATTCAGGTCTTCCTGACTCCAAGTCCATCCATCATATTATACCTCTCGTGTGAATGTGTGTGTGCGTGTATATGTATGTGTGTACAGAAAAATAGATAATCAAATAGACTGTGATAATTACATAAAGAATAGTAAGTACATTAAGTTCTGACTGTACTCATCTTTGCTAAAATAGAAAAGAATTCAACAAAGATAAGAGATTAGTCATATGTCAAGCAAAATGTACTTTCAGTGCTTTGAGATCCCCAGATAAAAGAAACTTTAGAAAGGCAGTTTTTTTAACTATTAATCTAAAACAAGAAACATATTCAGAATAATGCAGAACATTACCTTTCATTCTTAACAAGTTATACTTTCAGTGTTTAAGAAGGTAAAATAACAAATCAGAGCTTAACGCTTTATATTTGTCACAATACTTCTGGGTGAGAGGACATCATGAAAGAGGAGCTCAGATCTCCCACATCTGAGCTGAATGATATAAAATGATCTAAATGAACAATGATCTAAAAAGGTACCAGATCAAATAGTGATTAAGAAACTCACAAAGAAACAATAGTGAGCACCTTCAACTAACTTAGGACTACATAAAACAACAACAAACCTAGGAATTGAGAGAAGAATCCCTTGAGAATATCCAGCACAGCCTCAGGTAAACAATCAGGAAGGCTGATTCCTGTAGTCTGACTGGTCTGCTTCAGGAGACTTAGTAATTCATGGAGTTCTGATGGTCTGCTTGAGGGGAACTAGAAACTCTCAGTGTTTTTACTGGAAGTCTCCTAGAAAAGCTGAAGTTTGAAGTACTTTGACCCAAGATAAGCCAGGATGTCTGAAACTTGCAAGCAGTATAAGCATAAATAGACTGGGGAGGTGGAAGCCAGTGCTGGGAGACCAGAAAGTTGAGGTTAGGAAAAAATAGTTCCTGACTTTTTCATTTGAGTGTGGCAATGGGAAAAATTTAGCCATGCAACAGTTACAAGAAAGAAACTGAAGCTAAAGATATGAACAAAGAAGACCACACTAAACACAATGAAGAAAGTGTATCAGTGAAGAGATGTCAATCAATGTCCTAAAAATGAGGTAACTTCCCAACAATTACAAGAAGAGCCTAAGTGGAAGAAAGATTGGCCACAAAAACTCCAAGGAAAACTGGTAGAAATAAAATGAGATATGAAATGAAATAAAAATTTTGGAGGAAAAAAATGATCCAAGAATAAGTAAACAGAAGTAAATAATAAGTAAAGAAGAATAAGTAAAACAGAAGGAAGAACACCTTAGCCTGGTAGTGGACTCCTTGAAAAAATTAAAATGGAGCAAACAGTAGTCAATGGGTCCAGGAGATAAAAAGTCCTATTAGCATAAAACCAAAAGATTGAAAAAATAGAAGAAAATATAAGGTATGTACTATCAAAAATAATTTACCTGGAGAACAGGTCAAAGAAAATTAATTTTAAAATCATCATAGTCACTGAAAAATATGACCAAACTCTGCCCAAAAGGATACCATATTTCAATAAATCATGAAAACTGCCCAGATCTTTTAGAACTAGAAGGCAAAGTGGAGTAGAAGCAGATGGCTTCAATTATAAATCAACTGATCTTATTGCTACTATTTCACCACTTTCTATTTGTGTCTAATGGTAGCCATCTCTAAGGAGGGGAAAGGGGGAAAAAGAAATTTGCATGATAACTTTATCAGAGATTTGAAAGAAATAGTAAGTTGTATATAACAGATTTGCAGTTTCATGTACAATCATTTTTATTATACTGTTATGGAAATGCTTGTATTATTCTATTAATTAGAAATAAGCTAAGTAAATGTAAAAAATGAAAAGAAAATAGTAGAGTGGGGGAACAAAGATAAGGAAAAAGTATAGGAAAATATGATTGAGAGAGATAAACAGTTAGCAATCATAACCATGATATAAATAGTAAAACCTCAATCATAACATGGAGCAGGGTAGAAAAATTATTAGAGAACAAAAATGCAATAATATTTACTATAAACACAGTTGAAATATAAAAATTAATAAAGAATCAAAATGAGGGTCTCAAGCAAAATACACCACACACCTAGCAAACTCCTAAAAGGGACTGGTAATAATGTTCTCAGAGAGAATAAGAACAAAAACAAAATAAACACAAAGTTTAAAAAAAAACCAGGAATATTATATGGTATTCCTACAGACCTAAGCAAATTCATGAAAAAAGAAAGTAACAAGATGAGTTAATAACCTGGATAGAATTTTAGAAAATATAGATATTTTACATCTTCAGTGACAACTGAGAATAAAAATGAATACATATATTTCACAGCTGTGTATGACAACTTCTTTAAAAAATTGATTATGTGGTACAATAGGCAAAAATTTTTGCAATGCAATGCAGAAAGCAAACCCATAAATATTGAACATGTCCTCTTCTAATCATAGCAGCTTATGATCAATAAAAGGAATTTGAAGAAAGGAATCAAACTTAAATGGATATTAAAATATCTAATCTGGAAGAAATGGTTGAGTAAAAGAACAAACCATAAAAAATAATAATAATAACTGATTTCATCAAAGAAGATAGCAAACATGAGACAATACACCAAAACTTTTGGGATAGAGCCAAAGTAATACTTAGAGGAAATTTTAAATCTCTAAATATTTTTATCAACAAAATAAAAAGAACATACCAATGAATTGGGCATGCAAATTAACAAAATCAGGAAGCATCATATTAAAAAGTATAACTAAACATAAAAATAGAAATTCAGAGAATCAAAAAAGAAATGAGCAAAATTGAAAGTAAAACAATTTAATTAATTAATTAATTGAGGGCCTTTTCTGGAGGTAAAATAAATGAAGCAGGTATACTACTTACCAATCTGATTTACAAGAAAAGTAAATTGTCGATTTTTAAAAATGAAAAAGAAAAACTCACAATAAAGGAAATTCTTAGAAAATTTTTGACAACAAACTGACATCTTAAATGAAAATGATTTTTAAAAAATGTAAGATGCCCAAGTTAATAGAACAATAAGTACAGGCTTTAAGTAACCTAACATGCAATAAAAAAGTTGAAGGAATTCTCAAAGGTAAAAATACCAGGATCAAATTCATTTATAAGAGAATTATCAAAGAAAATTAAAATACAAAATTATATAAATTGTTTTAAAAATCAGAAAAGATTGGGAGGCTAGGTGGCACAGTGAATAGAGCACGGGCTTTGGAGTCAGAAGGACCTGAGCTCAAATCAGGTCTCAGACACTTAACACTTAATGGCCATGTGACACTTAACACTTAATGGCTATGGGACCTTGGGCAAATCACTTAACCCCAATTGCCCTGATTCCCTGCTCAAAAAAAAAAAATCAGAAAAGGAGAGATCCCGCCATATTCCTTCTATTATATCAATATGGTCAGATAACTAGGCCATGAAGAAATTTTTTTAAAGGGGGCAGGGGAAAGGACCTATTTGTACAAAAACTATTTATAGAAGATCTTTCTGTGGTGGCTAAGAATTGTATATTGAGGGGATGCTCTCAATTGGGGAACTGCTGAATAAGTTGTGGAATATGACCGTAATGGGATAATATTGTGCTACAAGAAAGGACGAACAGGATGATTTCAGAAAGATTTACATGAACTGATACAAAGTGCAGCACCAGGAGAACACTGTGTACAGTAACAGCAATACTGTATGATGAAGGACTGTGGATGACTTAGCTATACTCAGCAATACAATGATACAAGAAAATTCCAAAAGACTCATGATGAAGAATTCTACCTCTAAAGAACTAATGTCATCTGAATACAGACTGAAACATGCTACTTTTTATTTTCTTTACCTTCCTCCCTTTCTTTCTTTCTTCCTTTTTTTCTGAGTCTTCCTGCAAAAAAAGACTAATGGAAATGTTTTACATGATTCCACATGTATAACCTGTATCAGATTACTTACTTTCTCAATGAGGGTGGGAAAGGGAAGGAAGGAGGGAAAGAATTTGTAACTTAAAAATAAAAAAAAAATTAAAATGTTGTTGTATGTAATTGAGGAAAGAATAAAATATTATTTTTCAAAAAGGAAATAAATAGACCTTTACTTATTATACTAAATTTTATTTATTTAAAATCTAGAGCTAGTAATAAGAAAATGCTGTAATAAGAAAAGATGGTGTTAATTTGGGATAAAGGATAAGGCAAAGAATTCCATTATCACCACTTTCATTTGAATTTGTTCTATAAATTCTAACTATAATATTAAGACAAAAAAGAAATTGAAAGAGCACAGGGAAAGAATAAATAAAATTATTACTTCAGAAAGTTGTAAAATATAATAACAAAATTAATATATAAGAACAAAAGGTCAAGAATTCAAAGGAAATCGTGGGGAAATGGGAAAAACAAGAGTCTACCTTTATAAGATTTCAATCTATGCTATAAATCAGGAATTGTTAAAAAAAAATTGAAAATTCAATTACTGGAATAGCTTACTAACACAACACATAGAAGCTAATGAACATAATGCACAGTGCTTGATAAACCCAAGCACTTCAAGTACTAAGGTAAGGATGCACTTTCTAAAACAACTTCTAGGAAAACAGTTTGGAAATCAGTCTGACTTAAATCATGGTTAGAACAATATCTAACAACAGATAGCAAAAGAAGCTCCAAATAAAAAACGTAATCATAATATAAAAGATCACATCAAAAATAAAATGGGCAAAAGTAATAGACTTTTTTGACAAGCAAAATCAATGCAATTAAAATAAAAAGGGAAAATGTTAACTGAGGCAGAGAGAGGAATCTTTACATCAAGTTTTTCTGATAACTTTCTGAAATCTGATATATAGAAAACTAGTTCAAATATATTAAAACGAGAGTCTTTTCCCAACAGGGCAATTTTCAAAAGGAGAAAAGTAAGCTATTAACAATTATTTGAAATGTTCTAAATAATAGGAAAAATGAACACTTTAAAAAATTCTAAAGTTCTACCTCACACTCATCAGAGTAGCAATAGTAACCAAAAAAGGGAGGGGGGAGAGAATTGTTAGAGGGACTTTGGGAGGACAGAAACATACTTACATTGCTGGTCAAACTGTGAATTGCTCCAATCATTCAGTAAAGAAATTTTGAACTATAGGTAAAAAGCTCCTTTTGCCATGCTTAACCTTTTATAAATAATACTGCTAATAGACCTATAACACAAAAATATAGAAAGATGAGAGAAATAATCATATAAAAATTAACAGAATCTTTTTCTAATAAAGAACCAAAAATCAAGGTGGTGCCAACAAATTTGGGAGCAGTTAAACAAATTATGATATATTAATTTATTGAAATGTACCTTAGGAGATTAAATAACTAAAAGAATGGATTCAGATTGATAAATAGCATAGAATAATGAATAGAATAATTTATACGATGGTAGCATAGTGAGTAAGAGCACCAGGCCTGGAGTCGGGAGGACCCGGGATGGGTTCTGGCCTCATATACTTAACACCCACACAAAAATAACCGGCCATGTAACCTTAAGCAAGTTACTCAATTGCCTTAAAAAAAATTCTATGTATCTGCCTACCTATCTCTCTATGTAGATAGATAGACACATGGTAGATAGGTATATACATAGATAGAGCTGAAAGGGATAATAATTCTTGTTGATGTAGTAACCAACCATGACTCAAAAACATTGATGATGCATCTTACTGATGAAATTATCCTTTAAAAAAAAGTTGATGAATTTAAGGTGCAGAATTAAACACATGCTTTTGGATATCCTCAATTTTTGAATTTTTTTTATTTGAATATGTACCACAAGTGAGGGCTTCTGTTTGGTGGGGGGCAGGGAGATTGCCAGGAAAAGAGTTGGCATGTGATAAGGGCTACTGATGATGATGATGATGATGATGACAAAAAAATTAAGAAAAAAGTCAAAGAGCATTGATTATTTTTTTCGATGTGAACAGAATAGAACTGGAGAAATTTCAGATCAAATAAACAAAATAGCTTTGAATTAAGTTGTTGTATGCTTTAAAAGAAGACAATCTATACCTTAAAAAGATATATAGTGTACTACACAATCATCTGTTTCTTTTCTTTCTTTTATACAGTGACAAAATTTGTTTAAAATTTTGCAAGTCTATAAGAACAAAAAGTGAAAATAAAACTGGGGGGAAATGCAGAAAACACAAAATCCATTAGTGATCAGGTTTTTTATATGTGAGTTGTTTTGCACAGATGGAATTTTGTGAATAATAGTTTTAATAAATGCAATTATAGATATGTAATAATACAAAAAGTAAAGTCTAGCAAAAAACTTTTATCTACAGATTTCTATCTTAAAGACTATTTAAAAAATTATGGACTGGTGATTAGGAGGGGATCAGGAGAAAGATTGTGAAATGATGAACTGAAACATGATAGTAAGGAAGGTAGAGTTATACAAAGGTTTATATTCAACTAATTTGATTGTATGTCACTGTGAACTAGAATTGCTGTATGCTAAGACTTGATTGATAAAATAAAAGAGGATAAGCCTCAGACACTTGACACTTCAGCAGCTATGGGACCTTGGGCAAATCATTTAACCCCAATTACCTTGCCTCACCACCCAACCAAAAAACAAAAGTTTAAAATAAAAGGAAACAGACTTAGCAAGTATAACTATGAATATTAATGAACTAAATTTGCCTATAAAATAGAAATGAATGACAGAATAGAAAAAAACAGAATACTACAATTTGCTAGATACAAGTATATGTAAAATATCACAAGTTAAAACTTTATATCTGGGAAATGATTATTTATGCTTCAGATAAATTCTTCCAATAAAGTCATTATCATGATTTTGGTTAAGATAACAACAAATATCTACTGTCAACAAAAACAAAGAGAAGAAAATATATCTAAAGGCACCTGAGAAAAGAAAACAATATTAATATAAAACATATGAATTGATTAGAGTAACCTTTAGAAATTTAAAGAGAAAGTTAGCTGAAATGTAAAACAAAATAAAATTTCAATAGTAACACAATATTTTAGATAACTTTAAGATTACTCTTTCAGACCTTAAAAATGCAATTGAAAGATAAATGGAGAAAATTATAAATCTTAACAGAAACTTTGAAAAATTAGATTTGATGAGTATTCAGTTTTATTGAATGGAAATATTTAAAAGTATACATATTTCTCAGTATCAGTGGTATGTTTATAAACTTTGACCATGTTTTTAGGCATAGTCAATAATGTAATAAAAATAGTGCTTTCTTAAGAAAATGCACAAAAACTACATAAGTAAGTGGAGATTTAACAATATTGGAAATAATGACAAAACAAAGCTAAAATCATAGAATATTATTTATGTGTTTGCATATTTGTTTGTACCACACTGCTTAGCACAATTCCTGCCATATGGCAAATGTTTATTAACTGAAGACAAGTAATAAGTATAACAAAATTTGTTAAATGAAACTACAGTAGTCATTAGAGGAAAATTTATATCATGCAAAATATTTCAAAAAGAAAAATGAGAACAAATAAATTGAGTGAGCAATTTCTAAAATTAAGAAAATTAACAATGATGGATCTCTGGAGAAAACCAAATGGAGATAAAAAGGAATTTACTTTCTTCTCAGCAGTGCATGGTACATACTCAAAAATAGACCGTGCACTAGAGCATAAAAACCTCACAATTCAGTGCAGAAAGGCAGAAATATTAAATGCATCATTCTCAGATCATAATGCAATAAAAATTATATGCAATAAAGGGCCATGGAAAGATAGACTAAAAACGAATTGGAAATTAAACAATTTAATCCTAAAGAATGCATGGGTCAAACAAGAAATTATAGAAACAATCAGTAATTTCATTCAAGAGAATGATAATAATGAGACAACATACCAAAATTTGTGGGATGCATTAAAGGCAGTTCTTAGGGGAAGTTTTGTATCCCTGAGTGCATAGTTAATTAAAGCAGAGAGAAGGGAGGTCAATGAATTGAACATGCAATTGAAAAAGCTAGAAAAAGTGGCGGAGTCAAGACAGAAGACAGAAATGGCACTTCCAAGGTGCTCTGCCCCACACCACTTCCAAACAATGTAAAAGGGGAATCTGAACAACTTCTGGAGCCCTAGCACCCACAGAATGACACAGAGAAGCTAACCTCCTGCTGAGGACAGCACAGCAGCCCTGCAGGGAGCATCCAGCACAGCACTCTGAGAGCCAACAGCACAGTGCTCTGGGAGCCAAGCCCAGGCCCGAATGAGCCTCAGTTTTAGCCCCAGGGCAGCAGAGCCAGCAGCCGGATGGAGGGACCCCAGAACACCAGCAGCTGTGGCAATTCCAGAATTATCAGCACAGATATGCCTATGACAAAGTGAGAGGTTAATGCACTATGGACTTTGGGACCAGTATTTGGGGAACGAGTCAGCTTCCTCCCCTGGGGGTGAAAAGCTGTTGAGGAAATGGGCACAGATGCCATTTTGCAGCTTCAGTGGCAGCTCCAGTTCCTGGTCTGCGAACTGTAGAGAGATCCAGCAAACAGTCTCAGGGTTAATCCCTCTTGCTTTAACCTGCTTGGATCTGGATTGTGGTCTTGGGGGAAGGTCTGGGGTGGGTATCCAATTTGCCAGAGTGAGTGGAGGCTTTACAGAGGCCACCCAACCTCCGGAAGTTGTGAAGACTCCACATTTGGGACAGAAGGTCTCCTGTCTAGTGGCAGAGTCCTACTGTGGCAACAATCCCAAAAATTAAATAATTAAGTGGCAATATGCTTAGGCAAAGGAAACAAACTAAACAGAAAAAGCTAGAAAAAGAACAAATTGAAAATCCTAAATTTAGTACTAAATTAGAAATATTGAAAACCAAAGGAGAGATTAATAAAATGGAAATTAAGAAAACTATTGAATTAATAAATAAAACTAAAAGCTGGTTCTATGAAAAAAACAATAAAATTGATAGACCCTTAGTCAATATGATAAAAAAAAAAAGAAAGAAGAAAACCAAATTATGAGTATCAAAAATGAAAAGGGGTGAATCTACCTGCAATGAAGAGGAAATCAAAAAAATAATGAGGAATTATTTTTCCCAATTGTATGCACATAAATATGACAATCTTAGTGAAATGGATGAATGTTTATAAAATTACACGTTGCCCAGATTAACTGAAGAGGAAGTGAATTACCTAAATAACCCCATCTCAGAAAAAGAAATCAAACAAGCCATCAATGAACTCCCTAGGAAAAAATCTCAAGGGCCAGATGGGTTTACTAGTGAATTCTATCAAACATTTAAAGAACAATTGATTCCAATACTCTACAAACTATTTGGGAAAATTAGTGAAGAAGGAGTCCTACCAAATTCTTTCTATGACACAAATATGGTACTGATTCCTAAATCAGGAAGAGATAAAACAGAGAAAAAAAATTATAGACCAATTTCCCTCATGAATTTAGATGCAAAAATTTTAAATAAAATATTAACCAAAAGACTCCAACAGCTTATCACAAAAATAATAAACTTTGATCAAGTAGGATTTATTCCAGGAATGCAAGGATGGTTTAATATTAGGAAAACCATCAGTATAATTGAGCATATCAACAATAAAACTAGCAGAAACCACATGATTATCTCAATAGATACAGAAAAGGCTTTTGACAAAGTACAACATCCATTGCTATTAAAAACACTAGAAAGTATAGGAATAAATGGAGCCTTCCTTAAAATAGTAAATAGCATCTATTTAAAACCATCAGCAAGTATTATATGCAATGGGGAGAAACTAGAAGCTTTTCCAATAAGATCAGGAGTGAAACAAGGATGTCCACTATCACCCCTCTTATTCAATCTGGTACTAGAAACGTTAGCGATAGCAATTAGAGAAGAAAAAGAAATCAAAGGAATCAAATTAGGCAAAGAAGTGACCAAGCTATCACTCTTCACAGATGATATGATGATATACTTAGAGAATCCTAGAGAATCAAGTAAAAAACTACTCGAGACAATAAATAAATTTGGCAAAGTTGCAGGATATAAAATAAACCCACATAAATCCTCGGCATTCCTGTATATGTCTAATGAAACTCAACAGCAAGAGATAGAAAGAGAAATGCCATTTAAAGTCACATTTAATGTCAGTAGACATAAAATGTTAGGGAATCTACCTGCCAAAACAAACACAGAATCTATATGATCACAACTACAAAACACTTCTCACACAAATAAAATCAGATCTAACTAATTGGAAAAATATCAATTGCTCATGGCTGGGTCGAGCTAATATAATAAAAATGACTATTTTACCCAAACTAAACTGTATATTTAGTGCCATACCAATCAATTTACCAAAAAACTACTTTTTATAGTTACACAAAATAATAACAAAATTTATTTGGAAAAACAAATGGTCTAGAATATAAAGGGCATTAATGAAAAGAAATGCTAGAGAAGGTGGACTAGCTATGCCAGATTTTAATCTATATTATACAGCAGCAGTCATTAAAACTGCTTGGTACTGGTGGAGGAGTAGAGTCTAAATGGGTGCATAATCTAGGTATAAAGGATGATACTGTAAGCAATCTGGGAAAGCAAGGAATAGTTTACCTGACAGATTCATGGAGAGGGGAAGACTTTAGGACCAAAAAAGAATTACAGAGCATTATAAAATGCAAAATGGATAATTTTGATTACATTAAATTGAAAAGGTTCTGTACAAACAAAGCCAATGTAACCAAGATCAAGAGGGAGGTGGGAAATTGGGAAAGAATTTTTACAACCTATGTCTCTGATAAAGGACTCATTTCTAAAATTTACAGAGAATTGAGTCAAATCTATATGACTACAAGTCATTCCCCAATTGATCAATGGTCAAAGGATATGAACAGGCAGTTTTCAGAGAAAGAAATTAAAGATATCTATAAGCATATGAAGAAATGCTCTAAGTCACTATTGATTAGAGAAATGCAAATCAAAACAACTCTGAGATACCACATCTCTCCAGTCAGATTGGCTAAGATGACAAAACAAGAAAGTGACAAATGCTGGAGAGGATGTGGGCAAATTGGAGCTCTAATGCATTGCTGGTGGAGTTGTGAACTTATCCAACCATTCTGGAGAGCAATCTGTAATTATGCCCAAAGGACTAAAAATAATTTCATACCCTTTGACCCAGCAATACCACGTCTAGGGTTATATCCCAAAGAGATCATAGAAATAGGAGTAAGACCCATATGTACCAAAATATTTATAGTCGCTCTTTTCATGGTTGCAAAGAATTGGAAACTGAAGGGGTGCCATCAATTGGGGAATGGCTAAACAAGTTGTGGTATATGAATGTAATGGAATATTATTGTGCTACACAAAACGAGGAGGAGGCAGATTTCATATTTACCTGGAGAATCTTATACAAACTGATGCTGAGCAAGAAGAATAAAATCAAAAGAAATTTGTATACAATCACAGACACATCAAATGTGTGATGACCAACTATGACAGAGTGGACTTTTCTCAGCAATGCAGTGATATAAGGCAATCCCGAAAGACTCATGAAAGAGAGAAATCCGACATCCAGAGATATAACTAGAAAGAACTGAGCTTGAATCCTGATGGAAGCAAACTAATTGATCTTTTTCTTTTCATCATTTGGTATCATTTCTTCTTTACCATTTTTCATCCCACCTAGTACAATATGCCTTTGTAATTGGACTAATGTCTAATATGAATGTATTTGCAGATCCTATACTGGACTATATGCTGTTGTGGGGGGTGGGGAGAGGGAAGTAAAGGAAATTTGAAAACCAAGGAACTATGGAATTGAATCTTGTTAACTGAAACAAAACTAATAAATTAATTTAAAAAAAAGAAAATTAACAAATCTGAAAATAACCAAAAATAAGATATTTGAGTCCTAAAGGGAAAATAAATAAAATTTAAAATAAGACTATCGAACTGGTACATAATGCATAGTTGTTTTTAAAAGCCAATAAAACTGATACATAATTAGCCAAATAACATGAAATTATTAAATCAAATATGAGAAAAATTGCAATAAATGAAAATGAAGGAAAGTTACCAGAAGCTGTTACACTCAGTTATGTGCAACTAAAACTGAAATTTTTAATGAAATAGAAGTAAAAAATATCAAATAAATAATCTACACAACCCAATTTCATAAAGATAAATTGAATGAGACAGAGACTTCTGTAGGGTAAAAAACCTAATAGACCAAATTGATTCACAAAGAGATTGGATTCAGTCCAATAATTAAATCCTACCCCTTCTTTCTCAGAAAATGGTATGCTTCCTATATGTTAGTCCAAAAAACTTTAATTCCTAATACTGTAATACATCTCCCTTGATCATGATATCACATAAAAGTACTACTCTCTTTCTCTACTCCACTCTCTAAAGATTAGCCTGCATTTGGTACTTCCAATTCATCACCAGTCCAGAACTGGTTTTTATCCCCAACGTCCTCTTAATGACTAAATCCAGTGGTCTTTTCTTTATCCTCACCTGTTCCCCTTTCTGTAGGATTTTACAGTCTTGTAAAATATAATGTTTTGTAAAAATACATTTTCTCCTTACTAATACTCTCCTCCCTTGGTTTCACAGCCATATTCTTTCTTGGTTTTCTTTACAGATTTATCTTCCTTCTACTTCCTCAGCGTGGATGTTTCTTAAGGCTTGTTCTTTTCCCTTTCCTCTACAATTTCTTGATTATTTCATCCACTTTCTTGACTTCAGTTATCTTATGCACATGAGAGATGAAATCTCTCAAGTCCTGCTTTTTCCATTCTTATTTCTACTGATGATAACAACTTCCTTCAAGTTACAATGGGCTTAAAAACTCAGTTTCCTTCTATTCTTACATGTACTTTGCCCCCTACATCAAATACCAAGTCCTACTAATTCTACCTTAGCAATATGTCTCATATTTTCTTCTTACCTTATTTGAGGGGAATATGACCATCAACCCTACTTTAGACCCTTATCCCTAGATGTCATGGTTTATTACAATAGCCTCCAGAAGAATAATCCATTCCTCCATCTAAACTCTTATTTAATCCCAAGTTCTCTGACTCCAAATCTAACCTACTTTTTGCTATACCTTGATGCCATTGCTATTTCATCTTCCTGAGTTCAAATGTGGCCTCAGACACTTACTAGCTATATGATCCTAGCTAAGTCACTTCATCCTGTTTGCCTCAATTTCCCCATCTGTAAAATAAACTGAAGTAGAAAATGGCAAACTGCTCCAGTACCTCTGCTAATAAAACCCCAAAAGGGGGTCACAATGAGTGAGACACAACTGAAATGACTGAACAACATCTTCCAGTAAAACTGGGCTAAAAACTTACTTCCCAATCGTATCTTAACTTCTCCAATCTCCAAACATTCATACAGGTTGTCCCCCAGACCTGACATTTACTCCTCCTCACTTTTGCCTGCTGAAATTCTTTTTTCCCAGGCATAGCACATGTGCTCTCTCATCCACAAAGTCTTCCCACACCTGAAAGTCACCTCTGACTCATCAAATTTTATTTTCCTTTGTCTCACTATCTCCTTTGCCCTTATCCCAGTCTGTCTTGTTTCATAATTAGGTTGAAAGCTCCTTGAAGATAGGTAATTTGTCATATTTTATCTTTTTATCCCTTTGCAATAGTAAATACTATGTGAAGATTTCATTCTATTTTTTTTATTGCATAGCCATATAAACAGTTCCAGATTTTCAGAATCAAGTGATACCTCCAACTTTCCTTACTGTTCCTGACTGGACACACATTAACAAAGCAGGAAGCTAAGGTTTTAGGCATTCCATTTCCACATCTCTAAACTTAACTCTAAAATAAAACTCTAAAATAAAAACTTAACTCTAAAATAAAAAAGTCTTGGAGTTTAAGGATAAAAAAATGTGAAAGGCTTTGTATAATCTCCCAAATGGAACATGTCTCAGTCTAGGAACCACTAATGATGTGGGTCCTCAGTGGCTATTGCTCAATCCAAGCAATTAGAGATAATTTGAAAGGCAAATAGCCTTTACCTGATGGTGCATGCAAGTGTCAGGGTATTCCATTTTTATCACAGGTAACTATAATCCTTAGATAAAATAGTTATTGACAGGATTTAGAGTCTAGTATATGCAGTTAGATCAAAACTTTAAACTCTGAAGAAGAAATATATAAAAAGACTATTTCTACAGATTGAAGCATTAAAAGTAAGAGACAATCTGGATACTATCAATCTAGGCTATCCGAACATTCAGGTATGCTTAAAACCAAAGACAGTCCCTACACATGGATAAAAGCAAATACCAGATGCTTAGGACACAAGTTCAGTATTTAGTTCCATCTTTCTCACCCCAAATGACGTTAGCAAATGAAACAAAGGATAAAAAGATGTGGTTTTCCAGGATGTTTGAGCAAAGAGTGATATTGCTTCCTTGGTTGGGATTGTTTCTGATCCATTTCACATGTTGTTTTTATTGCTGTCTCAACTAACTATTCTTAATTGTCTTTACCCATAGTGTAGTCACTACAAAATAGCAATTCATCACCATCTCTCATTAAATCTGTTGGCAAGGAGTGTTATGAGATAGAATATTAAGCAAGAAGAATGGTACACTTAGTTATTTGTTGTATTACTTCCAAAAAAACTCCATGAATACAGGCAGTCACAGGAAAATGAAAACAGTCATCAATTCCAGAGCAGATCTAATCATCCAGACAATGCTTCTAGTCTAGAACCCAAGATGAAAAGAAAAATAACTCAAATAAGAGAAATGCCAACACATTCAATGAGATCCCAGAAATTCTGTTTTATATAACATAACATAACATTTTACTTTTTTAAAAAATCTAAGTGGGGTTTGTTATAATTTTTCAATGACCATTTAAGACCCTTATCTTTTCCAGTATCTCCCTTATTTTTTCCACTTTGTCTCACATTTCTCCCCAACATAATGCTATCCTCTAGCCAAGCTGGTTTACTTGCTGTCATTAGTACATGCCTAGTAATTTGTTTCCTCTGTGCCAGTCATTAGAACTAAAATGTTCTTTTCCCCCCATTTTTTCTTCACTCTCTTTCCCTAACTCTACCACTATCTATAGCTGTGAAATTCTATGAATCATTCATGTTGCAATTCAAATGTCATATTTTCCAAGAACCCTTCTTTGATGCTTCCTCTCCACCTGCCCCATTCCCCAGCTTCAAGAATAAAGCTATTGAGACCATGAGGTGGGCTCAATTCCAATATACACTTATACACACAAAGATACTACTATGTAGTATTTTGCATTTATCATCTTCATTCCACACTATAATGACTGTACATATTTATAGTATATTTCTGAATGTGTTTTAACCTATCTACTAGATTTAAGCCCTATGAACTATATCATAAATATCTTTGAATCTCTCTGTGGTGGAAACAATATTAACTCTGTACCATGGGACCTAAGTTAGTTTTTCCCAAGACACCATGAACACAAGTTAAGTTTGGGTTTGGGGGGTTTTTTGTTTGTTTATTTGTTTTTCCCTTAAAAGGCATTTACATTCTCCTCAAGATTTGACTACCTTAAGAGGCTAAATCTAAAGGTAGGGATATTGATTTGCCTTCCTGGTTACCTAAAAGTTTAATAATGCAGGCCTGCTCATTTAAAGTTGGGTCCTTCAGATTGGCAAATATCCCAGATTTCTATGGGTCAACACATCCTACCCTGCTGATTAGACCTTTTTCCTATAAGGAGACAAAACAGGGCATTGGAAGGAATCAACCAAGCAAAGCTGATCCACCCAAAAAGTTGATGCTTGCAGTAGACATCTTCCTAATTCAATGACAGGTTCAAGACCTGTCAGGTATTATTACCCAAGCTGGTTTTTGCCGGAGGATGGCTGCTGTACACGCTACATCTTCTTAGACCCACAAGTGAGAGCTGGGTCACAGATAAACACTAAAGGTCAATGAGCAGCCCTGAAAAGGGATCAGCAAGGCCCTTACACCAGAAGTGCTAGTCCTCCCTGAATGCCCCTAAACTATTTGGACAAAAATAAATGATGACACAAAGGAAATACCTAAAAGAATTAGATTTACCTCCCTGTCAATGTATAACACAACAAACTAGCTCAGAACTTCAGATTATAGGAGTCAATCAAGTGGTAGTTAAATCCAGCATTAAAGGACTCCTGAGAGGATGGGGAGAGCAGAGTTCTCTCTCTCTCTCTCTCTCTCTCTCTCTCTCTCTCTCTCTCTCTCTCTCTCTCTCTATCTCTATCTCAGATTAGGTGATAGTCCTGTGAACTTCAGAAAGTTAGGGGATCTGGAGTACTCAGCATCTTTGGTAGTAGTATCCACCACAACCAATATCAGTGTCCCCAGAGCAGTAGTGGTCAATGGTACCATCTGCACATGGAGAGCAAGTGCGCGCGCACACACACACACACACACACACACACACACACACACACACACACCCCAAACCAAGGAAAGACATTTTCAGGGGTTTTGAGTCATAGGGGAGAAAGAAGTCCAGGCTATGGACTCTAGAACACAGCTACACTTAAGGGAGACTTCCTGAGGACTCTGTGAAGAGAAAAATGAATTCACGATGACCAAGAACTATGTTACATTTTTGGTAATGTGTGTTCTCTGTGTGGGCTTTGCTATTTTATTATAAATTAGTGTACTATTGTAAGTGAACTTTTATATGGAAAGGAAGAGTATGCCCCTATTTAGGGGATTTATTTCTATAACTTTCCTTGCTATTCCTGCTTAGTAAATACTGTTTCCATAATGCTGATAATCAATGGAAAGCACAATGGTGGGGGCTCAAGTGGAACAGTATTAGGAATCACAAAATTTTTAAAGGTTACCCATAGAACTTTTAAGAAATATTATAGTAAGCTACCTCCCAGGAAACCCCCCCCCCCCATTATGAGTGGAAGTATGAAGTACCACAGGAGGAGATATTACATCTGTATGGATACAAGGGTATAGGAAGTATTTACCCAAGCTGAATTCTGTATGCTTGATGAAATTCCTTCCTATGCTATGGCTAAGTGCACTTCCTTTTGTTAACTGTCAAATAGCTTATGAGTGTCACATTTCATTCCACAGCCTATGTAGATAGTAGGTGCTTTAAAATGTTTATTAAATGGCTATGCCAGTGTCTGACACATAAGTGCTTAATAAATTATTTTATTTATTTATAATTGAACTTTCTTTTTAGAGGTCATAGATTCAAAGTTAAAAGGAACCTCAATGGACAACTAGCACAACCAATTCATTACAAAGGATTCCCTGTACACCATACCAATAAGAGGTTATCCAGATTTTCCTTGAAAATCAATGAAGAAGAGATATACAATATCTTCTGTGGAAGTCTATTCTACATTTAGATATATGTAATTCTCAGAAGTTTTCCTTAAATCAAGCCTAAGTTTATGACTTTCACCCTTTGCTCCTATTTCTGCCTTCTGGAGTCAAACAGAAAACATCTAGCTTCTCCTCCAGGTAACAGCCCTTCCAATACTCTATGACAGCTCACAAGCCCTCTTAAGAAAAGATAGTCTTATTAAAGGGGAGATTTCATGTACTTGGATCAATCCAAAATCACCTAGACTTAACATCTTAAATTTCATATTCCTCTAGGCCCGTCTTTAACATTGCCATACTCTATCTTCAGCCTACACACACACATATCTATGTATGTATGTATTGTGCATGTATGTGTATGTGCATATATATATACATATATATATACACATACATATACACACATGCACAGACACACATTTAATTGTTCTAGAATTTGGCCGACTAATTTCTGTCCATGGAGCTAATGCTGTGGCCTATTTGTGAGTGAAATTTAATGCACCCTCTAAATTTAACCTTGCACGTTCCCCAACAGAGAAAAATATCATGTGAGTCAAGTCTTGCTTTCTCCTCATACCTCCCCCTAAATAAGGATAGATAGATAGATAGATAGATAGATAGATAGATAGATAGATAGATAGATTAGATATAAATACATGGCATTTGCTATATGTAATATAGAATTCACTGGTAAAAACTGAGCAAGCTCTAGTATCTAAACCTGGTAAGAACCCTGAGCACATTTATGCCTTCTACCATCATCTCTAACTAATAAACTTATTTTATTTTTTAACCTTCATTTTGTTGCCTGAGGTAAACAATCATGTATTTGAATTTATACAAGTATATTTAATTTGAGAGGTAGTTATGAGCAAATAGGGTGCTGGACCAAGAGCTAAAAAGATGGAGGTTCAAATCCTACCCTTGATATTTACCAACTCTGAGACATTGGGCAGGTCATAAATCCTTTCTGAGTCTCAGGCAACATTCTAAAACTCTAAGTTGGGGGACAGTGATTAAGTAAGGATGGAGTCTTTATGCCCACAAAACCACAGATCCTTGATATGTTGACCATATTTGAATTCTGTCTAATTTTCACTTCTTAGCCTGGACCTAGATTTGGTCAGTGTTTTCACATAATATCATTTCCAAACAATATTCTCTAATAAGTGAGCATTCTTAATGATAAAACTCCAAGATTTCGATTCACTAATTTGCTTGAACTATGACAAATGAGGGATATGAAAACAAATGCGTTGTTTGCTAGTTTAAGATTCAAGGATAGTCAGTAAGCTGACAAAGATAACAAAAGAGGAAATTGTGATGGAAGGAATACAAAAAGGCATGCACTATTGATAAAGCTGTATATTGGTCCACCCATTTTGGAAAACAATTTGCAATTATGCTTTTTTTAATTTAAAGTCCCTGTATGACTCTGTTTTGTTGTTTTTGGCTTTGTTTGGGGTTTTTTTTTTTGCTTTTTGGAGGGCAATTGGGGTTAAGTGACTTGCCCAAAGTCACACAGGTAGTGTGTCAAGTGTCTGAGGCTGGATTTGAACTCAGGTCCTCCTGACTTCAGGGCTGGTGCTCTATTCACTGGGCCACCTAGCCTCCCCCATATGACTCTTTGACCCAAAGATTCAACTGATAGGCATATTATCCCAAAGAACTCAAAAAACAGAAGGAAAGATTCAATAAAGACCTAAATATTCATAGCAGTATGTTTTGTGGTAGCAAAATCCTAAAAACAAAGTAGTTGCCCAAACAAATTCCAGTACAAGAATATAATAGAATATTATGTTACTATGAGAAACAATGAGCATGGATAATTCAGAGGACCATGGAAAGACATTATACTAGTGCAGACTGAAATAATCAGAAACAAAAAAAAATATTTACACTATAACTACAATAATTTAATTTTAAAAAATAAATGACGTTAAACAATGCATAATTATAATGACTGAGCTTGATGATGAATATTGAAAACATGTACTATTCTTTACAAAAGGGGGGTGTTGGGGTATGAAATATTGTCAGTGTTAGACTCATTAACTATATCAGTTATTTTTCCCAACCAACTTTTTTCCTCTTTTTTGTTCTTTGTTATAGAGAGTGACATTGGGCAGAAAAGGAGAATAGGATTTTTTAAAAAGTTAAACAAAATGTCTGTATTTTTTTAAAATCTGTTCAAAGGTAGTGATCCTGTTACATATTATTGATATTTTTTAAATTGAGTTGTAAATAAATATTGGTTCTTCTAGATGTGGTTAACAACCATATATTAAGTGTCTACTATGTGCCAGTCAGTATCTCAAAAGCTGGAGATATAAAGGCAAAAGACAGTCCCTAAACTCAAGGATCTCATAGTCTAATATAATATAAAGCAAAATGAGATGAAATGAAGATAAGCAAAGAGAGAAGGTTTTAGCATTAAAGGAAATCAGGTAAAGCTTTAAAAAGATAAAATTTTAGCTGAGACTTCAAAGAAGGCAGAGATGAAGAGGGAGGATAATTCCAGGCATGGGGGAATGACCAGTGAAAACACCTGAGGAATAGCAAGGAGACCAGTGTCACTGGGTGACAGAATACTTTAGGGGAGAGGTGGAAAGGGCTTGTAAGGTAGAAGACTGAAAAACCTAAAAGGTAAAGAACAAGAACACAAACTATCATGCTCAGGAATCTAGATTTGCTATATACTTTCTGTGAAAACTCGGACAAGTCACGTAACTTCCTGGGACTCAGTTTACCCATCTGCAAAATGAGGGGGTTGGAATAGATAATCTTAAGTCTTCTACCCTACAACCCCTCTCCACCTTCTCACCCATAACCTTGATTGTACTTCATATCATATTAGACTATGGGATCCTTGAGTTTAGGCACTCTTTTGCCTTTCTTTATATCTCTAGCTTTTGACATACTGACTAGCACATAGTAGGCCCTTAATATATGCCCTTTTTAATGCTTGTTTTAAAAAGGAGGGGGTAAGAATTGAAGTCTCAGATAAGACAAGAGTAAAAGTAGCTATGGTTAAAGAAAATCACTGGGATAAGTACATTATGCTTAAGGGGAACATAGACAACAAAATTATATAAATATTTAATATACATGCACAGAATGATATGGCATCTAAGTATATTAGGAAAAATTAATTTAATTAAAGGAAAAATAGTCAGTAAAACTTGTTGGGAAATCAATATGGGCCCTTTAGATAAACAAATCTGATTTAAAAAAGAGAAAGAGAAACAAGAAACTAATAATGTAAATAATATTTTAGAAAAGTTAGTTATGATAAATCTCTTGTGATTGCTAAATGGAAATGGAAAGAAAATACATATATACACTACAGATGTATGTTATGTGTATAAATGTGCATGTATGTGTATATTTATATGTATATTGTATAAATATAGGAGCATGTGTTTATATTGTGCATGTGTACATACACACACATGTAAACAAGCTATCCCAAAAGTCAGAGTGCACTCTCATGCATTAAGTTCATTAAAGTATTTGTATGTGCATGCATGCAAATATATCTTTGAGTACATATACATTTGCATGTGTCTGTGTACATGCATAGACATGGAAGAGGGAGGGGGAAAGAGAGAGGCAGAGAGACAGAAACAAAGACAGAGACAGAGATAGAGAAATTTTACAAATCCTGATGTTCTAAGGCATAAAAATTAAACACATTTTTACTGACCCAAACTACAATAAAAATTGCAATCATTAAAGGATCATTTTTAAAAAGAGTTAAATTTAAAGAGATTCTAATTTAGCAAAAAAAAAAGTCTATGTCATGTCCCTACTCAGTAAAATTTAGAGGCTCCCTTTTACCTCCAGTAGTTCATAAAAAATCCGTTTTTGAGTACTTAAAAGTCTCCACACCCTGGCCCCTCCCTACTCTTCCAGCCTTCTTACACTTTCCTTTTCTTTACCCTTTCTACTTTCAAGCCACACACTCCCCTCTCGCTGTTCCTGGAAGACAACATTTCATCTCTGCCTTTGCACTGGCTCTCCCTCCTCCCCTCCATGTCTTAGCTTGGACCAAGGTTCTTCAAAATTCGGCTCAAATCCTACATTCTGTAGGAGGTGCTTGCTTCCCTCATTACTTGTGCTCCCTGCTCTGAGATCACCTAGACTGCAAGGAGTAACACTAATGTGTCAAACCACCATAAATGATTTAATTTCATTAATCTCTACCACTCTTTAATATTAGACCACAATGTCAAATTTCCTTAGAGATACCAAGACCCCTTTGTTACTCAGACTTGGGAGGAAAATTTTTAGATAGACAGATCCTTTAACCAACCTCCACAGGGAGGCAACAAATTTCATTGATTTTTTTAAGTTGATGTTTTTGATAAAATTAAAATGACTTGCCTTTTCATCTTTATTCTTCATTATCAATTGGCATCTAACTTTCATACATAATAAGGGACTGGCTGTTTTCTTTCAGTTCATCAGGGCCAAGTTGAAATATCTCCTCATTATAATGAGATCTATAGATAGGTTGGTTAGAGATTGCAAGCCTGAACCTAGGAGAAACAGTTGAAAATTTTCTTAATTCATGAGCTTTGGAACAAAGAGGGAGCTACATTTGGTCCTCTCCTTGCTTTACCTTTGCGTTTTTGAGCCACCTTGCTTAGATTTGGAATGTGTGAAGAAAAAAAATTCAGCTACTGTTAAGCTAAGATTACATGATAATGAGATGCTAATGTGGCAGGAAGATCCCTTGAGTACTGAAGTAAGAGATGGAGTTTTACAGGAACAATACTTGGAGGATGGTCCTTTTATACCAAACTGTACTTATGTCTCTTCATATTCAGATATTTGTGTTTTCTTCTCCCACTGATAGTCTATTTCTTCCATTTGCATGGAGCTCCTTTTAGCCATTTCTAGGTAAAGCATTATAATGGAAATGTCATTCTAACTCTGCAAAATTTTACTGCAATGCCAGGAAGTTGGTTTTTTGTGTTTTGTTTTGTTTTTTAATCTTCACTGGTTGAGTTGTTCAGTGTATTTAGATGAATTAAAAAAAAAAACTTTGCACAGAAAAACAGTGGATTCTTTTGTACTGCAACTTGGAGAAATATTAATTTGCTGTGCAGGACTTACCTAGATTCCTATATTTATTCTCTTTCATATCTGGCTGCTACTTAAAGTGTGTTTCTATACTTACATGAAAGATAATAACAATAAAAGCTCTTGTTCTTATATCATATTTAATAGTTTACAAAACATTTTATATATATCATCTTCTTTGGTCCTCATAATAACTCAGTGAAGTTGATGAGATAGGGATAGAGATCACTAGGCCTGTGATTTCATTGGTACACAGAATTCCTGGGTGAGAAAATTTCATCCATGAATGCAGATCAATGCATTTGTGCAACTTAGTCTTAGAGAGATGCCTAGAATACCAAGAGGTAAAATAACAAGGCCAGAGGTGGGACTTTTTCCATGACGGCTGGCTCTATAGCCATGATACCACACTGAGATATTGTTAGACCAGTCTTATAGAAGAAAAGCAAAGAGCTAGACAGGTTAAGTGACTTTCTTTTAGTTACATAGCCAGAAATTGCCAGAGATAGGATTCAAAGCAAAGTAATATTATTAACCAGGAGAGAGAGAGTAAATCATTTCCTTCCATCAGTTTTCACTAGCTATTGAGCCTGCTACATTCAATGGAAGCATAGAGGTTTCCTGGATTGCTAGAAAAAAAAGCAAAAGGAGGGAAAGGGGAGGTGGGGAGAGAGGAGAGGAGAGGAGAGGAGAGGAGAGGAGAGGAGAGGAGAGGAGAGGAGAGGAGAGGAGAGGAGAGGAGAGGAGAGGAGAGGAGAGGAGAGGGGAGAGGAGAAGAGGGGAGAAGAGAGGAGAGGAGAGGAGAGGAGAGGAGAGGAGGGAGAGGAGAGGAGAGGAGAGGAGAGGAGAGGAGAGGAGAGGAGGAAAAATTGTTCTTTACCTCTTGAGAGTAAGAAGGCAATAGAAAGAGATAGACAAGAGTGACAGGAAGCAAGGCCAAGGCTAAACCCCAGAAGACTACCTACTACTTCTGGTCAAATAAGGTCTTCATAAAGTCCATCCTTAATGGAACCCAATTCATTATACTAGAAAGAAGTCAGTTTTGTAGAAGGGAATTAAATCAGCAGTCCCAAAGATTGCTGGGGAAAAAAGCATCCTGCTCCAGATTTTGGTGCTCTTTGGAAAGAAAAAACATGGCTTTTGTCACTCTAGCCTTGTTATAGCTCTCCCTTATACCCATGTGACTTCAACCCAATCCTACCAATATCCTACTCCACTACTTCCTCTCTATTACTATTACTACATCAACTATCCACCCCTTCCCCTGTGTTTTCTGGAATGCCCTGCTTTGTAGGTAACAGATATGCTTTCATCTTAAATCTTTCCTTTCCTACTCCTTGAATCTTCTGGCTTGTCCTGATACCTGGCTCCCTTCTGATGACAGCCTCCCTTGGATACCCTTGCAACAAGGGCTTTCTCCTACACATAGCAGGAAGGTGATTTGTGTGTCTCAAAGGGACGAAGAAGAGACATTTCTAGTCTCTTGTCTCTCTACTCTTCTCCAAGGGAGAGTTTAATTTCTACTACCAGGGGAAGAAGAATGTTTAAGGTCAGAAATTTGGCCTCACCATTCTCTGTGAGCAGAGAAGGGATACTGAGCTAGAATTATATTTATTTGTTCTTTTAACATTGTTAGTCTAAGTGACATGGTTTTTAGGTTCAAGCTAAACTTCTGATTGCTATTCATTAATGGGAACAAAGGGCCCAAGCTTTATAACCAAAGCTTGACACTAGTTGCACATTCAACATAATAAGTAGCAAAGAAACCCAGTTAACCAAGTCAATAGCAAAACAGAAATTGAAGAATTTTGTGTGACTGCATACACTTTGTGTGTACATACATCTACATTAGTGTGTATATATACACATATGTGTGTACCCTTGTACATGTGTATTATGTACGCATACATATGTGTGTATACATATATACATACATATACAAGAATATATACCAGACAATACATAGTGAGGGAGTTCTCCTATTGGGAATGAAGTAACTCATCTCAACCAAGAGAGAGAGTCCTAGATCTCACCCAAATAAAAATTCCCTGAAGTCATAGTACAACAAACTGGGAATAGGAGCATGAAGGAGACTACTAACCCCTCTGATATCATTTTATTCTTCCTTCAGCAACTTGAAGTAGTATAGGCATTATCTATCTTCTCTTTTGAAGCTGGAAGACAGAAGTACACAAAGTGATTATAGATCCCCAAAAGAATGAAAAGACTAGAATTCCTGAGAGTAAAGAACTCTCCCCACTCCTGTGCTCTCCAATTCTTTGCCCTCCCTCAAATAGGCACATTAATCTCCACCACTGAAGATGGGCTTTGAACTTAGGTCATATTAGCACTTATTGCACTTCTGCTCATTTTTCTTCACCCCCTACTCGATGGTCAAGATGGGGAGGAAGTACATTCCTTGCTCCCTATTGTCATTTCCAGGTTCTTCCCTCATCACCATCACTCAGTCTCTCTTCTTTTAAAATTCACTCAATTCATATTTCCAATCCAATCAAGATCCTGGTAGTTTTTTTTTTAAGAGTTTGTTCACTGCAACAGCTACATTTTGAAACCTTTGCATCATGCAAGTGTTCAACTGATAATTATATCATGATTAAACAATCTACATAGTCAAATATATAAAAGTTTATTTTATATTTGTTCAGCATTGGTCAGCAAGCAGATTCAGTCCATAGTTAGTCTTTATTCATCTACTATGTCAACCCAAGCTTCTTCTTCAGAGACTGGCATCTCAGGTGGAGGACAGGGAAGTCTGAAATAAACTTTCACAGAATCATAGATGAACCACTGTAGTGCAGTCAGGGTACCAATCATAATGATACAGGCAAACGAACCCTTTGAATCCAAGCCCTTGGAGGACTTGTGATCCTATACACCAACATCCAGGACACTCTCCTTTCTTCAACATGTCAGTACCTAACTCATAGTCTTTCCCTTCTCCACAGTTTCTGCCCTCATACTAGGAAATTTCAATACACACATTGATATTTCTCCAAACAACCTAACCTCTCAGTTCTTTAACTTACTTATTTCCTATGTCCTACTCCTCCACTCCACTTCAGCTATACAGAGAAATGGCCAGACCCTTGATCTTGCCATCACTTGTATGTGTTTCACTTCCATTTTCATGAACACTGAATTTCCCTCGTTTAATCATAATTTGTCATCATCCCACTCTCCCTTGTGACTCATAACCCTATTCTTCTTCCTCGTCATGATCTCCAACCTCTCTTTGCCTCACTTCTTTCCTAGGGCATTAACCCTGCACTGTCTACATTCTCCTTCCTCCCTCATATTGAACTACTGGGGAATCAGTTTCACTCTCCACTACTTTCTTGAGTTCCTTGCCCCCTTTATTCAATGGCTAATTTTATCCTGCCAAGCCATAGCCTTGAATTATTCCCATCAACCAATGTCTTCACTTCTGCTCATTTACAGATAAATGAAGCTAGAGAAAACCATGATACTCTGTTGACTGTATGCACTGAAGTTTTATGCTACATATTATAGACTGGGCCCTCGCTACCACAAGTTGATCCTTTTAAACTTCTCTAATTTATTCACTTATCCCACTTACCAAAGCAGCTTTTCCAAATCTTTTCATCCCTCTTCAAACCTCCCATAGCTTCCACTACACCCTCCACCCTCTCATCTAAGAATTTTACCCGATATTTCACTAAAAGAATTGAGGCCATTCACCAAGAGTTTCCTCTTAAGGGGTGGCTAGGTGGCTTAGTGAGTAGAGCGCCGGCCCTGGAGTCAGAAGGACCTGAGTTTGGATCTGGCCTCAGACACTTAACACACACAAACAAAAACCTAGCCATGTGACCTTGGGCAAGTTACTTAACCCCAATTGCCCTCCAAAAAAAAGAGTTTCCTCTTATCCCTTCTTCCTAATCTCAGATCACTAAGATAACTTTACCATTATGTCTTCCTTCCTTCATGTCTCATGTGGAGAGGTGACCTATTGCCTTGACAAGGCAAACTCTTCTACACATGAAAGTGATCCCATTCCACCCCATCTTCTGCAGCAGAATGTCCTTTCTATTATCCCCACTCTCTTCGTAATATTCAGTCTCTGTTTATTGGCTGCCTCCATACAGTTTATAAACAGACCATCCTCAGTCTCCCCCATCCTCATCCTCATCTCCCCTATTCTCAAGAAATCCTCACTTGAGTCATCCATCCCTGCTATCATCCTAAAATTCCTCTCTTTTTGTGGATAAATTTGTTGAGAAGGCCATCTGCCATAAGTGCCTTTATTTCCTTTCTTTTCATTCCCTTCTTAACCCTAATTTTGACCTCCAATCTCTTCATTCAACCAACACTACACTCCACAAAATTACTGTGGTTCTATGAATGTAAGATTTTTAAAATTCCCAGATGCCTCCATTTCTTTATGATATGGTCTAGAGAACATGGTAGCCAGTATTTACCTTCAATGTGCTTCCACCTACGTTAGGCCTTTCTTTATGCCCCCAGTTCTTGTATTCACTCTCCCTCACCTTGAAATTATTCTGTATTATCTTTTAAAATTACTTCTATACAGATATGTTATAGCCTCCCAATAGAATATAAGCTCATTAAGTGTAAGAATTATTTTTTTTTGCCTTAGTATCCTCAGAGTTTAGCCGAGGGTCTTCTAAATATAATAAAGTAAGAATTTAAATATTTGCTCAATCAAATCAAAAATTAACACGGAATAGCAAAATAAGCAAAACCAAGAGAACACTGTATACAGTAACAGCAGCATCGAGAATAACTTTGAGGGGAGGCTAGGTGGCCCAGTGAATAGAACACCAGCCTTGGAGTCAGGAGGAGAACTTAAATTCAAATCCAGTCTCAGACACTTAATGCTTACTAGCCATTTAAAGTCACTTAACCCCAATTGCCCTGCCTTCCTCCCTCCAAAAAGAAAAAAATGACTTTGAGAAATTGTCTTCATAGGACCATTAAAGCTAGAAAGGACTACAGAGAACAAACAAAACCAATACCTTGATTTTACAAATGAGAAAGCTAAAACCCAGAGAGGTTAATTGACTTTCCCAGCAACACACAGCTAACAAGTGGCTGAGGGAGGATTTTAATCTAAATCTTCCTGATTTGGTAGAGTAGCACTCTAAATTGCATTCAATTCAACAAACATTTAGTCTAAAACGTGTACTCAGTACTAGGAATACAAAGAAATATATAGCACAATGTTTATTTTCCAGTATCTCACAATCTAATGGTGGGAAAGGATCAAAGAAGAATGTGAAAAAATGCAGAGACATACAGGCAAATTGCTAAGAGAAATTTGAGGAAACAGAAATCATTTTCTGTTGGGTAATACTGGATGGGCTTCCCTCCAGATCTTAAAGGAAGGGTGACATTAGTAGGTGGGTTACATCTAGTAAATTCTTCTTGCCTTAACCTGCCTAGATGATTCATCACAAAGCCTCAAGTTTCCTATCCTGTGGAAGCAGCAGCAATGATGATAATCTTTCTTTATCACTAGCCCAAGATACCTGCTGGCAACATTTCTTTTTCTCTTCCTCCTCCCCCACCCTCATCCCCAAGTTTCTATAACGTTGAATAAAATCTAATCTTCTTGGAATATATGAGCTGCATTGTTGACCTTTCAGAATGGTTCAACTGAATGCTGAGTCCAACTTCTCAGAAAGAATCAGATGTGAAAGCCAAAGTGAAAGTAAAAAGTGGCATAGCCTAGCAGATATGACAAGTGGTTATTTTGTGTTCAAAACAAATGCCTGTAAAAGAGACTATAAGTGAGAAGGGAATAATAATTGTTTTCCCATATTGAACTTAATGGACAAACTTTGTTTTATTGTAAACTATCACATTTCTATTCACAGCATATGCAGGTAAGGGATTTACAAAGTAAATGCAAAGTAATTTCAAGGGAGGGAGGTGGAAATTAACGAGGGGCACCAGGAGAAGCCTAATGTAGGAAGAGGCTCCTTATCAGCTACCACGTTATTCAGCCTACACCATATAGAAATGAAATAGCTGTAGATATTACAACCCACACACACACAACTTATCTTGTCCCATTGCCTTATCACATGATGAAGCATTTAAAAAATATATATCTACATTGGGCAGAGTCAAGATGGTGAAGAAAAGGCAGGAAGTTGCCTGAGTTCTCATTTTCCCTTTAGAAACAAAACTAAATTAAGTCTCTAAAAGAATTGTGGAGCCACAGAAACCAGAAAAAGAGTGCAGTAATTTTCCAATCCAAGATAATTTAGAAGGACTTCAGGAAAGGTCTATCTCACTTGGGTAAAAAGGAAGCATAGTCCAGCACAGGCAGTGTCTTGGCAAGCAACTGGGAGACATTAGCCTCAGCATAGATCACAAAGTGAGGCCCATGGTCCAGGCTTAGCAGAACAGCAGCACACACAGCAATCCAGCCATGAGGCCTCCAGGCTCAGTGCAGCAGGCAAACCCCAAGAGCAGAGATAACCTTTGAAAGTCATGAAATAGGCTAGGAAATGAGCAAAAAATTAAAAAGAGCTCTGACCACAGAAAGTTACTATGTGGACAGGTATAATCAAAACACATACTCAGAAGAGGAAAACAATGTCAAAATGTCTACATATGAAGCCTCAAATCAAAATATGAATTGGTCTTAAGCCCAAAAAGTCCTTTTGGAAGAGCTCAAAAAGGATTTTAAAAATCAGATGAGAAGTAAAAGAAAAAAATGGGAAAAGAAGTAAGAGTTATGCAAGAGAATAATTAAATAACAGTCAATAGCTTGGAAAAGGAAGCACAAAGACAAAACTTAAGAAATAGAATTGGACAAGATACCAAGATTGGGTCAAAATGGATACATGATTTAGATTCAAAGAGTGATATCATAAGCAAATTAGGAGAGCAAGGGAGACTTAACTTGTCACATCTATGGAGAAGGGAAGAATTTATGACAAAACAAGAGACAGAGTGCATTATGAAATACAGAATGGATAATTTTGATTACCTTAAATTAAAAAGGGTTTGCACAAACAAACCAGTACAAACATAATTAGAAGGAAGCATAAAGCTGGGAAATAATTTTTATTGCGAGAGTTTCTAATAAAAATCTAATTTCTCAAATATACAGAGGACTGAGTCAAATTTATAAGAATACAAGTCATTCTCCAATTGATAAACGATCAAAGGATATGAAAAGGAAGCTATCAGATGAAGAAATCAAAGCTTTCTATAGTCCTATGGAAAAAATGCTTCAAATCATTACTGATTAGAGAAATGTAAATTAAAATAATTCTGAGGTACCACTTCATGCTTAGATTGGCTAATACAACAGAAAAGAAAAATGATAAATGTTGGAGATGTGGGAAAATTTGAACACTTATGCATTGTTGGGCGAGTTGTGAACTGATCCTACCATTCTGCAGAGCAATTTGGAACTACTACCAAAGGGCAATCAAACAGTATACACCCTTTGATAAAGCAATACTGCTACTAGGTCTGTATCCAAAAGAGATCTTAAAAAAGGGGAAAGAAGCTACATGTTATATGAGTGTGTGTATATATGTGTACAGGTATACATAGACAGAGGGTACAGGACCAATTGAATAGGAAGGGATGATACTTAAAAGGTGAAATTAAGAGGTGAGAGAGGAATATAATGAGAGGAGACGGGTAGAGACAGAATGGGGTAAATTATCTCATATAGAAGAGGCAAGGGGAAACTGTTACAATAGAGGGGAAGAACAGGAAGGCAAAGGGGAATAAGTCAATCTTATTCTCATTGAATTTGGCTTAGGGAGGGAATGACATACACACTAAATAGGGTATCTCACCCTACAGGAAAGTAGGGGGAAAGGGGATGAGAGGGGGGATGATGGAATGAAGGGGAGGCTGGGGAGAAGGAAGTTGGAAGCACCCACTTTTGAAAAGGGACAGGATCAAAGTAGAGAATAGAATAAGTGGGGGTGGGATAGGATGGAGGGAAATATAGTCAGTCCTTCACAATAATCCACCATGGAAATATTTTGCATAGCTACACATGTACAACCTATATTGAATTGCTTATCTTCCTAGTGAGGGTGGGTGACAAGGGAGAAAGGGAAAGAATCTGGAATTCAAAGTTTTAAAATCAAATGTTTAAAATACATATTATTCTTATTATTATTTTACATGTAACTGGGAAATAATACATACAGGCACTGGGGTATAGAGGTCCACCATACCCTACTGGAATGTCAGAGTGGGGATAGGGGAAGAAATAGGAGAGAGCAGATTGGGGAAGAAGATATTCAGTGTGATCACTGTTTTGGGGTGGTGGGTAGGGAAAAAATGGGAGGAAAATTTGTAACTCAAAATCTTGTGGAAATGAATGATGTAAACTAAAAAATAAAAAGGAGAGAAAAAAAAGAATCTACATGCTAAAAAAATAGGAAAACTTTTTGTGGTGGCAAAGAATTACAAGCCGAGGTAAAGGCCATGAATTGGGGAATGGCCAAAAAAGTTGTGGTATATGAATGTAATGAAATACTACTGTGTTATAAAAAATTATGAGCAGGCAGATTTCAGAAAAACCTAGAAAGATGTACATAAACTGATACTGAATGAAATGAGCAGGATCAAGAGAATATTGTACATAGTAATAGCAACGCTGTGTGGTAATCAATTGTGATAGACTTAGGTCTTCTCTGCACTACAATGAAAGAGTTGCAAGGGATGAAATTATGAGGTGAGAGAGGAAAGTGGCAAGAGGAAATGGGGAAAGACAGGGTATGGCAAACTATCTCATGTAGAAGAAGCAAGGGGAAGTGGTTGCAAGGGAGGGGAAGAATAGGAAGGCAAAAAGGCAAAACCATATTCTCATTGAATTTGGTTCTGGGAGAGAATGACATACATACTAAATGGGATATCTCAACCTGCAGCAGAATAGGGGGAAGGGGGATGAGAGGAGGGACGATGGATGGGAGGGCATCCTTGGGGGGAGGGGAGGTTGGAAGTACCCCCTATCGAAGAGGGACAGGATCATGTAGGGAATGGACCAGGTGGGGGGTGGGATGAGTGGGAGGGAATTATAAGCAGCCTTGTACAATATATCTACCATGGTAATGTTTTGCATAGTTAGACATGTACAACATATACTGAATTACTTATCCCCAGGGGGAATGGGCGACAAGGGAGGAAGGAAATGGATCTGAAATTCGAGGTCTTAAGATTAAATGTCTCAAATATATATAAATACTATTATTAATACTCTTTTGCTTGTAATTGGGAGATAAGATGTGCAGGCATTGGGACACAAAGATTCACCTTCCTCTAATGGAAAAGTCAAAGGGGGTATGGGAGAGAGCAGATTGGAGGAAGTGATATCTTGTGGGACTGCTATTCTGGGAGGGTGGACAGGGGAAAAACAGGGGGGAAAAATAATTGGAACTCAAAATCTGGTGGAAATGATGTAAAACAGAAGCTAATAAAGCATTTGTAAAATTTTTTTAAATGGGAATAAAATGATAATTTCTATACTAAAAAAAAAAAGAATTGTCCAAATGGAAAAATATTCACTGAAGAAAACAACTTCTTAAAAAGTAGAATTTAGGGGGCAGCTAGGTGGCACAGTGAGTAGAGCACTGGCCCTGGAGTCAGGAGGACCTGAGTTCAAATTTGGTCTCAGACACTTAACACAAAACTAGCCATGTGACCTTGGGCAAGTAACTTAACCCCAGTTGCTCTACCTTACCCCCTCCAAAAAGAAAAAAAAGTAGAATTTACCAAAAGGAGGTACAAAAGCTAATTGAAGAAAATCTCTGTGAGACATTAAGAATCAACCAAACAAAATGTTTTAAAATAAAAAATAGAAGAGAATATGAAATACCTCATTGGAAAAGCAGCTGACCTGAAAAATAGATTCAGGGGAGAGAATTTAAGAATTATGTCAATACCTCCTCAAAAAAAGAGACTGGACAACATCTTTCAAGAAATTATCAAGGAAAACTGCCCTGCTATCCTAGAACCAGAGGGTAAAATAGTATTTGAAAGAATCCACCAATCACCTCTGGAAAGAGATCCCAAAATGGAAACTCCCAAGAATATTATAGTCAAATTCTAGAACCAGGTCAAGGAGAAAATACTGCAAATAGTCAGAAATAAAGAGTTCAAACATCAAGGAGTCACAGTCAGGATTACACAGGAGTTAGCATCTTCTACATTAAAGGACTGGAGGACTTGGAAGAGGATATTCTGGAAGGTAAAGTAATTTGTGTTACAACTAAGAATCCAGGAAACCTGAGCATAATCTTTCAGTAGAAAAATAACATTTCAAAGAAATAGGGGACTTTGAAACATCTCAAAGCTAAATGGAACATTTTGTTTTCAAATTCAAGAGTCAAGAGAAGCATAAAAAGGTAAATGGGAAAGAAAAAACATAAGCTATTCAATAAGGTGAAACTGATTACATCCCTACATGGGAAGATGATATTTTTGACTCTTGTGAACTGTATCTCTATAAGGGCAGTTAGAAGGAGTATACATAGACAGAGGGTATATGTATAACTTGACTTTCATGGGATGATATAAAAAAGTTAAGAGTGAGAAACAGGATTGCAATAGGAGAAAAGGGGAGGGAGAGGCAGAATTCAGTAAATTACATCACATGAAGATGCACAAAATACCTATTACAATGGAAGGAAAGAAGAAAGAGGTTGAGCATTGCTTGAACCTTACTCTCATCAGATTTGGCTCAAAGAGGGACTAACATGCACATATAGTTGGACATAAAAACTATCTTACCCCATAGGGAAATAGGAGGGGAAAGGGAAAACAAAAGGGGAGGAGTTTAGGTAAGGGAGGACAGATTGAGAGAGGAGGTAGTCAAAAGCAACATACTAGTGAGGAGGGACAGGGTGGAATGAGAGAGAGAAAAAAATAGATAAGCAAGAGAAAAATAGGATGGAGGCAAATACACAGTTAATAATCATACCTATGAATGTGAATGGGATAAACTCATGCATAAATGGAAGCAGAGAGCAGAGAAGATTAAAAACCATAATCCTACAACATGTTGTTAACAAGAAACACATGTGAAGCAGAGACACACACACACACACACACACACACACACACACACAGAATAAAGGTAAAACACTACATCAGTATATAATATGTTTTAGTGACGTTAAAAAAACAAGCATGGGGAACGGAGCCAAGATGGCGGAGGAGAAACAGCATTTCCAAGATGCTCTCTCCCACACAACTTCAAAATCATGTAAAAGGGGAATCTGAAAAACTTCTGGAGCTCCAGCACCCACAGAACGAAACAGAGAAGCTAGCCTCCTGCTGAGGACAGCCCAGCAGCCTGGCAGGGAGCAGCCAGAGCTCTGCGAGCCCACAGTACAGTGCTCTGGGAGCTGAACTCAGACCCGTCTGAATCGAGGTTTTAGCCCCAGGGCAGCTGGGCCAGCAGCTGGCTGGAGGCACCCCAGAACACCAGCAGCTGTGGCAATTCCAGAATTATCAACACAGATATGCCTAGGACAAAGTGAGAGGTTAGTGCCCTATGGAATTTGGGACCAGTATTTGGGGAATGAGTTGGCTTCTTCCTCTGGGGGCAAGAAGCAGGTGAGGAGACATGGCACAGACACCATTTTGCAGCTTCAGTTGCAGCTTCAGCTCCTGGCCTGCAAACTGTAGTGAGATCTGGCGATCAGTCTTGGGGGGTAATCGCTCTTGCTTTAACCTCCCTGGATCTGGATTGCAGTCTGGGGTGGAGGTCTTGGGGTGGGTATCCAGCCTGCCAGAGTGTGTGGAGGCCCAAATAATACCTCCGGAAGTTGTGAAGACCCTAACATTGGGGACAAAAGCTCTCTTGTCTAGTGGCAGAGTCCTACTGTGGCAACAAGCCCAAAAGTCAAGTAATTAAGTGGCAACATGCCTAGGCAAAGGAAACAAAATAAACAGAAAAATGCAACATTAGACTCCTATTTGGGGGGCAAAGAAGATCAAAGCATGGAACAAGAGGAGGACTGTGAGGTCAGAAATCCTGCTCCAAAATCCCCAAATGAAAATATGAATGGGTTACAGGCCAAAGAGGACCTTAAGAAGGATTTTAAAAATCAAATAAGAGAAGTGGAGGGAAAATTGGGAAAATAAATGAGAAGGATGCAGGAAAAGTATGAAATGAGAGTCAACAGCCTGACTGAGGAAAATAACACCTTAAAAAATAGGCTAACTCAAATGGCAAAGGAGGCTCAAAAGGGCAATGAAGAGAAGAACGCCTTAAAAACCCGAATTTGCCAGATGGAAAAAGAATCTCAAAAGTTCACTGAGGAGATTCATTCCTTCAGAGTTAGACTGGAGCAAATGGAAGCTAGTGACTTTATGAGAAATCAAGATGCTGTTAAGCAGACCCAAACAAATGAAAGAATAGAAGGCAAGGTGAAATATCTCACGGGAAAAACCACTGACCTGGAAAATAGATCCAGGAGAGATAATTTAAAAGTTATTGGACTACCTGAAAGCCATGATCAAAGAAAGAACCTAGAAATCATCCTTCAAGAAATTCTCAAGGAAAATTGCCCTGATGTTTTAAACCCAGAGGGGGAAATAGAGGTTGAAAGAATCCAGAGATCACCTCCTGAAAAAGATCCCCAAAAGAAAACTCCTAGGAATATTATAGCCAGGTTCCAGAATTCCCAGATCAAGGAGAAAATACTCCAAGCAGCCAGGAAGAAACAATTTCAATATTGTGGAAACACAATCAGAATAGCACAGGACCTGGCAGCTTCTACACTAAGGGATCGAAGGACATGGAATATGATATTCCACAGGTCAAAAAACCTGGGATTAAAACCAAGAATCACATACCCAGCAAAAGTGAGTATTTTGTTTCAGGGGAAATATGGTCATTTAGTGAAATAGAGGACTTTCAAGCATTCTTGAGGAAAAAACCAGAGTTGAATTAAAAATTTGACATTCAGACACAAGATGCAAGAGATGCTTGAGATGGTAACGAGGGAAAAGAAATCAAAAGGAACTTATCAAAGTTGAACTGTTTACATTCCTACATGGAAAAACAATAACTGTGACTGATGAAACCTTTCTCATTATGAAAATAATTGAAGAAGGGTGTATGGGCATATGAATACATATGTGGTATATGATTGTAAAGGAATGCTATTGTGCTGATACAATGTTAAATGGGATGGTTCAGAAAAACCAAGGAAGACTTAAATGAACTAATGCAAAGTGAAATGAGCAAGCCAGGAAAACCTTATACATGGTAACAGCAATATTGTAATGCTGATCAATTGTGAAAGACTTAGCTATTCTGATAAGTAAAATGATCCACAGTACTTCTGAAGGACTAATATGAAAAAGGCTATCCAACTCCAGAGGGAGAACTGGTGAACTCTAAGTGCAAAATGAAGCATATTTTTTCTACTTTCTTTTTCGTTTTATTTTTTACCACATTGCTAATATGGACATATGTTTTACATGACTTAACATGTATAATGAATACTACAATCTTGCCTTCTCAATTTGTGGGGGAAAAACTGAAGAGAGTAAGGAAATTTGAAACTGAAAATATAAACAAACAAATAAATAGATAAATGAATGGATGAATGATTAAATAGGTAGATAAATGAGTAAAGAAATAGATGTCATCCCTCTCTGTCTCTCTCCATTCTGTTTCTTTTTTCTGTCTCCTCCCTCCTCTCCCTACCTTTTTTTCCCTTGTCTAGACTTTATAAGCTTTCCTTATGGAAGATTTAGCTGCCATTTTATTCCAACCATTCTCCATGGAATCTTCTATCCAAATATATAATAGTTCAATTACATTGAATTTCCAGTTGAAAATCCTGTTTCATATTAAATCTAATCTATGGCTTGGTGTTCTTGATTTAATAGATAGGAGCATACTTAAGGAAATTAGATAAAAACACTAGGTTATTAGGTCTCACATCATCAACTCTCTTACATCTAGTAATGTGGCAATTAATTTTGTTGAATAAATGAATAGGTTTTTTATATCTTGGTGCGATTCTAATTTCCATCCCAGGTAAGGAACCACATAAGCTCTTAGGAGTACATTTGCCTTTTTGCTGGTGAGTACAATTAGGCCATGCTCTCTAAGGGCTTTGCTTCCTAAGCCTGCCCATTCGTGCAAAGTTAAGTGCAGAAGTGGCACTATTGTTGAAATGACGAAAGCCTAAAAATGACTCTCATATGAAATAGCCCAATAATCTAGAGTCTGCACAGCCAAACTGAGTAATTCAGTCCTAAGACTATATTTTAGGATTTGAATTTCCCCTTCACCTTGCTGTCCACAGATGCTGCATGAAGCCGGAGAGCCTACTTCCTCAAACATTACCAGTCTTAGGAGGAAGTAGCACCAGCAGATGTTCTAGTTCTGACTAGTAAATCACTCCCCCTTCGAAAGCTAGGCCCCACTCATCAACATCAACCTGCACTTTTTCCACATTACATAATTCTCTTCTGTTACCCAGTGTTTCCTAGCATCCATCACATAAGTAGAAGCAGAAATGTGGTATGGTTAGTGCTTTGGTTGGATGAGCTACACAATTATGGGTCCCTTGTTACCTAGCAACAAAGCCACCCTACTTCCCAAGCCCACTGACCCTGCGATATTACCAGTTTCAGAAATGGTGCTCCATTACCTAGGGGCTTGCTGTTGCCTAGTTTCTGATGGCTCCAACCATTGTTCAGTGCATTTACTGCACCCTGATGTTTCTCCTCATTAAGTATAATGAGTATTTTGGCTTTGGCTGAACTACCTCGACATTTAATCATGAAGTAAATGCCAGAAAATACTCAGAGGCCCTTCTTTGCTATCCTTTATGTTGTCATTGGAACATGAATGGGACCATTTGGTCTAGGGCTTTAGTTCTGGATACCCCTTGGGGTATCCAGACGTTTCCTACCACTAAACTTAGAGCCCTTTTTGGCGACCAACTCTAAATAGACATAATGAATAATAACTTTTTTTTGAAGGAGGGAAATTGAACTTGTAATTACATCAAAAGAAATTAGTATTATTTCTTAATGTGGAAACTCCTTTTATCCATCAGATTGATGAGTTTGAAACTTGTCTGAAATGTCTTACCTCAGAGAGTTCTCTGGGAATGCAAAGAGGTTAAGTGACTTACATCCATGGTCACAAGATCATTATGGCCAAGTCAAACAGGACTTAAATGCAGATCTTTCTGACTTCAAGGCTGGCCTTCTATCCACTACAAAATCCTGCCTTTTATTAACCATAATAATTTTTTTCTTAAGCATTCCCCTGCCCCGTCGGGGGGAGCTCAAATGCAATATGTGGAGATGATGATAAAAATGTCACATTCCTACCTTCACAATATTTGATGTTGCCAATTTTTCAACTTTCCAACATGTAATTATGGTTTAATCTGCCTAATTTGCCCATAAATTTTGCAATTATCTTATGCATTTGTGCATTTTCTGAAAACTGGGATCGTGGTACACTACAAAATATGGTTCAGAGCTAGACTGCATCAATATCTGAGCAAATTTCCCAGCATCCAATCTATGAACTATTGAACAATCATAACAAAATGAAACTCAAGTTCATATATTTAGAACTGAAAGGGACCTTAGAAATCATTTGATCAAATCCCTTCATTTTACAATTGATCAGCTGAGACACAGAATGGCCCAATGACTTCTTTAAGGTCATACAGGTAGCATATAGCAGAGCCAGGATTTGAGCCCAGTTAATACTTTGTTCATTCTAATGTTTTTGGTTTCCTCAAATGTCTGTGCTACACAGAGAGTAACTGAAGACCAGTTTTTGATTGTTTATTTGTTTACTTGTTTTATGATCAGGGACATTAAATCTCACTCCCCATGACTCTTGAGTACCTGCCTACATAGCCCCTAAAAGAACCCCTCCTCCTCATCCCTCCTGTATTCTCAGATCATACTGACCTCACACTATTCGAGCAGAAAATCACATTTTTGGCAATAGAGAGAATACCTAGCCACCAACTCTAACGCTCTCCTATAACACTCTGAAAGAACTGTTGGGAAGTAGCAGGCTAGGACACATGGATGAAGCCTACATACCCAAGAGGATGCCAGGGAGCATCATGCCCAAATACACAGCCAGAGCAATTTGACCTCAGGAGCACATGAGTCACCCACAGAATATCTCTGTGCATAGGGACTGGAGAGGAAATAGTTACTACATTCTTCTTAAAACCCTAGAGATCTTTCTCTAGATTCACATCAGATAGCTCTCTTGACTTGTGGCTCAGAGAACTGGACTCACTCTTGCCTTTCAAAGACACCAAGTTTTCTTGACAATTCTAGAAAGGTGTGAAAAATCATTTGAGACATTTATAGGTCTGAAAAAGAATCTCATCATCAAATTTATCTGAATGTCCAGATCTGCACACCTCTGGTGTCAAGCACAAAACAAGGTCCATGTCTTTCAGAAGGAACCAGGGAAAATGCAGTCTTTTCTATTTTTTTCTTAGCACAAGGCAATCGGGATTAAGTGACTTGCCCAGAGTCACACAGATAATAAGTGTCAAGTGTCAGAGACTGGATTTAAACTCAAGTCCTCTGACTCTAGGTCCTGTGCTCTATCCATTCTGCCACCTAGTTTCCCCTGAGAATGCAGTCTTAAAGAAAAAGCAATGCGAAATTGGAGCCTCCAAGAAACAGTTTTTTAATTTCTACCACAGTGAAGAGAAAAATCATGCTAGGCAGTGCCATGACTGACTCTCATTCTATTAGTCATTGACGGCTGCCTGAAAGTCATGAGCAAAAAGCCAACCTAAACAGTATGTATGAGGGAGAGAATTGAGTTGTACACCATATCTTCTAACAGACCATCTACAGGATACAAGTTGGCAGCTATTCCAGTGAAACCAGACTAGCACTGCCAAGAATAACATACAAGGTCCTCAGTCCTAACTAAGAATATTTAGCCTCTACTAACTATTAAGGTGGAATGGAAATTACCTTGGGAAAGTCAAGGATTACTTACTATGAAAATAGCTTCTAAAAGATCTGGTAGGATGAGGAGGTCTTATAAACCATATTCCCAGAATTTCTATTCCATTTTTTTGTTTATGTGTTTGTGCATTTTCAGAAACTAAGACCAATAATGTATTAGGACGGAAATACCTCAGAAATTGTCCCAAGTCTTTAGCTCACATATGTTGTATACAAAAGACTTAGGGCTAGCAAATAATTAATCAACAAACATTTGTTAAGTGCCTACTATGTTCCAGGCACTGTGTTAAGCTTTGGGGATACAAAAAAGCCCCAAAAAACAGTCCTTACCTTTAAGGGGTTTACAGTCTAAGGGGAGGGTGATAGAGAACATTCAAAAATGGATACAAAACAAGCTATATACAGGATAAATAAGAAATAATTAGCAGGGGGAAGTAAGTGGAATTAAGGGTTGGAGAAAGCTTCCTGTAGAAAATGGGATTTTAGTTGGGATTTTAAGAAAGCCATGGAATGCAGTAGTTAGAGGAGAGGAGAGGGAAAATGTTTCAGGATTTGGGGACAGCCAGAGAAAATGCCCAGAGTTGAGAGATAGGGTGTCTTGTTTATGGAATAGTCAGGATGTCTGTGTTACTGTATTAAAGAGCCCATGTAGAGGAGTAAGGTATAAGATCACTGGAATTGTAGAAGCACTCAGGTTATGAAGAGTTTTGAATGCAGAGCATTTTGTATTTGATCCTGGAGACCATAAGAAGCCACTGGAGCTTATTAAGTAGGGGTGACATTATCTACTTTGGAGGCTGAATGAAGGATGGATTAGTGCTTGGAGAGATTGAAGTAGGCAGACCCACCAGGAGGTTATTGCAATAGTCTGAGTGTTAGGTGAGGAGGGCCTATACCAGAGGGTGGCAGTGTCAGAGGACAGAAGGGGGCATACCCAAGAGATGTTACAAAGGTGAAATCAGCAGGCCTTGGCAACTACTTGAATATTGGAGGTGGGTGAGGAGGTGTTGAGAGGTAGTGACTGGTCCAGGATGACTCCTATGTCTGGAGTTTGGAGGACTCAAAACAAAGCAGAATCCCATCATCTGGAGAATGGGTAAACAAGCTGTGGCCCATGAACGTAATGAAATATTTACTCACCTATCAAAAACAATAACTATGATAAATACTGAGTCACATTTAGACATTTATAAAATGAGGAAAAGAAAAGTAATGGTCATAATAACGCAAATGGAAAGGATTACAACAACAAAACAACTGAAGCTGAATTCTTCAGAATCATAGTGACTAAGCCTGAGTTCAGAGATGAAGCTGCCCTCCTAGCAAAGAAGGGAGACTAGTTTAGGGATCACAATGGACAACGCCACCCTTACTTCATATGTCAATTTGTTTTGCTTAACTTTTAAAGAATCTTTGTTTCATTCCTTGATGTAAGAGACAGCTAGCTCTCTGAGACAGGAATGGAGAAGAAGACATTGGGAATGGAAGTGGTATAAAAATGGAAGATATCAATAAAATAAAAATAAGCCATCAAAGGGGAGAGGAAATGTATGCAAGTCAAGCTCACTCGTGCTTCTGAATAGCCCTGTAAGACAATCAGTTATTTTGCCTGATGGCCCAAGAGGTAACTTGCACTATTTTAATCATAGTCATATCCAGAGCCTAAAGCCCACAAATTCTTCATTATACCCAACCTTGTGAAATTTTCCATTTTTTTCTTTCAACAAATACTCTATTTAAAGGACACATATTTCTTTGGGATACTACAAAATACTGAGCACTGTTTGTGTATGTGTGTGTTTTTGTCTCTATCACCCTCTAAGTCTCTTTCTCTGTCACTATCGCTGTCTTCCTGTATATGTCTCTCTGTTTTTATCTAACTCTCTATCATTCTTTCTCTGTCTCTGTCTCTCTTTGTTTCTCTCTCTATCACTCTCTATCTCTCTCTGCCTCTTTATCTCGTTCTTTCTGTGTCTGTGTTGGACTTTCTGTTTCTGTGTGTGTGTGTGTGTGTGTGTGTGTGTGTACTTATATGTATATGGTAGGGGTCTCAGAGAAACTAAATGGTGCTTGGAAAAAATACTGGCCTTCACCACAGAAGATCTGGGGCATCATCTTGACACTCCTGTCAGCTAGCTGTGTCACCTTATATGTCATTTAGCCACAAAGGGTCTCAGAGGTCCGAGCTACACAGTTTGTCTGACAATACCTGCATCACCTCCTTCACTCCCTTGTTGTTGTAGGGACTAAACTTTATAAACTGTAGAGAACTGTAGAAATGTAAGCTGTTCTCCTCTAGGCTCATATTCAACTTCTTTCCTTAACATTTAATACCCTCTACAAACTGTGTCCAAGTTAACTTTCTCACCTTATTAGCCATTACTCCCCTGTGCACAGTATACTCAGAATGCCTTCCCCAACCAAAATTATCTAATATTTATTTTCTATTTGTTCTATTCACACTGATACCTGTCCTTATTGTAGCCCCAAGTTCCTTGAGAACATCATTCCTACCATATTCTTAGTATGATTGCTACATGAATTGATAGAAGGTCCTCCTCAAAAGTCAAATGATGGTTGATATTTGCAACAATGGAAAACTCTGGTTTAAAAAAATGCAATGTACCTTGTGGTTTGGGCCATCCTAAAGAATAAGGTAGAATGATTTTCCAATTAGTCATACAGAAGTCATCCACTAGACTGATTTAGAGGTAGAGTGGTATTAACATGAAGAGGAGCAGAAAAGGACTCAGGAGATAGTAATTCTAGTTCTGAGTCTGCTACTGACCTATGACTTCATAAAAATTATTTAACTTCTATTAACCTGTTTTTTCATCTATAAAATGGAAATAATGCCACTTTCCCTACCACCTCATTGGAATATAGGAGATCAAATGAGATAATACATGAGAAGATTCTTTCACGTATGATACATATCTACACATTCATATATAGGTATACATTGTACATATAGTATATGTGTATATATTATGCACACAATATATGTGTATTATGCATATTATATACACATGTATATGCTACATACAAATTATGTGCATGTGTGTTTATATGTACTTATGTGTCTGTGTAGTAATGTTCTTATTATATAGTAATACATCCAAAAAAGCAGCATGTGATGGGACTTACTTGTAATCTCTGCTACTGGGGAGACTGAATGAGGCCAGTAGATTACTTAAGATCAGGAGTTCTGATCTACACCAATCAGATGTCTGCACTAAGTCTGGCACAAACATGATGAGTTCCAGAAACCGAAGGGCCATCAGCACATCTTAGGAGGAATCAATTGGCCCAGGTTGGAAACAGAGCAGGTTAAAGCATTCATGCTAATCAGCAGGGGGAGTGGGCCCATTAGTGGCTGCCAGTAATACTTCATGGATCTATTCAGCATCAAGGGCAAATCAGGTATTCCATGTAAATGAATAGTCCAAGTAAGAACTTATTCTAAGTACCTAAGTTGTATTTTTAAAATGTTAATTTTAGTTTAACTTTTCTTTCCCTTAGGAATTCTTAAATATGGTGCAAGGCTCCATGCCACATTAAACGGATCATTTACCAATGTTTCCACAAATCTGGATTTTCACTGTTGTATCTTCTCCCTATACCAGTCCAGATCTCCCTGTTCCAAGGTGTCCCCAGCTCATCTCTGAAAATATAATGGTTAACAACTGATACTCTATCACTGGGTGAATGAGAGTGAAGAAAGATCCCAGCTTCTCTTAGTAGGGACATAGTACCCAACTGGGTCCCAAGATTGAAGGAGTGACTCCTCATTGTCAAAAAAAAAAAGAAAAAAGGCAGATCCTCTTCAGTCTATACTGTGGTACCAATTGCAATGACCATACTTGGGCCCAGAAAACATATAATGCACCTTCTTTCTCTTAGCAGAGAGGTAAGAAACTACAGATGTAGAATGTTGTAAACAGTGTCAAACCTGTCCAACCTATGGATTAATTGCTTAAGTATTTTTATTCATTATGATGGAGAGTTCAGTGGTGAGAATGGGGTCTGTATCTGAAAATAAGTGTGATTTTAAAACAAAAGGCATCAATAATTTTTTAAATAGTATGCTACTTACTTAGTAATATGGATTGAAGCTGCAAATCTACATTAGGAACAGCTTACAGAATGTAACAATGTCAATATGTTATTTTTCAAAACTGTTCCCTTGTCTCTGCTTCATGCTGACTTTTGGTCCATTGTCCTCTATGTGTTGTTTTTCATTGCTGTTTTTTTTAATGCTTCAAGTGATCATCGCTTCGTACTTTTTCTTTCAACCCATTTATGTTATCTCATTCTGTGTAACCCACATCCAAGTTCTCCCACAATTACTTCACCCAATTAACTGGTTGCCTTCCTCTAGAAATCTTGACACTGAGTAGTTAGCAATGAAGTATGCACATAGTCAGCTAGTTATAGTTTGCTCTTGATATATTAATAGCACACCTCCTCTTCCAGTAATAAATGTCTGATGTTCTTTATGTCACTTGTCCTTTTGTCCTTTCATTGACTGTTTTACTCTATCTATGATCAACATGTACTTTGCTATTGTTCTTTGGTCGACATGCAACTTTGATTCCTTGAAGATCATAATATTTCGAGATTTGTTATCATATATCATTGCTCGAAGATTATTGATTTTTTATAAATAATGCTTTATTTCAGAAAGAAGTTTGGGTTAATTAAAAATACTAGACATTTTTCCAAAGGCAATCTAAATCATTCCCTTCCTCCAATCAATTTTGGGTTGAGTTTATTATCTTACCCAGGTGTTTGGTGTTTGTCTGATATGTGTGTATAGATATAGATATAGATATAGATATAGACATAGACATAGATATAGGTATAGATATAGATATAGATATATAGATATAGATAGTATAACTATAGTTATGAACCTGGTAGACTGGAAGAATGGTGGTGTCTTCAACAAAAATAAAGAAGTTAGGAAAAGCTATGAGTTTTGAAAAAGATATAATGAGCTCTGTTTTGGGGCATCTTGAGTTTGAGCTGTCTCCAAGATACCGACTTTGACTTATCAAATAGACAGTTGAGGATAAGGGATGAAGTTCCGGGGAGAGACTGAGGCTAAATAGATCTGTGAGTCATCTGCATAGAGATTATTATTAAATCCATGATAGCTAATGAAGTCTCGAAGAGAGAATACAGAGAGAAAAGCTCAGGGATCCCAGAACAGAGCCTTGAAGAACACTCATAGTTGAGACATGATAAAGATGACAAAGATGATGAAGAGTGATAAGCTCCAGTAGAGAGTATTGTCACAAAAATACAGAAGAGGGGTTTCCAGGAAAGAGACTGGCCAAGAGGTCAAGTTAGAAAAGACTAATTGATAAATAATTATCAAATTATTTGTAATTTTAAAGAAAGACTTTTCAGTTGAACAATGAGGTTAGGGGCCAAAAGAAACCCTATAGATTGCCAAGAATTTTTTTTATTTTTACCCAAAATAATCATAACTAGTTATATGTCCCAAGGAAACTGATAGATTTATAATCTAAAGATCGGAATCTGAACCCCATTTCTACCACTTACTATCTGTGTGACCTTGAGCAAATCACTTGACCTCTATGGGCCTCAATTTCCTCATCTATAAAATAATGGGGTTGGCCTAGATGACCTCTAAAGCAGGAGTGGGAAACATGTGGCCTGGAGTCTACATGTGGTTTTCTAGGCCCTTGGGTGAAGCCTTTAGACTGAGTCCAATTTTTATAGAACAAATCTTTTTATTAGGGAGGTTTGTTCTATGAAGTTTGAATTCAGTGAAAAGGTCACACTTGAAGACCTAGAGGTCCTCATATGGCCTCAAGGCCATAGGCTTCCCACTCTTTTTTTTTTATTTTAAATTTTAAAAGTTTTTTAAATTTTAAATCTAGTATCCTAAAGTAAAGATCCTAAAGTGCCCAGCTTACACTTGACTATAACTATTTTCAGTAGATTCTTCCCAGTTCTTCCCTTTAACAAATTTTCTGAAATTCCCCTTACAGATTTCACTCTTCTCCAAACTATCTTTCTTCCTTTCCACATTTACCTTTCCCCTTTCAGATCTTACCCCAACAGGCAATTGCATTGCTATTGAAATAATAAGATGAAGGTTCAAGTTCCTGTGCAACCTTGGATCAATTACTTGACTTTTCTGAGCCTCATTTCTCTCATTTGTAAAATGCAAAAATATAATGACCATTCAACCAAGTCACAGAATTGTTATAGGGATCCAGTGAGGTAATACATGAAAAGCTTCTTGTAAGTAGTGAAACACTATGTAAATGTCAGTTGTGATCTGGATCTTTATCTTATTCTTGACCATTTTTTAAAATGTTTACTTCTCATGTGCTTGAGATCAATTAATTATCTGATTTGTTTCTTCCATGAAGGATCCTTCCCTCCCTTAATTTTGTTACAAAATACCTTGCATTGTAAAAGTTTTTGTGATTCAGCCCAGTAGAAAGAATCAGTACCTATCCCAGAGGCCTCCTGTGATCTGTAGGCTCTGACCTGCCATAATGTCTAACAATCAATCAATCAGTTACCAAGTAGTTATTATGCACTTTCTACATGCTAGGCACTGTGAGGAATGCTGGGGCCCCAGGTAGAGGAAAGGAAATATTCCTTACCCACAAGGAGCTTATGTCCTAATGAGAAAAATAACAAGTACATACATTTAAATATACATATAGATTTAAATCTACATAAAATAAATACAAAGTATTTAAATATAAGATAATTTAGGAGGGAAAACACCATTGGCAAAGACTTCATGCAGAAAATGAAGCTGGCCCTGAATCTTGAAGGAAGAGAGGGATCCTCTGAGGTGGGGAGAAGGGGGTAGTACATTCCAGACATGATAAATGCTTCTATTCACATGACTGCCAAATGTAGCTGAAATAATTGCCACCACAATGCAGAATGGGTACATTGTAAATTCACATAATACAACTTCAACAAGACCCTCACTATACCAAGGCAACCATTTTATTCTTCCCTAATTCATACCTTATCTCTCCTTAAAGAAGCTATTGCCAGACTTTTCTTTTCCCTTTGAGCCTGACATACCTCCACAACTTTATCTGTGGCCACTGACTGAGTCAGCCTACAAAGTGAGAAAAACAATTAATGGCCAACTCACATACACACAAGCAAAAACAAAACAAAACACTGCCTTACCCCCAGGCCATTCATTTAACATTATCCATCTGGAGTTGGCTCAAGCCAACCACTCCATCCAGTTTCAGATCCAGAAAAAGAGGAAACTTTCTGAAGGAACCACCCACCATTCTTAAAGTGCCATATGTGGAAAAAAAAAAGATTCTCTTTATTTTCATTGTTTGTGGAAATCACTGGAGGCAAATCATCCTACTTGAAGCCCTTTATTACCAGATGTCTTTTTTAATTACCAAGTTATCCAATTAAATCCATTAAAATGTCACACACATGTCTGTGTGATTCTCTAGACAATAGCAGAAACATAGGAAACCTTCTAGTTGAGGACATAATTTGTGTTTGGTATATATGTATGTATGTGCATATGTATATCTATAAGTACATATATGTGTACTTGCTATGGTCCATATATGTATTATGTTGTTTTTTCCATATTAGTGTGGTATACATATATGTTTTCTTATGGAAATATATTCTATATATGGAATATATACACATATACAAAACTATATACATATCTACATTTATATCCTCTATATATTAATATGTGAACTAATACATATATATGCATATATACATATATATGGAATGTGTGTATGTATGTAAAATAGGGTATGTAAATTAGAGGAATTGGAGTGTGATTTCATTAGTATTGAATAATTCCTGTGTGGGGTATAGGGACCCCAAAAATCCCCTACCCAGAAAAATTAAAAGTCAGAGCTATCTTGAGGAAGTAACAGGAAGTTTATTTAGTTCTCATGAGAAGAGGGTGTCCCTTCCACCAGTATGAACCAGCAGAATGAGGCATATTACAAAAGACAGAAGAAGAATTTATACCCTAGCACAGTCAAGTCCCCTCCTCCCACCTAACTGTCCCTTCTCCCATTGGCTGGGAGGTGGGTTCTCGGTCTTGACGCAAAATCTAACCCAATGGCAGACAAAAAGAAGCCTGCCACTACCTGCTATTGGCTGGGAGGTGGGACAGGGAGCCAAGGTGTTGTCCATGTCCTTATTTGGTAGACACTAAAGCAAGTGAGGGAAAAAAGGTCACAAGCAAGGATGGAGGTTGAAAACCTCTGAAGGGGCCTAGTGCTGATAAAACAAGGATGGAGGTCAAAAGACCCATGGAGGGGACCCAAATGCTGATGTGGCAGTAGTAAGGGGGGGAAGGGTGAAACTGAAATTCTGGCTTGCCCCCACAAAACCTATGGGCTGAGAAGGTTCACCTTTCCCATTCACTCCTAAATGAGGAAATTCTCTTCTAACTAGGCAGGTTGGTACATTTTTAGCAACTTTATAGTTTTAGAAAATTGCCAACAGCCCTGAAAATTTACGTGTGACAGAAGGGCCAGAAATGGAGTGCAGAACCTTGGGTACAAAGTACTCCCTCAGAAAAATACTAACCATCTAACCATCAGACCAAAGACAGGCAGACACAAATTCTCAGGGACCAAGGTAACTCTCAGACTGGAAATTGCAGAGGAATAGGCAATCTAAATTGGTTAGAGGAGTTTCTACTCAAGAAGTTCCTCATACCAATGAAATCGTGGGTCCAGACACAAAGTTATAACTGTACGTGTATTTATTCACTACATGGACAAAAATGAATTTGCTAGCATGTGAATCTGTAATGTGATCTGTACAGGGAACTTCAGGTGTGAAAATGTCTTCCACCTATATATTACAAGCTTTCAATGACATAGCAGGTAAGGCCTAGTCAGCCAGCTCCTACCCCTTATTGTTAATATGTTAAATCAGTATTCTTATCTAGGAAATCATCGAGCACTACAAATCAGGGCTTAATGTAATGTTTTGGTGATTTTCTAGACTTAAGAAAATAATGGGAAGAAACATGAATAATACAGATTACATTTAAAAGTGAGTCCTGCTTTGTCCCTCTTCCTCCCAACCCCACCCCCCAATCCAATTGTTAAACCTTTACTAGTTTGAGGCTTGTAAAGGTTAAGCTATTTGTCCATAGTCATACAGCTAGCAAGTGTCAGGGGTAGGATTTGACCTTCGGTCATTATTACTCCAAGCCCAACACCCAGCACATTCTGCCCTAGCTTCCTTTCTCTGTACATATTCATAATTTTGTGAGAATACGGGAAAAAAGACAAGCAGAAATCATAACCTTTGACTAGAAAGGTGGAGGGTGAGGATAGATTTGTTAACTTGTTAATGTGCTGCCACCTCTCTCCTTTCCTCCTGCTCTTGTGGCGGCTGCATTAAAGAAAGTCAGGCTAATGGTGCTCCCTGGGAAAGTGCCATTTTGGAGGAGAAGTGTGATCAGACTGAGAGAGTGCCGATTAGCCATTGAGTGGTGGAAATGAAACCTGTTAACAATTCTGTAGCTCCTCATGGCGAGGGAAGGAGGGAGTGGCCCCCTGGGTGATCCAGCCCTGCCAGTCCTTCCTAAAAACAATTACAGAATGCAAATATTTATAAACCACACACTTATTCGGCACTCTTCAGTATGCTAAAAACAAACACTGCATTCCCAACCCAAGATGGACAAATGCTGCTCTCAATAGCCCCAGCCCCGCCCCACCCCTGTTCCTTGTGTTGAAATTCAGGGAACAGAAGATGAGCGGCCATGGTCCTTTCTCCCATCAAGCTCAAGCACAAATCAAACGTTCGTTGTTTTTAATTTTCAGATGTCTTTCTACAGAGTCTGAATTGCTATTCTAGTGGCTCTCTTAAACTCTTTTTGAGACAGGCCTTATTTTCCTGGATGGGAGTTGTGATGATGTGATGAGAAACATACTAGATTTGGAGCCTAGAGTGTTTGGGTCTGAATGCTGGCTCTGCTACTTCCTCTGCGACTTTGGGAAAATTACTTAATCTCTCTGGGCTTCAATTTCCTTATATATAAAATGAGAGGGGGAGATAGCAATAAAAAATAATATTTAAAAACGTTTTTAAATGATAAAATTAGAAAATTGGATTAAATGATCATTAAGGAAATTGGGATCAGTCCATCAATAAGCTCCTACTATGTGCCAGATGTTATGCTAAATACTGGGATACAAAGAAAGGCAAAAGACAGTCCCTGATCTCTCTCTCTCTCTCTCTCTCTCTCTCTCTCTCTCTCTCTCTCTCTCTCTTTCTCTCTCTCTCTTTTCTCTCTCACTTTCTCTTTCTATACCTCTCTTTTTTACATGAAAACTTTAATCCTCCACTTAAATAATATATACATAATTTTTAAAAATGTCAAATCTAACCCCCACCCTACACATACACACACACACACACACACACACACACACAAGTATTTTGTTTCTCATTTTTCAAATACAGACTGTGACTCTGATTAGATAGAATGGCTCTTTGTCTCAAGCATTAGAGAAAGCTGTTTATCACTATATCCACTTTGCTAATATAGAAACTCTCTGCTTCCCCCAAAGGATAGTTCCCTTTCAGGGATTTTGTTTAAGCTAGAATATTCAAATCCCAAACTAAAATCTGCTGTCCCTGGGATAAAACCCTATGAACTGGGAAACTGCTAAAATTCCTCTGGTATTTAAAGTTTCTTGAGGGATGGACAGCTTGTAGTCTTAGTCAGTCAATAAATATTTATTAAGTGACTATTATGTGGCAGACACTATGCTAAACTCTAGGGATGAAAAAAGAGGCCAAAGAGAGTCTCTTAGTTCCATGAACTCACAATCTAATAACAAGCAAACAAATATAGACAAATAAGCTATATAGAGAAATGGTTAGATAGGCAATAGTTAACAGAAGGAAGGTAATAGAATTAAGAGGGGTTAGAGAGGTTAAGAATCAAACACACTATTACTTTCTTGATCAAATAAGAGATTTCAACCTCAGGTAAATAAATTTCCCTTGTGTATCACTTCCTTTGATTAGCCAATTCTATAACTCAATGAGTTTTCTTAGCTGCTTTAAAGCATCTTCTTCATTAAAATGGGGAAGGGGGTTGTTTTCCACTCTTTGACCAAGATAATGAAAAGCTTAGAGATCATGCCTTTTGAGGAGGCAGGAAATGAGGGTGTTTAGTCTGGAGAAGAAAAAGCTTAAAGGAGACATGAGAGTCGTCTTCAAATATTTGAAGTATATCAAAGAGGAATTAATCTTTTTCTCTTTGACCCCACAGAGAAGAAAGGGAAACAATGGACGGAAGCTTCAGGGAGGTGAATAGAAGTCAGTTCACTACAAAAAAGAAAGTATGGAAGCAGAATCTCAGAGTTGAAAGGAACCTTGACAGCCATCAAATAATCTATGTCTGAACAAGAGTCACTCACTGACCATGGTACATGCTGTATCACAGAATGAGAGTGGGAGGCACCTTAGAGATCTCAGAGAGATTGGAGATTATCAGTATAGGGAAGGTACCAACATTAAGGAAGATCGGGAAAGACCTTGTAGAAGATGGGATTTTTAGCTGGGACTTGATTTTTCTGTTTTGTTTTTGGTGGTAATCATGGTTAAGTGACTCACCCAGGGTCAAATAGCTAGTAAATGTCAAGTGATTAAAGTCAGATTTGAATTCAAGTCATCCCAAATCCAGGGCCAGTGTTCTATTCACTGTGTCACCTAGCTGCCCCTAGCTGAGACTTGAAGGAAGACAGAGAAGACAAGAGGCAGAGAAGAGGAAGGCAAATATTATATGCACATAGGACACCCAATGAAAATACCCAGAGTCTGAAGATGGAGGGTTTTGTATAAGGAGCGTCAAGAAGGTCAGTGTCAGTGGACAGCAGAAAAGGGGGAAAGGGAGAAGGGAAGAGAATAAGGTATAAAGTAGGATGGAGTCAGGTTGTGAAAGGCTTTGAATGCCAAACAGAGGAAGTGATTAGGGAGTTTATTGAACATAGTAAGTGTTATAACTCCAAATACAACTCTCTTCAGCTCTAAATCTGTGATAAAATGAACTTGAATCCAACACTCTACTGGATTCCCAGAACTGCAGGATTTAACCCAGTGGGCTGTCAAAAGAACATATATGGAAATACACTGGAACATCAATTTAGAGATACTAGAAGACACTCTGAGAAGCTAATAGGATCATTTAATTCAATTCAAAAAATGTTTTTAGAGCCTACTATATAGAAGACTTTGTGCTAGGCCCTGGGAATAGAAAGATGAGATCAACACAGCTCCTGGCCTCAAGCAGCTTACATTCTGCTAGAACTGGGAAAGCAGGAAATACAATATGTATGGTGGTCAGTAAATCTGAGGTAATCTGAGATGAAAGAGAGAAACTGTTAAGGGGGATGGGAGATCAGGGAAGGATTTAGAGAGGAGCTAGCACCCAAACAGAATCCCGAAGGAAGGAAACCAGAGGTCTAAACTTCCTTGTTTAAGGACACAGGTTATTATCACATAGGCTGCTATCCCTCCCCCACTCTATGTTGATGCTTCCTGACTACAATAAAAATTAAATGAGAATATATAGTTAAGATAGGATAGACAGTAGAATGCTAATATGAGAAAGGTTCAGTGGGGCCAAGCATGGTCTGCAGTCTAGGGCAAAAACTGCAAATGTCAGCATAGCTCGCTAGTGCCCTGGAGCAAATTTGGGAACTGATCTTGGATTTCTGGGAAGATGAAAAAAGGCAGAATTCTTCCAATTAGCAGAGCTCCAGGAAGATCTTGGACTAAGCTGAAGGCTATAGGGACAGAACGGTGGGCAAAGAGCCCTTAGTTAATGTCTTCAGCTTAGGAACTAGCTACACTGGAAAAAAGAGGAGATAGAATTACATCACCTAACCTCATGCAATCCTAGAGCAAATATTCAATTAGGCCAATGGTAGTTACAAAAATTATGACTTATACCTGAAAAATTACAGGTGGGTCCCTACGTTCTAGAAACTGAAACAAAGTCAAATTTATCCAATAGAATTACTGATGGCAATGCTCAATGTGGTTGATTGCTATGTGTGATAATTGCAATAATCACTGATGGAGATTACAGCCCCTACCTTCCCACCCTGCCAACCCCATCTCCTTCTTGTTTTCTGATTGCAACATTCTTTTCCCATTCAAATGTGTGGCTTTCTTTGTGGCTAGTTGACATATTGTGCATGGTTCACTATGTACTCTGAATGGTGTAATCACTGATACATGATATAGAGCAAATCGGGGCTCTAGTTATAGGAAGAATAAGGAAGAGTTATTGGTTTGAGTCATGATGCACTTTTAAAAAAAATTTCATGGTTAGTAGGTGGACAGGCAATTAACCAGCTGGAATTGTTGGGAGTACAGCATATGACTTAATTTAGCTTAAAACATACAAGAAAATGTTCATTCACATAAATGGGATCCTTCAAAGTAATCTCCTTGGGAGATCACATACTTCTCCCATTGATGCTGCCTTTGCTCAAAATAAGTTGGGTGCTTCTTTTGGGGGGACTTCTTCAGAGCATCTCTGAAGGTCACTAGGCTTCTCACTCTATGGTCACTTTGGATTTAGAGATTAAAATGATACAGCAAAAAAAGAAAAATATCTCCCCCATTCAACAAACTTGATTGTCTCTCTTTTGCTACTTGGATCAAATATAAAAATTTATGTCTGGCATGTAAAATCCTTCACAAAGCGCAGCTAGTGGCACCAGCCCAGGAGTCAGGAGGACCTGAGTTCAAATCCAACCTTGGACACTTAAAACTTATTAGCTGTGTGACCTTGGACAAGTCACTTACACCCAATTGCCCTGCCTTTCCCCCTCCAAACACACACACACACACACACACACACACACACACACACACACACACACACACACAATCCTTCAAAAGCTGTGTCCCAATCTATCTGCCCAGCCTTATGACACAGCAGTCTATACTCACTCTATAGGCCACCTAAATTGCCTTTGCTTTTCCTTATTCAGCATCTCATCTCTTATTTCTGTGTCTTTACATAGCTTGGCCCACATGTCTGTGATGCACTGCCTTATCACTTCAGCTTTTCATAAGCCCTAGCTTCCTTCAAAGCTCATCTAAAGAATCACTTTACCTATAGGAAGCTTTCCAACTTCTGCTGTCCCCCTACCCAAATGTCTTCTATTCACTGTGTGTGTAAAATAGATAGATAGATAGATAGATAGATAGATAGATAGATAGATAGATAGATAGACATATATAGACATATGTAGATATATATTCATAGACATATATACCATATGTATGCATTTATATTCATGTTATACACACCATGTTATATACAGTTATTTCTTCCACATCACAGTGATTGGGGGCACCGCAGCCCCATCCTACTATCTGGAAAATCTGCAAATAACACTTTTGGCCCTCCCTTCATGCCAGAGAAAAGTCTTATTTTTTTAAATTTTTCTTTTATGGTGTGTTTACAGTACCTTATTCTAAAATTTGGGTTAAGTATTTGGTCACAGGCTTTGTACCCTTTGCATCCTTCATATGCAGTCTGTGGTTTCTGCAAAACTCCCCAAAAATTCTCATTTAATTTCTTATGCTGATCTGCCATATATTGAAATCTCACAATTGGGAAAGTTGCAATGTGAAAGGGATAGCTGTACTGCATTTGTACATTCTTCTACGGATATCTATTTATATGTGCTACACATACACCATATTTACATGTAGTTTTCACTAATAGTATGTAAGCTACCGGGGTCAGGATTATTTCATTTTTGTCTCTGACTCCCCAGGCACATATTAGGTACTTGTTGATTAACTGATTGATTTGACATAGTTTGATCACCCATCTCCTTCACCAAATTTGGATTTTAAAGACAAATCTAGTTCCAAAACTCAAATCCACTTTGAAGGAAAAATATTTTTGTCACCCTCAAAAGTGTTCAAAAGGGCTGCCAGCTAGAAGCACAAAGTTCTGCAGGAATGTGTTACCATGTTTAATCATCCCTTTGTTTTGTCTCCGTCTGTTCTCCATCTGCTCTGGAGTATTCTCTGACTGACTAAACATAGAATACATAGACAGCAGTCTACAAATGCAACCAAGTTAGGTATGGAGGAGACTAACTCCAAAATAACAACAACTGAAGAAAAAAAAAAGAAAACCTGATACACTACAGGAGACATGGGATTTGTGCGTCATAGGTTGGATCCTACCCACAAGATTGATGTATAGAGGGTGCTCAACTACTTCACCAGCATAATTTGGATTCTAAAGGGATAGTCATCAGTGAAAGCTGGAAAGCAGCTGTTAGAGTCCATCGGAGGGGTGGCTGCTCCCATAGTGGTCAGTGAAACTCTGTAAAATATAACAATACAAAAACTATTATTTAATAAGTACTTATGTGTTCAGAGTGATTGGTCCTTTATTCTGGGTGGGTAAGTTAGAATCTCTGTCTTCAAGGAACTTAGAGAGAAATTAAAAACCAACACACAGAGCAATAATATACAATATCACAAATTAACTATAAAGAACATATGAAGAGGGGCGGCTAGGTGGAACAGTGAGTAGAGCATCGGCCCTGGAGTCAGAAGGACCTGAGTTCAGATCTGGCCTCAGACACAACACATGCACAAACAAAAAACCTAGCCGTGTGACCTTGGGCAAGTTACTTAACCCCAATTGCCCTCCAAAAAAAAAAAAGCAAAAAAAAAAAAAACATATGAAGAAAGACACCATCTGCACCTAGAGAAAGAACTAATGAAATAGAAGTATATACAGAATAATTTTACATATATATACATACATATATGTGTATATACATACATATATTTGTGTCTAATGATGGCCCTCTTTAGGTGATGGGGGAAAAAAAAGAAATTTACGTGATAATTTTGTTGCATATTTTAAAGGAATGGCAAGTTATACATAGTAGATTTTCAGTTTCATGTTCAGTCTTCTTTTTTATTATACTATGTTATAAAAATTTTAATTTAAATTTAAAAATTTTTTAAGTTTTTGTTTTGTTTTGTTTTTATATTACATGATAACAGAGAGGCAATGTGTTGTACTGGATAGAGAACCAGGCTCAGGAAGATGTGGGTTAAAGTCCTCCCTCAGATACACATTAGTTTTATAACCCTGGACAAATCACTTAATCTCTCAGGGATCCAGTAGACTCCTAAGACTATAAGTTTTCAAACCAGTAGTGATAGCTTCATCACCAGGAATTTCCTACCCTAGTAGTGTCAAACACCAGCATAAGACCCACAACACTCCCAAGTATGGCCAGAAATAGATGAAAATTTAATTGGAAAAGATCAAATAAATAAAAATACAATAAAATGTAGATAATATTACATTATAAAATTAAATTAATATGTGGCCCACAGGCATCCTTATGTATAGATTAGCAGCCCCATTTTTATTTGAATTTTATTCCACTGCCCTACACCAAAGAAACCAAGGTTGGAAAATTCACCCACTCCCATCCTCAAATGAAATAGTCCATGGAGTGATGGGCGTAGAATCAAGAACACCTGCATTAAAATCCAGTCTCAGACACTGACTAGTGGTGTTACTCTGGGCAAGTTACTTATCCCTGTCTGAATCCATTCTATAAAACGGAGATATTAGCTACCTCCTAGGATCCTTGTGAGGATCAGGTGAGATAAGAATTGTAAAGCACTTAACACAGTGCCTGGCTCATAGCAGAGGTTTGGTAAATGTTTGTTTACTCACTCCCTCTCCCTCTAAAAATACCTGATAAGTGAATCAAAGATTAAGTATGATCTTTGTCTTATCAAACATGTTAGAAATAGAGAACCAACCAAGACATTTGAGAAGAGAAGCAGCATAATCAGATCTACACAAGAAAAAATTCTGTAGAACTTGTATTTTTGTGGACAGGATATTTCCCACATGATTAATCTGGTGGAACATAAATTCATAATGATGCCCTAGCACTAAAGAGAACAGAATGATGGCCAATAGTGGCATGAGGACCAAACTAGGCCTTTATTAATTTCATCTGTGACATGAAATCAATTAATTTGGCACACAAATATGTGTAGATAGATATATAGATATACACACATATATCTATGTTTATGTGTGTTTTATCTATATATGTGTATATGCATACACACACACACACACACACACACACACACACACACACACACACACATATATATGTTGGCCCAACAACTCGCCTTGGCAAAGATAAGCGACCTGGCATGCGTCCCACACCACCGACATCCCCACCCCCAGTCTCAGTTTCCTTCACCACACCACTGTTCTTCTGTAGCTGCCTGTCTCATCCCGCCTGATCATTCTGGTCACTCAGCTAAATCCCTGCATCTCCATGCAGAAGGGTGGGGTAGGTGCAAAGTGAAAGGCGTACTATAAATATAGGGCTATACATATAAAGTCTCAAGACACAACCCTACACATAGATGGTGCTTAATAAAAACTTTATAAATAGATGAATGCATGAATGATGTCCAAATAAAGAGTGAAAAAAGGTCAAGGAAAATGACTTTATATTTCCCGGGGCCTTCTATCAACTTTGTAGCAATGAAGATATTTTCAAAATGGTCAGGTTTTGGTTTGTTTTGTTTGTTTGTTTGTTTGTTTGTTTTTCCGTAGTCACTCTTAAATCCTCTAGAAAAATCATTGTTCATCAGAAAACCAATAACCACTGACATTGCTACGTGGGCCCTTATTGTCTTATATCTGGAGTCAGGAATGTCTGGGTCAAATCCCTCCTCCAGTTCTTACTAGCTATGTGATAACAGATAAGTCACTTAAACTTTCTAAACTTCAGTTTCCTCATCTGTAAAAGGAGAGGGTTGCACTTGCTGGTGTCTCTGGTTACTTCTTCTGATGTACAGCACCTATAAAACTGAAGCCTAAGAAGTTCAAGTGATTTTCTCAAGGTTAGAGAGGTAGGAAATATTAGAGAAGAATTTGAATTCAAGTCATCTAAACTCTTTTCACTGTTTCATGGCACCTCCTTCAATCATATCTATAATGTGTCTTCCCTTTAATAAAATGTAAGTTCCTTGAGGGTGGAGACATTCATCTTCATCTTGGTATCTCCTTCACCTAGCATAGTGCCAAGGTGCATAATAAGTATTTATCTTAGTTAATCAAATTAATGCTTTCTGAGTTTCCTCTACTGTAAGCTATCCATTGTAATAAAAAAAAAAATTCTCACTAATTTGTAGTCTTGCCTTAATAAATAGACTTTTCTTCTTCCCCTGTATTCATTCTAGCTAATGAATGTCTCAATAAACAATCTCCTCACCCAAAGTTCTATTATTTCCTCCTACCCAAAGAAGCAGAAATGTCATCAGCCATAATTAAATTGGAAACTCAGATGCTGACATTGGCCTAACTAGTGGCACACAACAAAAACATTCTCATGTACCTTGCTGCTAAAGAATTCAGTAACGTGGAAATCTGATAAGAGCTCATTAGGATAAGTTTCAGAATATGAGATTATTACTACTAGAGAGAAGAATTAATTTGAAATATAAACTAAGGAAAAATGCTTCCTTTTCACTGAGTCAGCATCTCAGAATCATCCAAACAAGGAGCTGGTCTTAGGTATTGGAACTGGAGGCATTTGTGAATTTGTGTATTCTTCCAAACACATTTGCCTCTGGCGATGGCATAATGGAAAGAAAACCCAATCAACAATCAACACAAATCATACCTTCAGATCAACTTTGTTCATTCATGATATGCAAACACAAGTAAATCTGAAAATTGGAAAAAATGACAGAATCTTAGAATTTTGGAACTGGAAGACACCTCAGCACCCATCAATCCCAATCTATACACAAAAAGGAATCCTTTCTACAATATACCCAGCAAGGTTCTCCTTAAGGACCTCCAAAAAAGGGAAACATGCCACATCTCAATGCATCTCATTCTGTCTTTGGATATCTCCAGTTGCTAAGAGGTTTTCTCCAAAATAAACCCAAAATTTCTCTCTTTGTAACTTCCACTCATTCTTGGCTCAATTTTCTAGAGCTAATAAAATAAGTCTATTGTCCCCTCTACATGACAGTCTTTCAAATACCTGCAAACAGATAGCATGTTCCCCCTGGGTCTTCTCTTCTCCAGGTTAAATATGCCAGATTCTTTCAGTCTGTCTTCACAGGATAAGGACTCAAGGTCCTTCACTATCTTGGCTATCCTCCTCTGGACAGTCTCTCATTTATCAATATACTTCTTAAACCATGGTATTTAGAACTCAATACAATATTCCAGATGAGATATGATGAGGGCTGAACTATGGAATTCTCACTTCCCTATTCCTGAAATCAATTCCCCTCTTAATGCAGCCTGAGATCTCGTTAGCTTTTTTGGATGCTACCCCTCCACGCTTATGGCTGTAATGGAAATTAATCAAGCAGGGTGGTCTTTGACGTAACTTCTATTTTTTCCACTTTTATTTTAAGGGATCAGAGCAGACTGAGGCTATGGGAGAGCAGGATCTTGCCATCTCTGGAAACATTGCTTATTTTTCCTATCATTAAGGAATTTTGCCTAGTGGCTTTTGTGGTAGCAATTCCAATCTGCTTTCCATGCTCAATTTATCCATGCACATAGTCACTTTAAGAGATTGTCACAGTCTAGAGAAGCTGTAAATGCCCAATTCATTATGGGACTAGATGATTTGTTTTCTTTTAGGTTTTGTTTGTTTCTTTGATGAGTGAAAGCATTTGATTGGGAGGTGATTTTCATTTTTTTAATGCACAAAACATTCATGTTTATTATCCTAAACAACTATACCAATACATAATTTGAATATATAGTTTCCTATAATACTGTAATACCTCCTAAAGCAAACTGTTCAGTAATAGTCCACTTTTCTGTAGCAAAATATAAAATAATCCAGGTCGTAGAGTCCCCGTTAATGCTGAGATTTCCTAGGTGATATTTACAGCTCTGAAAGAACACATAGTTCATCAACTCAGGAAAGAAAGACCCTTGCAAGTCCTTCCTTTAAAATGATACTGTTGGAATGGGAAATAGCAAAGGACAACAGAAAAAGCACTGGATTTGTAGTTTGACTTTGCTGTGCCTCATTTACCTCAACTGTAAAATGAAAGAGTTGTGCTATAGGACCTCTAACATCCCTTCAAGCTCTACTATGATCCTAAAGTATTTACGTATATATCTAAGAGGACAGAAGCAAGGATACAGACTGTGGACCCTTTCTCTTCAGGCTACCACTTTAACTACCAATCTTCTGAATGGCAAAAGGAAAAAATTTGTTCTAGTTAAGGTTAAAGGGAATATCTTTTATGGGAGTAACATCTCCTTGTTCCATTAATATCTTATATTTTCATGTTAATGTTTCTTTCAGCCTTTTTGAGCCCTTTCTGAATTGGCAGTTTTACTTTTGAGGGTTTAAAACAATTTGGTATGTTGCTTTTGTTTGCTTTTAGCTTCCAACACCCCATAAATCACCTGATGCTTTTGACTCTATTACTATGGAGTTGACACTTGATAAACATAGTTTGCTATTTTATTGTCTTCTTCCATCATTCATCCATCTCTTCTTCATCTATTTTTCTTACACACGGACTCAAGTGCTAAAAATATACAGCAGCTGTAGGTGCTGCCAAAATGCTTTGAGAATGAGTAATCCTACTTGCCCAAGATCCAAAGTGTGAGGGTCCTGAAATAATTTCCTCTCGAGTGAATGAACCAATTCATGTAGCACAGGCAGGAAGAGAGGAACCTGATCACCTGTATGGAGTTGTAAGCTCATGGTAAGACAAAGTCACTAGCTCCATCCAGGTATGGAAAGAATCGGTGTTTGTCACCCAAGCAAATCTGTCTCCTAACTAGTTCTGCTAACTGGGACAAGTGTCTTTTCTAAGAACCAATGATGCCAAACACCATCACTCCTTTCTTAATGTTTATTTTGCATTTGTAATTGAATTTTCAATAAGGGACTTAGATTTCCCTGATTCTTGATAGGAGATGAAAGGGACTGAGATAGTGAGGCATTTAGATCAATTGCTCTGCCATCATTCCATTCTCCTTTGTGAGGTTGGGGGCAATGAAGCATTGGAAGAGAACTGTCCTGAGTTTGGAGCTGTGGAATCTGGGTTTGAATCCCAGATTTGTCACATGTCTGACCTTGGGCAAGTCACTGAATTTCTGTGGGCCCAAGTTTCCTCATCCATAAGGATGAGTGCTGAACATTTTCATTTGGCCCAACAGAACAACTGCTAGACCCCCATGAAGATAAGAAAAAAGATGCAAATGTGTGAAAATATTTATAGGAGATCTTTTTGTGGTGGCAAAAAACTAGAAACGGAGAGGATTCCCATCAATTGTGGAATGACAAAACAAATTATGGAATATGTTCATAGTAGAATATACTATATTATACTGCAAGAAATGATGAAAGAGATGGTTTCAGAAAAACCTGGGGAGATTTGTGCAAGAAGTGAAGAGTGATGTAGAGTGAAGTCAGTAGAATCAAGAGAACAATTGGTTGTTTTTATTGTTGTTCAGTCAATCAATCATGTCTGACTGTAGACCCATTTGGGGTTTTGGGAAAGAGATACAGGAGTAGTTTGCCATTTCCTCCTCCAGCTCATTTTATAGATGAAGAAACTGAGGCAAAGTTAATTGACTTGCCCAGGGTCACACAGCTAGTAAATGTCTGAGGCCAGATTTGAACTCAGGAAGATGAGTCTTCCTAACTCCAGACCCAGCACTGCATCACCTAGCTGCTCCATGAGCACAATTTATGAAATAACAATATTTTAAAGACAAATAACACTAAAATATTTAAAGACTACAATCTATTTAATGACCATCTACTACTTCAGATGACCCAAGATGATGTGTGCTATCCACCCTCTGACAAAAGAGGTGGACTCAAGGTGCAAAATGTAACAAATATATTTACACAAGCAAATTGATTTTTGCTTGACTATGCTTATATCTTACAAGGGTTTCATTTTTGGTTGTTTTTTTGTGGGGTTCAGTTTTTTTTTCAGTTGGAGCAAGGGGAGGTGGGAAGGAAAAATGCTTGTGAATTAATTTTTTTAATTTATAAAATAAAATTAAGGAGTTGGACCAAATAATAGATAAGTTCCCTTCCCATTCTGACAATCTGTAAATCTTAGATTCAATCTCCCCCATCCACATTCCCAAGAAAATCAGGAGCCCTGGGCTTCACAATAAACCCCTACAACCTTATCAGCCTAGATCCCTTTCTTTCCTGAAGGATTTCACAATGACCCTCAAGTGTTTGATTGACTGGGTTAAGAATGAGAAACTCCCTGAAGGAAAAAAAAGTCTAAGGTAAGAACTTTGTCCTTCTATTTGCTTTGCCAATCTACTGATCTTTCTTCTTTTTGATGAGAAGGAAGTCCTTCAGGATCTTATTTGGACCTTCAAGATCTGCTCCCCTCTCCATTTCCATCTCATCTGACCCTGAGTCTCAACCACCATCACTCCAGATAAAATTGACTTGTTGGTACACATTTGTTTCATTTTTAGAAATGTGTGTTGAGGGCCTAAGGGTTCCATAATATACTTTTTAAATGTATCTTACTACCACAAAAAAAAAATGTTTCTTTCTATTTGTGAATTCTCTACTTTTTATCTGTAGCTTTACTCAGTTTGAACTCCAAGGAAAAAAGAGGTCCCTCTCAGAATAAGATGATCACGTGATATCTCATCATCATGCTGCTAACTCAGTCTTAGATACTCAACACCTTCCCAAATCCCTCAGCTTCCTCTCCCAGGATCTGGACTTTCTAGCTAACTCTCCACTTTTCATCTGCCACTTTCAGTCCCAGAACTTAGCTGAGTACCTGGCAGAAAATAAGTTTCTTAATAAATGTTTATTGAATTGAATTGAAATGGATTGAGGTCTGTCCAAAGGAGGTTTGGTTAAGTTCTCTCTGGACCTTCCCCTTCTCCTGTTTTGTTACTACTATGGTGAGCAGCTGCTTTTTATTAGGGCAGCAGGAAATAGTATAAATTTACTGAATTTTAAAGTTTGAAGGAATCCCAGAGTTTATCTAGCTAGTCTAGCCCAACTTCCCATTCAATGCAAAAATTTTAAAAAGCTAACATTTATATAACACTTGAACAAATTTGCAAAATGCTTTACCCATATACTTTACATATATTATGTCATTTGACATGAGCCTGCTCTTACTATCCTAACCTTACAGATGAGGAAACTGAAGCAGAGAAAAGTTAAGTGACCCTTGCCTCAAGTCACATAACCAGCAAATATCTGAGGCAGGATTCAAATCCAGAACTTTCTGACTCAAGTCCAGTACTCTCTCCCTTTGCCATCTCATAGCCCATGTCAGGAATTACCAGAAAACCCTGATAAAATGGTCATCTGACATCTATCTAATGATGTCCAACATTAGAAGAATTAATATAGCATAAGACCATTATACTGTCAGATAGACCCAATTATTAGAAAATCCTTCTAATATCAAGCCAAAATTTGCATCCCAGTAATTTCCAAACTTTGGTATTAGTTCTGCCCTCTGGACAACAGCATAAATTCAGTACTTCTCCATAACACCTCTTTAAATACCCAAAGACAGCTATTACACAGACCATTCCTCATATCCCAGCACCACTACCATCACCAAATGATCTCCAAATTAAAAGTCCCTAGTTACTTCATCCCTTCTTTAGAACCTTTCCAATCCTGAATACTAGAAAGCATGTTGCGAAATGTAAAGCATTATGGAAATGTAAGTTATTGCTTTTTAAAAATATATTCCAGTTATCAATGTTCTTTTAAAACTGTGGTGCCCGGCATGGCTAGGTGGCACAGTGAATAGAGCACCAGCCCTGGAATCAGGAGGACCTGAGTTCAAATCCAACCTCAGATACTTAACACAATAACTAGCCGTGTGACCTTGGACAAGTCACTTAACCCCAATTGCCCTCCAAAAAAAAAGAAAAAAAACTGTGGTGCCTAACTGGATGCAAAATTTCAGATGTGCTCTGACTGGTGCAGAATACAGTAGGAGTACTTCCTTCAGTCTGTATAGTCTACTTCTCTAATACCACCTAAAAATTGAAATTATCCCTTTTTAAAAAAAAATAAACTTTGTAGCAGCCACATGCAGTTAAGGACTACTTCAGTGTCTTGTCAGGGCTGAAAGGCAGTTCTGAGTACTCTTAGGCTGAGATAATGAAAAATCTCTTAGGCTGAGATAATGACAAATCTCAATGCCTGGTTGCACTGCATTGGCTGGCCCACACAAGGAAAGTCTGTGGATGCAAGGGGCAGTAATGAACTCTGTCATCAGAGACCCAGCCCAGCTAAATTCAGAGAAGGTTATCACCTACAGGTTACCTACCAAATAATGATCTAGAGGGGGGTGGGTAGATTATACCCCATAATCTTGTATACTAATGTGAAGAGATCAAGATCTACATTATTGAAGGGAGGATGGGGGGCATCCTCATGAACCCCTGGATCTTTTGAGGAATTTTGGTGATGAGCAGCCAAGTGACGTTTTTGGCTTCTATTGTTTGTGCTCAGCTTAAATCCACAGAATTGTTTTAAGCAAAATCCTTAATCACACCAACAAAACAATTGCAAGCAATTTTATTCCAGGTTACTTTCTATAAAGATTTTATTTCCAAAGAAGGATAATTCTCTTCACTTTATACAGACTCTTGTTGGTTTTTTATTCAGTATCATTATCTGAAATTCTCTTTAAATTCTTTTTTTTTTCTTTTTGGAGGGCAGTTGGGGTTAAGTAACTTGCCCAAGGTCACACGGCTAGGTTTCTGTTTGTGTGTGTTAAGTGTCTGAGGCCGGATCAGAACTCAGGTCCTTCTGACTCCAGGGCCAGCGCTCTACTCACTTTGCCACCTAGTTGCCCCAATTCTCTTTAAATTCTAAGTGTGTGTATAAACGCATACAACTTGTATCCGATTATTGTACATATATATGCATAGGTAATTATAATAATAACAAAAACTAGCATTAATAAAGGTGAAGCATTTTACAAATATTTTCTCATTTGGTTCCATAAGATAGGTGTTATTTTTATCATCCCCATTTTACACATGAAAAAAGTTGCTAAATGTCTGATGCAAAATTTGAACCCAGATTTTCCTGACTCCACATTCAGCTCTCTAGAGACTGTAACACCCATATATAGGAGGGGTGGCATTGATCGAGTGCTGACCTTGAAAAAAGCAAGACTCACCTCCAAGTTCTAACTTTGACACATACTGTGGGATCCTGGGCATTTTTTTTACCTCTTAGCACTTTTATTGTCTTCAAATCTTAAAGACAAAGATGCAGAGAAGGTACTGATTTGTGTTGGAAGAAGGCATTTCCTACACATTGGAGCTGTCTATACCAAAGACATCACAGTTATGTATCCACACACCTAGTTCAATAACTGCTAACACTTAAAGGGCTATAAGGATTGTGAAGTACTTTACATAATTACGTCATCGAATTTTCACCATGTTAATAGGTGCTATTATTATCACTGCTTTATTGATTTTAAAAAAATGAAGCTCCCAGAGGTTGTGACTTAACTCTCAGTCGCATTGGTAGTCAGAAGCTGGATTGCACAAAAGCCTAGCACACCTTCTACTACAACATGCTACCTGCTTATTTTGTGTCCTGTAGACCCTGTAGATTTTCAATTTAGGCCCAAATTTTAAAAAATAGTTACAGTGTAATACTGTTTCTAATTAGCTTGTGACTAAAATAATGTGAAACATTCTCTCCGCTCTAAACAGGTTATTCTTAACCTGCTTTTAGGTGGTCAAACTGCATTTGAATTCCAAGTTAATATTGGCATCTTATTCCTTTCTATGATTAAAAGTCTTAATATTAGAAAGTTGTATTATTTTTGGTATCTACAAGCAGCCAGCCTCCTTCCTAAAATGGTCTAGAGCTTTTTCCTCAGGGTTGGGACAGAGAGGAACCCTCTAATGCTAAGGATTGTTTCTTGAGCAACTTTTGAGCAAGCCTCTTCTCTAAATATTTATCAGCTGAGTCATAACACCCTGAGGTCCTTCAGAGAAGAGATTTTCTTTTACTTTTCTTTGTAACCCTAGCATTTTATAGGGTGTGGCATAGGAAAATCAGTATTTTAAAGTGATAAAGGCATAAAACTTGATTATGGAGAAGTGATGTGATATTTGAAAAGTCAGATGGATGAATAATTATTTTACAGTAAGAGAAATTAAGAACAATTTCTCTAAAGAAAGTTAAACTATTCATACCAATTTCTCAAGGATGCTAGGAATGGCAACGTAGTCTCCAAGAAACTCTAGAATTCTTCAGGAGAACAACTTTTAAAAAATAATTTTAAAATATAAAAAAATGAGAAGCTTGGATTACATCACCTCTAAAATCTCTTCTAGCTCTAAATTTGTAATTCCAGGAGTTTTTCATTCTAAGTTTAAGAAACTCTTCAATCATAGTGCCTTCCCTCTGAAATTATCTCCAATTTATCCTCTATATATCTTGTTTGTACATAGTAGTTTGCATGTTGTTTCCCTGATTGTACTGTGAGTTCCCTGAGAGCAGGGACTACTTTTTACCTCTCTTTGTATCCCCAGCACTTAACACAGTGCCTGGCATACAGCAGGCACTTAATTAATGCTTGTTGACTTGTCTACATGACTTTTAAAGGATAAGAAATATAGTTATTAAGAAGGAAATCAAATAAGAAAAGTATAGAATTTTTTTTAAATGATGGAAACATTCTTCAATTAAAAGACCCTCTGAAAAGGAAAACCAGAATTAGAACACAAAAGTGCAGAGGCAGAAGGAAAATTTTAAGGCAATAAGTCTGGAAGAATACATGGGAAAGCTAGAAAACAAGGACACTGAACTTGAAAATAAGATGAATAGAGGTAACATAGCAATTATAGCTCTCTCATAAAAATATCCCAGGAAAATTACCCAGAAATATTAGAAACAGACAGCAATGAATAAATCATAAGAAGCCACAGAATACAAACAGAAAGAAATCCAAATTTCAACTCGCAAAGAAATAATGATACCATAAACCCAAAGACCCCAGTTTTGGGGATAAGAATGCACTATTTGACAAAAACTGCTGGGAAAACTGGAATACAGTATGGCAGAAAGTGGGCATAGATCGCTATCTAACACCATACACCAAAATCAAGTCTAAATGGGTGCATGATCTAGGTGTAAAGGATGATACTGTAAGCAATTTGGGAAAGCAAGAAATAGTTTACCTGACAGATTTATGGAGAGGAGAAGACTTTAGGACCAAACAAGAATTAGAAAGCATTATAAAACGCAAAATGGATAATTTTGATTACACTAAATTGTAAAGCTTCTGTACAAACAAAGCCAATGTAACCAAGATCAAGAGGGAGGTGGGAAATTGGGAAAGAATTTTTACAACTTGTGTCTCTGATAAAGGATTCATTTCTAAAATTTATAGAGAATTGAGCCAAATCTATATGAATACAAGTCATTCCCCAATTGATCAATGGTCAAAGGATATGAACAGGCAGTTTTCAGAGAAAGAAATTAAAGATATCTATAAGCATATGAAGAAATGCTCTAAATCACTATTGATTAGAGAAATGCAAATCAAAACAACTCTGAGATAGCACATCTCTCCAGTCAGATTGGCTAAGATGACAAAACAAGAAAGCAACAAATGTTGGAGAGGATGTGGGCAAATTGGAACACTAATACAATGCTGGTGGAGTTGTGAACTTATCCAACCATTCTGGAGAGCAATCTGGAATTATGCCCAAAGGATTATAAATAATTTCATACCCTTTGACCCAACAATACCACTTCTAGGGTTATATCCCAAAGAGATCATAGAAGTGGGAGAAAGACCCATATGTACAAAAATATTTATAGCAGCCCTTTTTGTGGTTGCAAAGAATTTGAAACTAAATGGGTGCCCATCAATTGGGGAATGGCTAAACAAGTTGTGGTATATGAATGTAATGGAATATTATTGTGTTATAAGAAACGAGGAGGTGACGGATTTCATAATTACCTGGAGAGACTTATACAAACTGATGCTGAGCGAGAAGAGTAGAATCAGAAGAAATTTGTATACAATCACAGACATACCGTATCTGTGATGACCAATTATGACAGACTGGGCTCTTTTCAGCAATGCAGTGATATAAGTCAATCCTGAAAGACTCAAGAAAGAGGGAAATGCACCATCCAGAGATATAACTAGAAAGAACTGAGCCTGAATCCTGATGGAAGCAAACTAAATGATCTTTTTCTTTTCATTGTTTGGTTTTATTTCATCTTTACCATCTTTCATCCCACCTAGTACAATAAACCTTTGTAATTGGAATAATGTCTAATATGAATGTATTTACAGATCCTATACTGGACTATATGATGTCGTGGGGGGAGGGGGAGGGAAATAAAGGAAATTTGAAAATCAAGGAACTATGAAATTGATTCTTGTTAACTGAAACTAAACTAATAAATTAATTTAAAAAAAGAAATAATGATACCAAATTTCAAAATTATACAGGAAGCAAAGAACTTTTCATTTCCCAAAGAGAATCAATCAGAATTTAGCAGCTATGCCTTGCTTATAAGAAATCAAAGGAAATCTTCAAAAATGAAAGTCTGGGGGAAAAAGATCAATTTGCCCCTAAAAGTAAAATGTCATCATAGACATACCTAGAAGGGTAGTTGTTGGCCCAATCTGAAATGCCGCTGAAATTCTTCTGAGGAAAAATCAGGGATAATGTACACATAAGGAATTGCCTTCTAAGCATGTTCCTGCATATTCCATACAAAATTGAACCTGGAATCCATAATTGGACAGTCAGAAAAATGTAAGAATTAATATAATTTGTTCAAAAGAATTCATAGGTAAATAAGGTATTAAACATGCAAACTGAACAAATAGAAGAAAGCTAAGAACTGTTAGGAAAGAAATGAAATGCTGATTCCATCTGACTACTACTACATAAATTCATAGATGTATATTAGGATCATGCTTTTGTTTGTCATTTAATTTTTTATTAAGAGCTTTACACTTTTTCTGAAAGACATTGATATGACAAAGAGAGTATCAGAAGGCTAAAGGATCTATGGAACAAAAAAAAAAGTGGGGGGAAGAGGAAAGGGGAATGAAATGAAAACATTTCTTGTAAAGGAGTATTAAAAATTAATGCCACTGAAATAGAAAAATTGATGAGGTATGTGGATGGGCAATGAAGACTAGATATCTCTTTCATTTTTTGTTTATTTTAGAATGTTTTATTATGATTTGGAATTTTCTCCAAAGAGAACAATATCATAAAAATTCAGAGTATCAGAAAGACTGAAAAAGCTGTTTTTCACTTGCTTCAAGTTTTGCTTCCAAGTTTTCAGTGCATTCTTCAGTTGTTCCCACTGCTGTTTTCCAAATGTCCAATGTGTGCTATGACTGACAAGTACTTTTTTCTGTGTTTGGTCAGTTTTGCAGTAGACGATCTTAGTTCTTACATCATTATGACAAATGCTTCCACACCATCAGCTCCAATCTGAAGTTCTTGCTGCATTGTGTCAAAAGATTTATTTATTCTCTACTGCCATTTCAATAAAAGTATGTAGTTTCATTTTTGCCTTGCTCTGTTCATTCAACAAGCCAAGAAAATCAATGATGTCTTTATTATTCTGCTAAAACTTAACATACAATACCAATTCAGCACTCACAAAAATGGTTGAATGATCACAGATAATCTCCTTTTCCAAATTCTTGACTGGTTTTAAAGTAAGAAGGTGGTCAAAAACAATGAATTTGGATCTTTCGATGCTCTTACAATACACCTGTAGGCATCAACTTAAACCTGAGAAGCACTGAATTATAGGTAACATCCTAACAATTATATTGTGACTTTGGAAAAGTGCTACTCTTCTTGCAGTCCACAAGTGCTTCATAAAGCAGTCTCAAAGGAGTATGTTTTTTTTTTCATACTTGGGGTTTTAGTCAGAAATCAATTTGTGAACATGATTACAGTTCAGTTGGAATATATGGGAAAGTATCAAAAGATGCTGCTACTTTAATAAGGTTGCAATGAACTGTATGTCTTAGATGAGTATTTTTATTCATTCTTTGGAAATGATTGCTAAGCAATTGAAGTTACAGGGATGGACATTCACCTTCCCAAAATTTAACCAGCTTTTCATACAGGCTTTCAATCAAAAGTTCTTGCTTGTCAGGCTCTAGGATCAAGAATAGGAATACAATGAAGTTCATCAAACTCTCAACATCTTTGTCATCCTCTTTTAGTCAAACAACATATGCTTCAATGTTCTGAGCTAAATCAGAGCTCTCTTCTGAGATTTCAGTTCCTTTAGATTTCAAGTAAGCTTGAACTTCTGCATCCTCGTTCTTCTCAGTGATGTCAGTAAAAGGCAGGATGCTCATACTGAAGAGTCTAGGCACTGCAGTGGTCTCAACTCACTGCATCACCATCACATTCATTTTACCTAGAAAAGAGAAGAGTAAGAGAAACCAGAAAAGAAAGAATGATAATTCCAACAAATTCAAAAAGTTGGAGGATTTGGGAAGAAGGAGTTGTTGAAGAAAGAAGAACAGGATTGGATGAGTGTAAACAAAGAAAACCACAGTGATCTGATGCTGATTTATGAAAGGAAGAAATTATATACATATATGTATATGTGTAAATTATGTACATATATGTATATGTGTAAGTATTTCTGTGGATATGTATTATTAAGTAGAAGAAAGCACATGTATAAAAAATAACTCTAAATGTTAGTGAGTTAAATTCCTCAATAAAAAGAAAGAAAATCGGGCGGCTAGGTGGCGCAGTGAGTAGAGCGCTGGCCCTGGAGTCAGAAGGACCTGAGTTCAGATCCGGCCTCAGACACTTACCGCACACAAACAAAAAAACCTAGCCGTGTGACCTTGGGCAAGTTACTTAACCGCAATTGCCCTCCAAAAAAAAAAAAAAAAAAGCAAAAAAAAAAAGAAAGAAAGAAAGAAAGAAAATGAAGGTAAAGATTTAAAAAAAAAGATTCAATAATTTTTTTAACAAATGCTTTGTTAACTTCTGGTTTACAACATTCATTTCTGCCAGATTTTGAGTTACAATTTTTCCCTGTTTTTCCCCTACCCACCACGCCAGAATAGCAGTCCCACAGGATATCCCTTCTTCCAATCTTCTCTCTCCCATATCTTCTCCCATACCCCCTTCGACTTTACCATTAGGGCAAGGTGAATATCTGTGGCCCAATGCCTGCACATCTTATCTCCCAATTACATGCAAATAGTATTAATAATGGAATTTATATATATTTGAAACATTTAATTTTAAAACTTCTAATTTCAGATCCATTCCCTTCCTCCCTTGTCACCCACTCCCTCTGGGAAGATAAGCAATTCAGTATGTGTTGTACATGAATAGCTATGCAAAACATTACCATAGTAGATATATTATAAAAGACTGCTTATATTTCCCTCCCACCCATCCCACCCCCCACCTGGTCCATTCCCTACTTTGATCCTGTCCCTCTTCAAAAGTGGGTACTTCCAACCTCCCCTCCCCCAAGAATGCCCTCCCCTCCATCATCCCCCCTCTCATCCCCCTTTCCCCTACTCTCGAAAAGGGTGAGATATCCCATTTAGTATGTATATCATTCTCTCTCTGAGCCAAATTCAATGAGAATATGGTTTTGCCTTTTTGCCTTCCTGTTCTTCCCCTCCCCTGCAACCACTTCCCCTTGCCTCTTCAACATGAGATAGTTTACCCCACCCTGTCTCTCCCCATCTCCTCTTGCCACATTCCTCTCTCACCTCTTAACTTCACCCCTTAAGTATCATCCCTTCCCACCAAATTCAACCTGTGCCCTCTGTGCATGTATACCTGTAAACATATATACACACATTCACATATGTATTCATATGCCCATATACCCTCCTTCAATTATTTTCATGCTGAGAAAAATTTCATCAGTCTCCGTTATTGTTTTTCCATGTAGGAATTTAATAGTTTAATTTTGATAAGTTCCTTTTCATCTCTTTTCCCTGATTACCTTCTTAAGCATCTCTTGCTTCTTGGGTCTGAATTTCAAATTTTCTATTGAACTCTGGTTTTTTCCTCAAGAATGCTTGAAAGTCCTCTATTCCACTGAATGACCATATTTTTCCCTGAAACAAAATACTCACTTTTGCTGGGTATGTTTTTCTTGGTTTTAATCCCAGGTCCTTTGACCTGCAGAATATCATATTCCATGTCCTTTGATCCTTCAGTGTAGAAGCTGCCATTCTGATTGTGTTTCCACAATATTGAAATTGTTTCTTCCTGGCTGCTTGGAGTATTTTCTCCTTGATCTGGGAATCCTGGAACCTGGCTATAATATTCCTAGGAGTTTTCTTTTGGGGATCTTTTTCAGGAGGTGATCTCTGGATTCTTTCAACCTCTATTTCCCCCTCTGGGTCTAAAACATCAGGG